>OY757942.1:40188658-40293658 GCA_963585895.1 Sepioteuthis lessoniana | reverse complement strand
TTGTTCCAGACTTAACAGTAGGGTTTCAGTTTGGGTGGGTGAATTTGCGAGAAGTGCTATGTCATCGACGTAGTCTGCGTCCGTAATTGTTTGTGCGGGGTATCTTCTGCTTCTTTCCTAAGTCAGCTTGGAATGTAACAGTGTCAAATTCTCATTCATTTGTTTGCACACAGTTTCACGTATTGGTATGTAACAGTGTCAATTTGTCATTCATTTGTTTGCACACAGTTTCACGTATTGGTATGTAACAGTGTCAATTTCTCATTCATTTGTTTGCACACAGTTTCACGTATTGGTATGTAATACTGTTATATACCCTTCCTATGAACATTAATGGGTATGTCGCATTCCTCATAGATACATTAAACACGGGGTGAAAATATACTAAGTTGTTACTACTGGCAGCGGTTACCTTCTTCACGCCACTGGCAAGTATTGTATTTTGTTAATATTATAAAGATTTCCATTTTATTTCCAACTTCTGTTTTAGTTATTTCTCGTACAGTAACCTTTTGTTAGGTTACAATATATATATTGTAAATGATTAATTTGCTGGTAACATTTTTAAAAATGAGCAAGGACTCATTTGTTGGCACACAGTTCAACGGATTCAAGTACGGGTTTCGGTTTCTTTGTTTAATGGCATATCAACCTTTTTAGGTTATTTAATGCCAAAGCCATTCTCCTAGAAGAACAGCAGTGGTGCTATTTAGCCCATAGTTTGGAGAATAAGGTGGTTCATACCTTTCCCAGGGGTATTTGCCTGAAAGTGAACGTCATAGCGCGACTGGAGTGGATTCGAGTATTTCTATCTAACTCTGTGTTTGCATGCATTTACGAAACCACTTCGCCATGAGCACAATGTGACAAAGGTCAGTTTTTAAGTAAAGTATAACAAATTTAGAGTTGTCCATCTCCTAGACTGGTAACCATACCTGCACTGCTTATTTTACTGGGGGAGAACAGTTGGATTCATGTCTTTCACAAGCATTAAGCGAAATGCTAACAGCCTCATCCAGGATTAGAACTCGGATTGCTGAATCCATTTTCGATGGTGATAATCATTACACTGCGAGCATCACTATGTAAGAGCAAGGGTATTTATATTTAAAAAACAAAATAAAATTACCCAATTATTTCTAAATGTATCCTTGGTGTGTATGCACATTCAGATTAACGCATGTTCCTACCATCCAATCCCTGTTTTTCTGGGGTCCACCTGGCGTTGGTATCAGTTGGGGAGATGTTATCGTGTTAGAGGGCAATACCTGCTTGAGATGGTTGACTTCATCTCTTGGCGCTTGAAGCACCCCAAAAATATAAAATACTGATGGGATCAAGCATTTTTTGTGACGGCCATGCATAAGTCTCAATTCATTAGGGCCTCCCTCAGTAAAATGACATTGTGTCAAGTCCGGTCTGGTGGGATATTGAATAAATATCAAATATCTAACGCATACCCCTTACACATCTACGACTTGCCAAACATTATATGAATGAACCGAGCCCCCAGGACTGTAGAATACACCGACTACATCTCTGCAGAGGGGTAAGACTATCTCACGACTATCCTAGATATGACACTAAACTACCTGATGATGAGGCTCCAGTCCAGGAGTTTGGGGAAATTCGATTACCTCTTCGTTGCCATTACTCCCAGGTCCACTTTGACCGGAATGGTAATACCTGATTGGGTCCCATCAATAGGTCAAATAGAACTATTGGACTATTTAACAGTCAGCAAACAAATGACTCATGTTTAATTGAATTGTTAGCGTTATATAACAATACTGTTGAACTTAATTATTAGTGTTGAATAGCTATACTTGTGCCTGTTCACTGTGTGCCTAGATTGAATAAATGATATTATATAGCAATACTTAGAACCATTTAACTGTGGGTATATAAAACTATTAATTTGGAATATATGAAGCCGCTTAACAGAATGCAGAAATTGAATTATTTGTATTACATAGCAATTATTGAAGGTATTTATTGCCTAGTCGGCTGGGGCTGCAGAGGGGTAAGACCCCCCCCCCAACGAGTGTCCTAGATATGACACTAAACAATCTGATGGTGAGGTTCCGGCAGTGCTGGAGCTTTGGGGAATACGGAGTACCCCTTCATTGCCATCGCTCCTAGGTCCACTCTGGCCCGGAGTGGTAGCGCCTGATAGGGTCCTATCTGTGGGTTACATAGAACTAACAGCATTCTTATGCTGAACTGAATTGTTTAAGTAAATTGAATAGCTTGAAATAGAAATGTTTTTAACAATTAAACCGTACTTACATTTAAACTGCGTGCTTATGCTTAACTAAATTATTTGAAATCGAACTGTTTTCCGACATTAAAACTGTATTTACACTAAACTGAATTGTTATATATAACTGCTTGAATAGTTTGAAATGGAAATTTTTTTGACAATTAAAATGTGTACTTGTGCTGAACTGAGTTGTTTGAAATAGAACAGATTTACATAAAAATGGATTTGGCGTTAAATATCAACCTACAAAGGTTGATATACCATAAAACCCAACAAACTAAACCAAACCCGAAGGTATTTAACTGTATAGAAACCGTAGCAATACTTATTAGAATGCAAATGAATTAGTTCTAACTCATTTAAAAATAAAATTATCAACGAACTTACAAATAATATATATATAAACATTTGTTTGTGAGGTAACAAATGACTATAAAATAAAATTGTTACTGTTACAAAACAATAGTTGAAACTACTTAAGTGTGTGCAAACGAATGATTAATAGTAAATATAATTATTAGTGTTTGATAGGAATACTTGAAACCATTTAACTGTATGCAAAAAAGTAAGCTCTGATTTGTTTGAAAATGTAATCTTCAAATATACGTTTACAAATTATACATATTTAATTATAAATGTACAAATACGATTGGGCATTAAATAACCTACAAGGGTTGATATGCCATAAAACACAACCAACCACCTAACCAACAATAGGCCTGTCGGAAGCACCTTGGGTGGTGTAGTGGTTAGCAAGCTTGACTAGCAAACCCTCTCGAGTGATTTCGATTCTCATTGGGTGCCCCATTCATATGGCTTTGTGCTACATCTAAACAATGAGCTTAGTAAATTACAACTATACGCATGTCAATATCTAAATTGAATAGAGTTTGCAAGAATTACGTAAATGACTTCTTTTGATGCGTATAAATATAAGACAGACTCATTCCACGTGTGAAGCACTGCTAAACGCTTCCATCTACTAATGCTTTTCTCGTTTCTGCTGCCATTGACAGAATATTGTGCCGAAGAACAAGGAGATAGCTCATGGGGAATGGCAGGGATGTACGAGAGATACAAAGAAGCGGGATTCTTTAAGTAAAACCGAGAAGTTGAATGAGAGAGAGAGAGAGAGAGAGAGAGAGAGAGAGAGAGAGAGAGAGAGAGAGAGAGAGAAAGACACTGAGAACATTTCAATAATGTTCCGGATCTGCGCTGATCTTCATTGTTACAAATTGAGTGAGTTGCAATAAAATAAATGAATAAATAGATAAATAAAAGAAGAGAGAGAAAGAAAAGTGGGGGAAAAACGCGAAGAAATAAAGTTGAAAGAAAATGCATGTGAAAATTAATACTAACTAGACAACCAACTGATTTTCTGACGAAAAAGTCGTCTATGATGATAACGATGCTTCTATTGGGGAAAGAGAGAATTATTCTTATTCGCTTTTCGTAGTTAATTGCTGTCCATGATGATATTGATGCATCTATTTAGGACAGATTGGTTTGGTTTGGTTTCTTTGTTTAATGGCATATCAACCTTTATAGGTTATTTAATGCCAAAGTTTTTCTCCTAGAAGAACAGTAGTGGTACTATTTAACCCATAGCTGGGAGGATAAGGGGGTTTATTCCTTTCACAAGGGTATTTGCCCGAAAGTGAACGTAATAGCGCGACTGGAATTCGAACTCGCTTACTACGATCCCGCAGTCCATCGCATTAACCATTACACCACGAGGACACCCCCTATTTAGGACAGAGTAAAGGATTCTAATTTGAATTTCTTAATTAGCAGCAGCGCTTATATTTAGGAAAGAGAGAAGAAGAGAAGGGTTATAATTAGCTTTTTATTGTGAACAGCTATCCATGATGACACTGAAGCTTCGATTTAGTAAGGAAAGAAACATTCTAATTTGCTTTTTGTAGTTAATAACTGTCCATGATGATATTGATGTTCCTGTTTAGAAGTGATTGATTCTAATTCACTTTTCCTAGTTAACAATTGTTCATGATGATATTGATGAAGGATTAAAGGATTCTAATTTGCCAACTGAATAGAAAATTAGCTTATTCTCTAAATCAGAACCTTACAAGTGAATTTCTCAAATAATAATCTTCCTACGATGCATTGTTTTTTCAGGCTTATAGTCACACTCATACCCACATAAATACACATATATATTCATACACATAGACATACACACATATATACACACATACTCACACACACATACATACATACACACACATAGACACATATACACACACATACACATGTACACATATATACACACATACACACAGCCCAGTCAGCTGGGGCTATAGAATACACTGACTGCATCTCTGTCGAGGGGTAAGACTCCCCAAATGAGTGTCCTGATATATGACTCTAAACTATCTCATCATGAGGCTCCAGGAGGTGCCCGTGGTGTAATTGTTATCGTCGTAGGAAATGAACACGGCGACACGAGTTCAAATCCTGGACAAAACTCATTGCATTTCACATAGCACTAATACCCTTGGGAAAGGTATGAATCCAATTATCCTCCCTCCAGCTATGGGTAAATAGTAGGGCAGACTAGGTTCTTCAGCCTTGATTAGGCAACTAGTCTAGGAGAAGGAAAACTCTGAATTCAAAACCTGCTAAACTCCGCTTAAAAATTGACCTTGTGTCATATCCTGCCCCAGCGGAGGGGTTGGGTAAATAGGATCATGAGGCTCCAGTCCTAGAGCTTTGAAGTACCCCTTCATTTTCATTGCACCTGATACAATTCTATCTATTGATCAAATAGAACTGACATTTAAACTATGTGCAAACAAATGAATTATGCTAAATTGAATTGTTAGAAATAGAATTGTTTGATCATTTAATTGTGTATAAACAAATAACTGAAGTCTAATTAAATTGTTAGGGATACATAATAATACTTTGAAAAATCTAACTGTTTGCTAATAAATGAGGATTATTAAAAAGAATTATTAGCATTGATTAGCAATACTTGAAACTCTTAACTATAGGCCTAAATTGAATTGTTAGTGTTACATAGCAATGTTTGAAATCCTTTAACTATTGATGTTAGATGGCAATATTTGAAACCATTTGAGTGCACACAAAGGATTAATATTAAATAGAACTATTTGTGGTTGAATACATGGAACCATTTAATTGTGTGCAAACAAATTAGTTCTGACTCATTCAAAAATAAGAACCCACAAACTATTGACTTACAAATTATATGTAAAAGTAAAGTTGACGACCATAGTCGAAGGCGGCCCAAAGGTTCTTTTTTCAATAGCTACTACACTGAGGTGTAGGGGAGGGCACTACTCCATTCCTTGGATTGCTCTACTTTACCCTTGATTGATACCTTATAATGTTGAGCATTAAGCAAGGTGGAATCAAGTACCATTTTTTAAGTCTCTGGTATGACTCAACTTGAACTCCTGTCCCCTGGACCATTGGCGAACACTCTACTCATTAGACCAATATGTATAAGGATTTAACTGTATACAAACAATTGAGCTCGGGTTCATTTGAAAATGTTATCTACAAACTATGTATTTACAAATCATATATAACATGCAAAAAGAGGATTTGGCATTGAATAACCTACAAGGGTTGATATGCAATGAAATCCAGCCTGACCAACTGAGGTTACAAGACACATCTAAGTAGTGGTGGGGCCAGACTGACTGGACGATGCTGCTCACACAAGGCAAAAGTTGAGTTTGGATGCTTTGTGAACCCTAATATAAGTTGATGCTTTTCTCCATTCATATTCTCTTTTGGTGTCTGGGTTACAAGAAGACAAACGTTTATATGAACAGAGATTCATGAATTGCCAGTTCCAAATCAGACTAAGAAACTACTTTACATATTGTGTCTGTTAACCATTTCTACCTGATTCTACAGCCTCAGAAACAGAAGGAAAAGAATAATGCAACAGAGGTCTTAACGCTTTAGATTAGTGGTGTGTTTTGTGTTTCTCCTCTACTATTTGAAGATTAGCCATTACTGACATAGAGGTTATCGGTGACCACACTACACTACCCTGTGTAAATAATCTAATAGACAACTAAAATTGAAACAGTTACAGAAATAAAATGAGTAGAAATAATTATCTATTTCATGTTATTAAAGTGTTGACTCAGTAGAGACCAGTACTTCGGCTAGTATTGATGATGAAAAAAAATGTTATGATAGAAAATTAAAGTTGATTAGTTGTTCTGAAGATCACAATGAAATAATATTATTCCACCCAACCAAGTCACTGATCTAACCTTGGTAGAAGTGGATTGATGGAGGGAGGAACAGATGAAAGGTAGGAAAATGAGAACTCATTTGCATATCTGGTTCTGGTTCGTTAATAAATTAGATGCCATTTTGGAAGCTGTTATTTAAATTGCCTTTGATGTTTTTTCTTTGTTGATTTATTCTCAAGTTCTTTTGTTCTGATTTTGGCTGAAATTTTCTACTGAAGATTTTGCCCAGCTTAAATTACTTTGTTTACAACTATTAAAGATAATGGAGTCTTTGATGTTTTTGCTTGGAAATCCTGTATAAAATAAATAAAGCATTTCCAATAGTTGTTCTGGGCAATACAAATTCAATTTGAATTTACTAACTTCAGCCTTTCAACTTCAGTTTCAGCTTCTTATTCATTTGGACTAGTTAGCTGGGGCTACAAAATACACAGACTGCATCTCTTCAGAGGGATAAGACTCCCCAAATGAGTGCCCTATATATGAAACTAAACAATCTGATGGTGAGGCTCTAGTAATACAGGATCTGTGGAGTACCCATTCATTGCCATTGCTCCCAGGTCAACTCTGGCCCAGAGTGATAGCATCTGATAGGATCCTATCAATGGGTCAAATAAAACTGTTTGACATGTACTTATGCTTAATAGAATCATTAGAAATAGATCTGTTTTTACATATAACTGTGTGTAAACAAATGACTGATGTTTAATTGAATTATTAGAGATACATAGCAATACTTGAAAACATTAATCTGTGTACTAAAAAGAATCGGTAGTGAATAGAATTATTCATATTAGATAGAAATAAGTGAAACCATTTCACTGTGTGATACGAAATGAGCTCAAGATTGTTTAAAAATGTTATCTATAAAATGTGTTTAGAAATCATATATTTGATATATATGTATAAAAAGGATTTGGCATTAAATAACCTACAATGGTTGATATGCCATAAAACCTAACCAAACCAAATCATATATATTTAATATATGTGTATAAAAAGATTTTGGCATTAAATAACCTACAATGGTTGATATGCCATAAAACCCAACCAAACCAAATCATATCGATTTAACATATATATGTATAAAATAGATTTGGTATTAAATAACCTGCAATGGTTGTTATGCCATAAAACCCAACCAAACCAAAATTCTTATTAATTTCTTTAGCAGGAAGTCTGAATTGATTTCTTTATAAAATTTCTTTTTTGTCTGTTTCACTGTTTACATATTATTTTTAAACATTCCTTTAAAAGCAAAGTCAAATGTTATTATTAAATATTTTTCAGTACTGCCATATGGTTGCACCACTTGGACTATAATGAAATGGCTGGACAATAAAAGAATACTGTTTTGAACAAATCTTGGAAGCAGCATCCTATAAAACTCCAGTTGTATGGTCACTTACCTCCCATCTCAGTAACCATCTAAGTAAGATGAGCAGGACAGAAATAATTGACACTGCTGAAGAAGAATGAACTCATGTGACCAGCAAAAATTCTATATTTCAGGTGTGGGTGCCTTCAAGAGAACTTTTCAAGAGTGATGATAGATAGGGATGGATGGTAAGAGAGAGTTAAGAGAATCCATACTTTTGTCATGGTTTGATGATGATGATGATATTTCATTTTGGTCTGTGCTTTCATTAGTAATGGTATCCCTAAGTCCAGAAAGACAATGTATTCTGTACCTGATTCTCAGCCAAGGCTGGCTCAAGGTCATGAGGAAGACTAGCAATCTCATAGTTTGTTGGTTTTATTGTACTGGAATGCTTGGTGGTAGGGAAGATATTTAGTTGAATCCCCATTCACCAATATTAGCATTAATATATCCTTGGCCAAGTGGATAGAGCGTTCGCTAATGGCCCAGAAGATCCGGGTTCAATCCTAGGTCGAGTCATACCAAAGACTCAAAAAATGGTACTAGATGCTGCCTTTCTTAACATTTGGCATTATAAGGTATGTATCAAGGGTAATGTGGATCAATCGAGGGAAAGGAGTAGCATCCTCCCCTACCTCTCTGTGTAGTAGCTAATGAAAAAAGAGCCTTTGAATCACCCTTAACTACATTTGCCAACTTCAGTTATATGAATGATATATTAACACTACACACAATGGCAGCAAAAACAAGATAAGCTCATTTACACATACAAAAGTGTGCCCCCCCATAACGAAAACTATACAAGTTAGACGAACCAGACACGCGGGACACTGCTGGAGAAGCAAGGACGAGCTCATAATCGATGTACTGCTGTGGACCCCCACATATGGATGTGCAAAAGCAGGACGACCAGCATGAACTTACATACAGCAACTATGAGAGGACACAGGATGTAACCCTGAAGACCTGCCGGAGGCGATGAATGATAGGGAGAAGTGGCGAGAGAGGGTCAGGGATATCCGTGCTGGCGGCACGACATGATGATGATGATGATGACACATACAAAAACATCTAATCTTTTATATGCATACAATATACATACTAGAGGTATTAAAAGAAAGAACACAAATGTATCTCATGGTAGAATTATACATAGCGTTCCATGAACAGGCAGTATGTAAAAAGGGTACAAAATGGACAAATAGGATGGAACAGAAAGGTCTCAATAGGTTTTTTAAATTTTTAATGCTATTTTCCAATGCAAATTTGAAATTATCCACAAGATTGGTGAACATTTTAATTATAAACACAGTTCTTTGTAGAGCAAGTCGATAAATCACAGAATCGTTGAAAGAGAAGATAACCCATTTTGATTGGAAGGAATTTGTCCCATTGGAGGACATTTTGCTTCAAGCATCCAATTTATTTCAATATAAAACAATTCTAGGCATAATAATTATATCAATCAGTTGAAGCAAATTGGAAGTTTTAATCTTCACTAAATGTCTTTTCTGTCTGTCATCAAGTAACACAAAAATACCATTGGTTATGCTTGTCAAATTTTCTATGCTTATCAACAAGAAAATAAACCATCTTTTTCTAGTGTTTTTTTTGGGGGGCTGTAGAATACACCGACTGCTTCTCTGCAGAGGGGTAAGACCCCCCAACCCCCACCAACAAGTATCCTGGATATGACACTAAACAATCTGATGGTAAGGTTCCAGCAGTGCTGGAGCTTTGGGGAATGCAGAGTACCCCTTCATTGCTATCGCTCCCAGGTCCACTCTGGCCCAGAGTGGTAGCACCTGATAGGGCCCTATCTATGGATTAAATAGAACTAACAGCATACTTATGCTAAAATGAATTGTTTGAGTAAACTGAATAGCTTGAAATGGAAATGTTTTTGACAATTGAACTGTACTTACATTTAAACTGCGTGCTTATGCTTAACTGAATTATTTGAAATAGAACTGTTTTTCAACATTAAAACTGTATTTACACTTAACTGAATTGTTACATATAACTGCTTGAATAGTTTGAAATGGAAATGTTTTTGACAATTAAACTGTGTACTTATGCTAATCTGAATTGTTTAAAATAGAACAGATTATTTACATAAAAATGGATTTGGCGTTAAATATCAACCTACAAAGGTTGATATCCCATAAAACCCAACAAACCAAATCAAACCAAACCAAACCAAACCTTGTGTTTTTATTCTTTATTTTTAGAATGATACTTTTACAATGTCTTTTTGCAAATTTTTGAAAATACAAAAACTTTTAAACGTTTTAGAGAATAGCTTGATTTACAATATAAGATTTTCACTTTTTGATAAGAGTTTAATATTAACTAACAATAGCCATTTTCATTGTATAATGTCCCATTATAAAATGAAATGGGATTTCTTCCAAGCTGTGGCTGTATAAAATCTACCTTGTGTATGCACAATCTGAACTCTAACAAAACAGCCCAGTTGGCTTCAGCTGTAGAATACACTGACTGCAAAGAGATAAGACTTCCCCAGCGAGTGTTCTAGATATGACATTAAACTTTCTGATTGTAAAGCTACAATCAGTGAAGCTCTAGGGAAGAGTGAGAGCCCCTTCATTGCCATTGTTCCCAGGTCCACTCAGGCCCAGAGTGGTAGCACCTGTTAGGGTCCTATCAATGGGTTAAATTGAACTGTTTAACATTTAAACTGTGTGCAAACAAATGACTTATGTTAAACCAAATTGTTAGAAGTAGAACTGTTTGACCATTTAACAGTATGAAAACAAATGAATTGTTAGTGATAAATAGCAATACTTGAAACTCTTTGAATTATTGGTATTATATAGGAATACTTGGAACCATTTGACTGTGTGCAAATAAATGAACAGTGTTTAATCTATATTTACCAACCCCTCCGCTCGGGTAGGATATGACACAAGGTCAATTTTTAAGCGGAGTTTAACAGGTTTGAATTCAGAGTTTTCCTTCTCCTAGACTAGTTGCCTCATCAAGGCTGAAGAACCTAGTCTGTCCTACTATTTACCCATAGCTGGAAACACTTTAAACAGTGTTTAATAGAATACTTAGTGTTAAATTGCAATACTTGTGACCACTTCACTGTGTACAAAGAAATGATTAATATCAAATAGAATTATTAGATCTAGATAGCAATAATTGAAATCATTTAACTGTAGAAGTATTAGCACTACTAGAGTGAAAATAAATTACTTCTAACTCGTTTAAAAATGAAAATGTCCACAAACTATGTGTTCAAACATATGACTGATTTTAAATTCTTATTGTTATATAGCAATTTTTTAAACCATTTAACTGTGTGCAAATAAAATGAGCCCAGGCTAGTTTAAAAATGTTATCAACAAAATCTGTTCACAAATCATATATTCAATATACATGTATAAATAGGACTTGGCATAAAATAACCTACAATGGTTGATATGCCATAAAACCAAACCAAACCAAATCCTGTATATTTAATATACATGTATGAATAGGATTTGGCATTAAATAACCAACAATGGTTGATATGCCAAAAAATCCAACTAAATCAAACTAAAAAAAAATGCAAAGAGAAAAAGCTAGATGAGAACTAGAGAAGAATGCTATATGCTGATCTGAATAAATCCAGGTAGCAACACTCCATAAAAGAGCTGCTGTACGACCACTTGCCTCCCATCCCCCAGATCATCCTAGACAAACAAGCTATGCCGTTTGGGAAATAAGGACAAATGATATTCTCTTTTGGACTTTTATACACAGACACACTAATGGTGGCCAACCAGCAAAACCTTACTTTCATCAACTCTGTGTGGATATTTGGTGCCATCAAGAAGAGGTACCAAGAGTGATAGCCAATAAGAGCCTGACAGAGCCTTGTTGGACAGATTCTGTCTCCTTGTAAACGATTACATTTCTCTTTTATGTTTTTCTGATAGATACCTCTCTCTACAAAACACACACACACACACACACACACACACATATATATATATATATATATATATATTTGCCAATCCCTCTGTTCAAGCAGGATGTGACACATAGTCAATTTTAAGCAAAGTTTAACAAGTTTGAATTTAGCTTTTCTTCTCCTAGACTGGTTGCTATACCAAGGTTAAAGAACCCAACCTGCTTTACTATTTATCGATAGTTGGTTTCATGCCTTTCCCAAGGGTATTAGCACTATGTGAAATTCAAACAGCCTTGTCCAAGATTTGAACTCAGGTTGCTATGTCCATTTCCCATGACAGTAACCATTACACTACAAACACCTTATTGCACCACAGGTATAACAATATTGGCTGAAGTATCAGATAAGAAATCAAGACTTTGATCAAAGTCAAAGAAAGACTCTAAGACAAATGTTTAAGATCCCTTCAACCTCATTTTTCTAAACTGGTTATTTTCCAATATTTGTTGTCAATTAAAAATTTTTAAACAGTTACAAATTCTAATTGCTTCTATAAAAGACAAATCTATGCAACAGAGAAGAGATTTAAGTAATTTCTTTTTTTTTTTATATCATGAATCCAATTTTGCTTGGTGAAAATTGATAATTTTGTAGGATCTGCATCCATACTAATTATTACTTTTTTTTAATCATTCTTAATATAAAGGAGATAAGGAGATAAGAACTCAAAAAAGACATAAGAATTGGTAACTTAAACAATGCACGATTTCAACACATTCTCATTAGGTGCCCAATTCATGCGGCCTTGTGCTACATCTAAGCAAAAAAGCTTAGTAAATTACCACTATTTCAACACATTTCTCAATCTAATCACCACTTTGATTTCAGTTCTGCAAAGATGCTCATTTACATTCATGATAAAAGACTTAGATGAATTTTTGAAGCTGCTGCTACTTCACTCTGTAATTCCCTAAATACTCATCCGGGCTTTTATAATAATTCTCCTAACTTGAGCAAATCCATTTTAAATCGCTACAATCTTTAGTTAATATATTCCACATATATCATAATTTTATGCTTTCTTTTTATCTTTTTGTCTTTCTTTTTCTTCCTCCTTTTGATTCAAAATCTTTCTCGATAAATAAACGGAACAAATTCTACACAATATTTCTAATAAGTCAAATTACGTAATTTAAAACAGCAAACGTTGATTCACTGATTAAACAGCCAACTTTTTCTTGTTATACAAATTTTCCCTAGGTTTCTGTATTTTGCACTTTTAAACATCCATCATTGATTTAACATCACTAATATCATCCCTCATAGTCCTGAGGACGGTTCATTCAAACCGAAACGTTACAGTGTCGGCTTTGCTTCTTAATAAATCTCTCCTTCTACTTGGATTACCTTGTTATCAATTTTTCTTTATATATAAAGGAGATAAGTATGAAAGTGTTCGTTAGAATCCTTCATACCTTCTACATAACAAAAAAGAGATTTCCAAATTAGATATTTTATATTATGAATTTGATAATGCTCTGTGAAAATTAATGATTTTGTAGGGTCTGCATTTATGCTGAAGGTTATTCTTTAACCATTTTCTCTATAAATGATTGCCCAGTCAGCTGAGACAGTAGAATGCACTGATTGCTTCTCTGCAGAGGGGTAAGATTCCTCCAACGAGTGTCCTAGATATGACACTAAACAATCTGATGGTGAGCTTCCAGTAATACAGGAGCTTAGGAAATGCTGAGAACCCCTTCATTGCCATTGCTCCCAGCTTCACTCTGGCCCACAGAGGTAGCACCTGATAGGATCCTATCTATGGGTCAAATAGAACTAAACTGAGTACTTATGCTAAACTGAATTGTTTGAAATAGAACTGTTTTGTATGCTAAACTGAATTGTTTGAAATAGAATTTTTTTACCTTTAACTATGAGTAAACAAAAAGCTATACTTATTGTTGCGTTCAGGTTAGTGAACGCTAGCAATATTAAATAAAGGATAAACCACGATATGAGAGGAAATAGAGATATATTCTTAGGAAAAAGTATACACAATAGAGAGACTATTAGTAGACAAGAACATATGATTAGTGAATACAGAATAAAGATATAGTCCAACGATAGTATTGGCTTCCGTTATTACGGTAGCAAGTAAGGTGATCTAGTGCGATCTCCAGTCTCCAACACTCTAATACTATTCCTATAAAAAGCTGCTCTTCACCTTCTAGTCTGCCCTGGTATTAGTAGCTACTGCTATATATGGCAGATGGACTAGTTCATTGTGTGGAAAAAGGTGGGTGATACTCAACACTTATACTAAGCTGAATTGTTTGAAATAGAATTGTTCATAGGTATAAAAATGGATTTCTCATTTATGACCGACAATGGTTGATGTGCCATAAAGCTAAAATAAACTCTGTATAAAAGAGACAACTATGAAAATATTAGAATCCTTCATGCCTCAAAGCATCAATACCATCAAGGAATGCTGTTACAAGGATAACCCGAAAGGTTCACAAATTGTCTAGGTTTAATATTTCATTACTTTTTATTAACACTAGTTGAAGTACCTATTTATATAAGGTAAAAGATCAGGAATCAGCCTCCAGATACAGTAAGATGAATAGACCAATGTTAAATGCCTCTTCCACTTATTTCATTTTTCTGAACAATGTCTGTTAAACAATTGTAATATATATAAGTCCAAAAATATATGACCAAGATATGAATACCCAAAATAGACATATGTTCATAGAATGTTCGCATATAGGAATCCGAAAACACGAAATTGGTTCAGGTACGAAACTTTTTATTATCTTTTTGAGTTTAAGGTTTTTCAACATGAGGAGAGAGAGACAGAATTTCTTCAACAAATGCACGGCACATTTTGTAGACCCCATCTGGTCTCACCAAGGCGAGACCAAAAATCAACTACCTTCCTCAAGACTCGAATCTCAACTCTTTTGTTCGGAGTTTAAATCTCAACTAACTGTTTTTTTTTCAAATTCCAAAATCCTCAGCGCTTCCGGGCATGACGTCATTCACATCCCCAGTTCTATTTCCTATCTGGGGTTTTAATTGCAGCATCTCTGATTGTCACATCCGCCCTGCGCGTGTGAACACCTACACTCAATGTGTGCACCTAACTCACCCATGCACTAAGCGAAAGGTTCTCAGCCCAACTAAACCGAAAGGCAAGATATATAAAACGAAATCTCTCCACAATTATATTAAACAATCTTTGTATTCAATTTAAAGTTTTTAATGAATAAGAGGAATCACCATGGTATAGTAGCTAACAGGCAATGTAAACGAGTTTGAACTACAGTTATTCAATTACATTCACTTTTGGACTGATGCCCCGTGAAAAGGCATGAAACCCCTTGTACCCCCAGCTATGGATTAAATACTACCACAACTGTTCTACAAAGATGGCTTTGGCTTTAAGTGATCCATGAAGGTTGATATACCATTAAACAAAGAAACAATACCAAACCAAACCAATTATATTTTGTATATTTACCTATGATATTTTTTGTATTATATAGCAAAGTTAATATTCGTGAAGGTTTTGTAAAGAAATATTTTTTAGATTTAAATGATTGATATTTTGAAAATATTTGAAGCTATTTTTTATAAGATTGTGTTTTTTTTTTATTCATAAGAAATTATAAGCATCTTTCAAATGATATCAATCTTTATTTATAAAGTATTATTTCAGATTATGGAAACCAAACCTGACCGATAAAATGAAACGCAGTTTCTTCCAGGCAGCGGTCGTGTTGATATTGCGGTATGGATGCACCACTTGGACGCTAACAAAACGGCTCAAGAAGAAGCTAGACAGCAATTACATAAGAATGTTGTGAGCAATACTGAATAAGTCCTGGCGGCAACACCCCACAAAGCACCAACTATACGGCCACCTGCCTCCCATCACGAAAACTATCCAAGTTAGATGAACCAGACATGCAGGACACAACTGGAGAAGCAAGGACGGGCTCATAAGTGATTTACTCCTATGGACCCCCACATATAGCCGAGCAAAAACAGGATGACCAGCATGAACATACATTCAGCAGCTATGTGAAGATACGGGATGTAGCCTTGAAGACCTGCCGGAGGCGATGAATGATAGGGAGAAGTGGCGAG
This sequence comes from Sepioteuthis lessoniana, assembly GCA_963585895.1. Taxonomy (NCBI): domain Eukaryota; kingdom Metazoa; phylum Mollusca; class Cephalopoda; order Myopsida; family Loliginidae; genus Sepioteuthis; species Sepioteuthis lessoniana. The sequence continues at coordinate 40,277,672 of OY757942.1, read as the reverse complement.
AGAGGGTCAGGGATATCCGTGCAAGCGGCACGATACGATGATGATGATGATTTCAGATTAAATAGTATTTTATAAATTGATACAATTATCAAGCAAAAATAATTGTTTTGGGTTGTTCCACAGTGCAGTGGCTAATGTGCAGGACTGTGACATCAGAGTGAATGAGTTCAAACTCCAATTATGTTATTGTATTCTCTTTAAGGAAAGGTATGAATCCTTTTATACTCCCAGCTTGAGGTTAAATAGTATCACAACTGTTCTTCTACATGGACGGCTTTGGCATTAAATAACCCACAATGGTTGATATGCTATTAAAAGCACAGAAACTGCCTTCATACAAAAATATTAAGATGAAGGTTTCAATCAGACAAGAAATTGATTTGAGACTTTTACTCAAGTTGACAAAGCTCAGTCAGCTGGGGCTGTAGTATACAGCGACTGCATCTCTGCTGAGGAGTAAGACACCCCACCTCAACGAGTGTCTTAGTTTGGTTGGGTTTTATGGCTTATCAACCATTTTAGGTCATTTAATGCCAAATCTTTTTTATACATATGTATTAGATATATGATTTTGGAACACATTTTGTAGATAACATTTTTAAACAGGCCTGAGCTCATTTTTTGCACATGGTGAAATGGTTTCACTTACTTACAAACAATTCATTTAGCATAAGTAGTCTTTTGTTTAGTTTTTTGTTTACGCAGTTAAATGTAAAAACAGTTTTATTTCAAACAATTCAGTTAAGCATAAGTACACAGCCATTTGCTAACACCTAGTAAAACAATCAAACAGTTTTATTTCAAACAATTCAGTTTAGCATGTCAACAAAGTGAAATGGTTTCTAGTATTGCTATGTATCACAAAAAATTCAATTAAGCTTCAGTCATTTATTCACACAGTTAAACAATTCAGTTTAGCTTAAGTACAGTTTTTGTCTACACACATTTCAAACAATTCACTTTAGTATAAGTACAGTTTTTATTCACACACCATTAAATGTAAAACAGTTCTATTTCAAACAATTCACTTTAGTTTTAGTACAGTTTTTATCCACACACTGTTAACTGTAAAACAGTTCTATTTCAAACAATTCAGTTTAGTATAAGTAAGTAAAGTAAAGTTGGCGACTGTAGTCAAGGGCAACCTGAAGGCTCCCTTTTCATTAGTTACTACACCAAGGTGTAGGGAAGGGTGCTACTCCTTTCCCTAGATTGCTCCACTTTACTCTTGATACGTACCTTATAATGCTGAGTGTTAAGCAAGGAGGTATCAAATACCATTTTTTAAAAGTCTTTGGTATGATGGATTAAACCCTGGTCTCCCAGACCATTGAAATGTCAAACAGTTCTATTTGACCTATAGATAGGATCCTATCAGGTACTACCATTAAGGGCCAGTGTGGACCTGGGGGTAATGATAATGAAAGGGGAACTCCACATTCACCAAAACATTACTGAAGCCTCACCATCAGATTGTTTAGTGTCATACCCAGGACATCGCTTGGCGGGGTATCTTACCCCTCTACAAGGGGTTCAATCAGTGTATTCTAAGCCTTGATAATAAGGTGGCTTGTCATTTTTTACTTTATTGAAAAAATAGGATCCATCCTTGCTGGACAAACTTTGTCTCCTCATAAACTATGGCAGTTCTTTTTTTTTTGTGTTTTTACTGATAAAAAAAAAAAGATTGATAATTCTCTTTCTCTCTCCCCACCTCTTCCGTTCTGCACCATTTATTGCTTTGAATAAAGAAAAGTTTGTTGAGTAAAAAAAAACAAACTAAAAAAGCAATCATTCTTTTGATGTGTGCTCAGGCAGAGTTTTTTCAAGCACTAAATAAAAGGCTTTATTTTGCCCGATTAAATCATGGCTGCAAGACTTGATCAATTGTACTGTTATAGATTAAACAACTTTAGGATCAATATAGAAAAGTTTTTCTCAGAATCATTTTTTAAATTTTTTACCGAGAACCAATTTTTATCATTTAGAGTATTTGGGCTATTATCTTCATCTTTCTTGTTATATTTACATCTCGGCTGATATATTCTTCAGCCTTCTTCAGGTGTTTCTTGTTGAACTTGCAAGCCTACATGGAACTTCAAACCAAACCCTTTATTAAATCTACAGGCGTTGGTTGCCTGTTAACCATAACCGGGTAAAAATGTTAAGCTATAGTAAGTATTCCTTGTTATTTCTACCCCTTGTCAGGATTGAACCTGTAACCTCCAGTAAAATCATCAGCTGATAAGATGGATGGTAAGAGAAAGAGAGATAGATATAGAGGGATAGAGAGAAAGAGAGTGAGAAAGAGTCAAGGGATCTTATACTATCATGACTTGATGATGTGTATATACCATTTGTCTATAAGATTAAATTTTAGTGCTTGCACAATTCCTAGTCGATCACCTTATCCACCCAATTATGTTTGCTCTTGTACTTCTTTTTCTCCAGTCTGCTGCATTCCCTTATCATATAGTTTACAGTTTCATCTCTTTCTCAGGTTTATCTACTCTATTTTCCTGAGTTTTATAAGTTTTTACAGAGTTAGACAAACCAGACATGCAGGACACTGCTGGAGAAGCAGAGACAAGCTCATAAGTGATGTACTCCTATGGACCCCCACATATGGCCCGGCAAAAGCAGGACGACCAGCATGAACATACATTCAGCAGCTATGTGAGGATACAGGATGTAGCCCTGAAGACCTGCCAGAGGCGATGAACGATAGGGAGAAGTGGCGAGAGAGGGTCAGGGATATCCGTGCTAGCAGCACAACATGATGATGATGATGTTCACAGAATTAGTTCTTATGATGTCATTCTGAGCTGTTGAATAAAAATCAAATGTTCATTTTAGGATGAATAAAAGAAGGTACTTCTTCATATCTCTTTTCTCTAACCCAATGAGTGTCCTGGATATTACACTAAAAAATCTGATGGTGAGGTTCCAGTAATGCTGGAGGTTTGGGGAATGTGGAGTACCCCTTCATTACCATCACTCCCAGGTCCACTCTGGCCTGAAGTGGTAGTTCCTGATAGGGTCCTATCTATGGGTCAAACAGAACTAAACTATATACCTTTGCTAAACTGAATTGCTTGAAATAGGACTGTTTTGACATTTAAACTGCATACTAATGCTAAACTGACTGAATTGTTTGAAATAAAACTGTTTTTACATTGTGTATTGCCCAGTTGGTTGGAGCTGTAGAATACACCAACTGTAACTCTACAAAGGATAATACCCCTCCCTCTGCAATGAATGTTTTCAATATGACACTAAACAGTCTGATGGTGAGGCTCCAGTGATGCTGGAGCTTTGGTGATTGTAGAGTACCCCTTTATTGTCATCGCTCCCAGGTTGACTCTGGCCCAGAATGGTAGCACTCAATAGAGTCCTATCTATGAGTCAAATAGAACTAAACTGTCTACTTATGCTAATTGTTTGAAATAGAAATGTTTTTTGATATTGTAACAGTGTACTTATGCAAAACTGAATTGTTTGAAATAGAACTGTTTATTTGTATAAAAATGTATTTGGCATTGATAACCAACAATAGTTGCTGTGCCATTAAACCAAACCAAACCAAACCAAACCAAAATCTTTTTTCTAGAACCAATGATATCAACAGTTATACTAGCTGAAGTAGTCACCTGTACAGGGTAAGTTTTTTTTTTTCTTGCTTTTTGAAATTTGGAAATTTAAATTTTGAGTGAACACTTGAGTCTTGCTGTAGATATTTTTGAAAGGTTATCATGTTCTTTTTTATCTAATGCTGAAGATAATGTCACAATATAAAATTGGATAAAAAATAAATGAGAAACTTTCTTACTTAGATGGAATAAAAAGTGCTTAGAATACAAGGAAAAACATGCTGCACTAAACAGTGGTTAAAGTTAAAAATTACCAGATGGAGATATATGTGGTGCAAATGTTATAATCGCAGCAAATGGACTTAGTGATCCGAGTTCAAATCCTGAATGAGGCTTTTTGCATTTCACATAATGCTAATACCCTTTGGAAAAATATACATCTAACAATTCTCCCTTTAGCTATGGATAAATAGTAGTGCAGACTAGACTCTTTAATCTTGGTATGGCAACCCATCTAGGAGAAGGAAAACTCTGAATTCACACCCGAAACTCAAATAAATTGAACCTATGTTACATCCTTCTTGTGTAAATACATAAGTTAAAAAATAAACTTGTAATCTTAAAAAGAAATAATTCTTTTTATCCCTTTTGTATCAGTTTCTTTATTTTATTTTCCAATTTGGTAGCCCTTGTAAGAAGTAAAGATTTGAATCAAAGAGAATTATTTTACAAAGTGTACTCTTAATTAAAATTTACACCAAACAGTGTAAGGGTCATTCAATTAATAAGTAGAATTTTGTTATCTAATGAATCTCATTTTACCCAGGAAAAAAATTTTGCCACATTTTTTAATAAAATCTCCATTACTTAAAATTCTTTGAGGGAGTCAAACAGTGGGGGTAAAATCAAAACAGTAAAGAGGGTGTAGTAGCTGTTTCAAACCAAACGGACGGATGGTTTCCACAGTTATTAATGCAGTATGAAGCCTTGTGCATTGATGTTATCATTTTGGGAACTGAATGACAACTAACCTTTGAAAAGGAAAGGTCATAATACATAATTTCCTGTGCTGTAAGTTGTAAGTAAAGTTGGCGACTGTAGTCAAGGGTGACCCGAAGGCTCCCTTTTCAATAGCTACTACACAGGTGTAGGGAAGGGCGCTACTCCTTTCCTTGGATTGCTCCACTTTACCCTTGATATGTACCTTATAATGCTGAGTGTTAAGCAAGGAGGTATCAAGTACCATTTTTAAAGTCTTTGGTATGACTCGACCTGGGATTGAACCCAGGTCTCCCGGACCATTGACAAACACTCTATCCCAGTTGTTTTGAAATTTCCTCTGTTCTAACTCATCTATCAACCAAGATGAGCATGTAAATTGAATCCGCCATTTCTGGAGTGCTTGTCATCTTGAATAATATTTTGATCTTCTTTCAGCAATTTTTGTCTATTTGTAAAGTCTCTTTTTTTCACTAAAACATGCTTCTTCATACGCATTACACGTTCTTCTATAAATTTCTTTTAGTTTGCACTTCTCAATTACCAAAGATTTTGTGACGGACCTTTTTTCAAGGTTGGATCACTCTGTTTAATTTGCCACCATTTTAAATAGCCTCAAAACAAATATTTCTGTTTGATTAGAATAATTTTTGCTATAAACCAGTTCCACACAATACAGAATTAATATTTCTGAAAAGAAAAAAGTTCTGTAAAAATATTATTTTGCTTTGTGAAAAAAACTTCACAATATCAATTAAATCATTCTTGTATAAAAGATGAATTCGTGTAACAGAAAATAGAATTGCCGATTAGACACCAATTAGATTTTTCTAAACAACGTCTATCTAACGATCATTCTTGTCAAAAATGCACAGTTATCTGCCCTTGAGTCAGGATAATACTTTTCACCTTTTTCAGACAATTCATTAGATTTTTTTAACGATTGAAAATTTAAATTTTGTGGAATTTTGTATAGAAATATTCAAGTGGGTAATTATTTGGTTATTGGAAAAATAATTGCAGTTTTTAATTATCAATTTTAAAAAGCAAAAGATGATCAATTTTACTGTTATACATTAGATAACTTTAGGATCAATACGGCAAGGTCCTCATCCAAAACTCTTTTTCTCTTAAACCAGAGATAGCTATACTAACACTAGCTGAAGTACCCATTTTCACAGGGTAAGATATCAAAGCTTAAAACACAAACAGACGAAAAGTAACATATACAAAAAAATTCCCTTTTTTGATTTTTCTGAATGATTGTTCTCATCAAAAATTTACACTGAATTGTTACGAAATTGGAGACCTGAGTTCAAATCGTGGACAAAGTTGTTTGCCTTTCACTTTGATGGTTTGGCTTGATTTGGTTTGGTGGCATATCAACCCTTGTAGGTTATTTAATGCCAAATCCATATCTATAAATATAAACAATTCTATTTCAGATAATTCAGGTTAGCATTAGTACACAGTTAAATGTCAAAAACAGTTCTATTTCAAACAATTCAGTTTGGCATAAGTAAACAGTTTAGTTCTATTTGACCCATAGATTGTATCCTATCCATATTTACCAACCCCTTCGCTCGGTCAGGATATGACACAAGGTCAATTTTTAAGCGGAATTTAATAGGTTTGAATTCAGAGTTTTCCTTCTCCTAAACTAGTTGCCTCACCAAGGCTGAAGAACCCAGTCTGTCCTACTATTTACCCATAGCTGGAGGGAGAATAATTGGATTCATACCTTTTCCATGGGTATTAGTGCTATATAAAATGCAATTAACTTGGTCCAGGATTTGAACTCATGTCGCCGTGTCCATTTCCTACAACGATAACCATTACACCTCGGGTACCTCCAAGATTGTATCCTATCTGGTGATACCTCACCAGGCCAAAAGGGACCAGGGAGTGTTAACAATGAAGAGGTAGTCCGCTTTCCCCAAAGCTCCAGCATTACTGTAGCCTCATCATCATGACACTCAGCAGAGGTACAGTCGGTGTGTTCTGCAGCCCCAGCCAACTGGGCCACAGGACACTTGTTGGAGGAGTCTTACCCCTCTGCAAAATTTTGCTGGATTTTGAAAAATAGCATTTTAATGAATAGTTTTTAGTTTGAAGCAAAAGTAATTGCTTTTTTTGATCATTATCTTCAAGGAGTGTATCTCTGTTTAAAAAAAAACTATAAAAAAAGACATTAGAATGTATACATCAAAGTGCTCAGGTTAAATGTCAAGAATTGGATTCTAGACACGGCAAGACTAAAAGACAACTGTATATTTTCTTTTTTTTTAAGTACAGGAATTATATTGTAATATAATATATTTATACGGCGACACGAGTTCAAATCCTGGACGAGACTGATTGCATTTCACATAGCACTAATACCCTTGGGAAAGGTATGAATCCAATTATTCTCCCTCCAGCTATGGGTAAATAGTAGGACAGACTGGGTTTTTCAGCCTTGGTGAGGCAACTAGTCTAGGAGATGGAAAACTCTGAATTCAAACCTGTTAAACTCCACTTAAAAATTGACCTTGTGTCATATCCTGCCCAAGCAGAGGGGTTGGTAAATACAATATATTTATAATAAAAGACAACTGTCAGTTCCTCATGATGTAATGATTAACAAGCTAGTCTTGCAGATTAATTAATTGTGAATTCAACTCTTACTATTGACTTTGTGCCAAATCTAAGGGGGCGAGTTTCTATGGTGTAAAGGATAATGTGCTGGACGGTGACATTGTAGCAATTGAGTATGAAATCCAGTCACATGATTGTATTCACTTTTAGATTAATTCTCTTGGGAAAGGCATGAACCCCTTTTTCATACAGCTATGGGTTAAATAGTACCTCTACTGTTCTTCTACAAGGATTTCTTTGGCATTAAATGAGCCATAAAGGTTGATATGCCATTAAACAAAGAAACCAAACTAAACCATTTTAATAGTATAATCTTCCACAGGAAATAATAAAAATCAGGTATCTTTGGGTTTACAAGAAAATTAATTTTTTAGTTAAAGAATTGGTGTTATATAATTACGGAATGATTTTTTTATATTAATCATTTTTCATTCATTTTATTTCATCATTCAGTTTGGTTGGGCTTTGAACTATTCGGCTTAGTGCAGGTGCAGGTGCACACACATTGGGTACAGTTCACGCTCACACTCACATGTGGAAGATATGACAATCACAAATGTCATGATAAAAACCCCAGATAGGAAATGTAGCCGGGGTGTGAATGACATCATGCCCGGAAGCAATGGGCTGAGATTTTGGTGATTTTTGAAAAAAGCAATGAGTTGAGATTTGACTCTGGGCCAGGCCAGTCCAACTGGGGGGTTGACTGTGGGGGATGTAGGAACAGTCAGCATAGTAAAAATTGTGTCTCTCTCTCCTTGTATCGAAAAACTAAAAGTCAAGAATAAATAAACATTTCGTACCTGAACAACGGAGAGTCGTCAGTGTTTTGTATTCTGCTGCATCTGTATATTTTACATTGGTAGAGATGTACTTGTTTAATAGTGATACAGTATTTATAAAACTTAGCCTGGCACATGGTCACATATTTATGGGTTATAATTTATTTGTGAAGCTAGTCTGGTACATGGTCACTTATGATGATGCAGTACTAATACATCTAAAAATAGCCTTTATTTTGCCTGCTTAAAAGTTGTTCAGTCTTGTTTTCATGAAGCAAATTTGAGATCAATAAAGCAAGGTTTTTGTCTATATCTTTTTTTCTACCACTAACACTGTGCAACTATTTACTCCGACCAAAAAAAGACAAAAAAATACTTGTTATTTGTTACACAGACAAATAAAGCTGCATTACAACCCCTGGCAAAAAAAGTTTGTTTTATGCTTTTTCCGCTACGAATTGTATAGGTGATCTAATTGAATCCACGTGATCTCAGCCCAGTTGGCTGGGGCTGTAGAATATACCAGCTACATCTCTGCAGAGGGGTAAGACCCCCCAGCCACCCAAACAACTATCCTGGATATGACACTAAACAATCTGATGGTGAGGTTCCTTCTCTTTCTTTTTAACTTTTGTTTGTCACTCACTCTCTCTTTCTCCTTCTTTTTCTTCTTCTTCACTTTTGTTGTCACTCACTCTCTCCCTCTACTTCTTCATCTTCTTCTTCTTCTTCTTCACTTTTGTTAGTCACTCACTCACTCTCTCTCTCTCTCTTCTTCTTCTTTTACTTCTTCTTCACTTTCGTTACTCACTTTGTCTTACTCTCTCTTCACTTTTGCTTGCCATTCACTCTGTCTTTCACCTCCTCCTTCTTCTTTATTTTATTTGTCTCTCTTTTTCTCTCCTTCATTTTTTGTAACTCCCTCTTATTCTAACTTTTTATTTGTGACTCTCTCCCTCTCTCTCTGTTTCTCTCTTGGGTCAGTTCCTGAGGCATAATGGTTAAAATGCTGGAATGTTGCCTCAACACAAGCAAGTTTAAACCCTCAGTTAGACTATTATATTCACTTTCAAGGGAATATACTGGAGGAAAGGCATGAACCCTTTTATCCTCCAAGCTATGGGTTAAATAGTATCACAGTAGTTTTTTGAGAAGAATGGTTTAGCATTAAAAAAAAACATGAATGTCAATATGCCATTAAACAAAGAAATCAAGAAACCATCTTTCTATTTGTCAGTTTTATTTGTCATTCACTCTCTCTTTCTTCTCCTCCTTTTCCTCTTCCTTGTCACTCTCTTTCATTCTGTTTTTTGTCAATCCTTCTTCTTTCTATTTCTTGTATATTCCTTCTCTGACAATCTTTTACTCATGTTTGTTCTCGTTGCTTCTCTTACACTACTTCTAACGTGTTCTTTATTTCCCTCATTCTACTTAAGTTTATCTTAAATTTTCCTCTCCCACTCCATCTTCACAATCTTTAATCTATATATTTTCATCCTCATCTTCTTCCTTGTATCCCAGAATTCCTTTCTCTCTCTATATCTGAATTTTCCTTTTATTTCTTCCCATCCTAAATTTGATTGGTCAGCCTTGAGTTCACAGCAGTCAATAATCTGAACACAGAGATCAATAGTGATCAATTTCTAATCAAGCAGGATTCAATAGATTATTGACACAGATATAGGAAAGCCTTTCAGCAATAGCAACTATGTCATATTTAAGTCCACTTCATTCTTTTTAAATGTCCACAACATAAAAGTCCTGTTTCATTACGGTATATTTAACGTAGCAATAGACTTCTAATACTCAATACCATCCTACTTCTTAATATGATTCACCAAATATCTCTTTTTTTTTTCCGTCTGCCATTGAATAACTCCAGGGAAGTTAGAGCTATGACCAGTGAATTTTCTAGAAGATTAGTTTAGAAAATTGCAGAATTTGAAAAGCTTTTGTGAGGGGTTCAGTTTACAGGATTGCTGATAAATAAGTATCTAGGGTGTTCCGATGGTGTAGTGGCTAAAAAGCTGGACTATAACATCAAAGTAAGTGAGTTCAAACTCTAATCGAGTCGGCTGGCGCTGTAGAATACACCATCTGCTTCTCTGCAGAGGGATAAGACCCTTCCAAAGAGTGTCCTGCATATGACACTAAACAATCTGATGGTGTGGTTCCAGCAATGCCGGAGCTTTGGGGAATGCGGAATACCCCTTCATTACCATCACTCCTAGGTCCACTCCGGCCCGGAATGGGAGCACCTGATAAGGGTCTTATCTATGGGTTAAATAGAACTAAACCGTGCTTCTTTCACTATACTGATTTTTGCATTTAGAGGTGCCCATGGTGTAATGGTTATCGTCGTAGGAAATGGACACGGTGACACAAGTTCAAATCCTGGACGAGACTGATTGCATTTCATATAGCACTAATACCCTTGGGAAAGCTATGAATCCAATTATTCTCCCTCCAGCTATGGGTAAATAGTAGGACAGACTGTGTTCTTCAGCATTGGTGAGGCAACTAGTCATATCCTGCTTGAGCAGAGGGGTTGGTGAATGGGCTATTGATTTTTGCATTTAAACTGTGTATTTATGCTAAACTGAATTGTTTAAAATAGAACTGTTTTGACATTGGAACTGCATACTAGTGCTGAACTGAATTGCTCAAAATAGAACTGTTTTGACGTCTAAACTGTGTACTTATGCTGAACTGAATTATCTGAAATAAAAGTGTTTGACATTTAAGTCTGTGTATTGCCCAGTCAGCTGGGGCTGTAGAATACACTGACTGCTTCTCTACAGAGGGGTAAGACCCCCCCCAACGAGTGTCCTGGATATGACACTAAACAATCTGATGGTGAAGTCCCAGCAGTGCTGAAGCTTTGGGGAATGCAGAGTACTCCTTCATTGCCATCGTTTCCAGGTCCACTCTGACCCGGAGTGGTAGCACCTGATAGGGCCTTATATGTGGGTTAAATAGAACTAACAGCATACTTATGCTAAACTGAATTTGTTTGACTAAAATGAATAGCTTGAAATAGAAATGTTTTTGACAATTAAACTGTACTTACATTTAAACTGCATGCTTATGCTTGACTGAATTATTGTTTTTTGACATTAAAACTGTATTTACACTTAACTGAATTGTTACATATAACTGCTTGAATAGTTTGAAATAGAAATGTTTTTGACAATTAAACTGTGTACTTATGCTAAACTGAATTGTTTTAAATAGAACAGATTATTTACATAAAAAGTGGATTTGGCATTAAATAACCCTCAAAGGTTGATATGCCATAATACCCAACAAACCAATCAAACCAATCAAACTCTAATCATACTATTATGCTCACGTTTGGTCTAATACCCTTATGAATCCCCATATTGCCCAGTTCTAGGCTAGAGTATCACAGCTGTTCATTCACAAAGATGACTTTAGCATTAAATAACCCATGATGGTTATAAGTCATTAAATAAAGAAACAAAACTATTGTCAAGCCTGTAACAGTATTCGCTACATCAACATGAACCTGGAAGTCCCCATGGCATTATGGCTAACATGCTGGACCGCGCCATCATTGTGAGTTCAAACTCCAGTCATAGTATAACATTTACTTTCAGCCTTATAAAAGGCATGAACAGCCATATCCCTCTCGCCATAGGTTTAATAGTATCACTTCTGTTCTGGATAGTTTTGGCATTGAATAACCCACAAAGGTTAATATACCATTAAAACAAAGGAACTGAAACTGATAAATAAGTTCAACCCAACAAGAATTTTTTTCTTTGTTTGTTTAATGGCATATAAACCTTTGTAGGTTATTCAATGTCAAAGCCATTCTCCTAGAAGAATAGTAGTGGTACTATGTAACCCATAGCTGGGAGGATAAGGGGGTTCATACCTTTCCCAAGGGTATTTGCCCGAAAGTGAACGTAATAGCACGACTGGAGTACGAACTCGCGTACTACGATTCCGCAGTCCATCGCTTTAACCATTACACCAGGAGGACACCCCCCAATTTTTTTCTTAAAGATATCATTACTTCATCATTTCTCGTCATCATCATTATTATCACCATCCTCAAGTCATCTTGATAGCAAGGATTCTCTTGACACTCTCTCTCTCTCTCTCTCCATCTGTCCAAATCAGCTATCTCTGTTAGTAGGTCCTCTAAACTGTATACAGTGTCCAAACAGTACTGATAGATGCAAGTCTTTGCTGGTTGGCAAACACTGGTGTATCCATGTGTTGTGGTCCATGATAAAATGCTACTTAAGTTTGTTCTTACTTCAGCAGCAGTGCCCATCATGTCTTGGTCATCTTTCATGGATGGTTTGTGAGATGAGAGGTAAGTGGCTTTACAACTGTTGCTTTGTAGAGGGAGTGTTTGCAAATGGTCTGGGAAACCGGAGTTCAATCCCAGGTCGAGTCATACCAAAGACTCGAAAAAATGGTACTTGATACCGTGTTGCTTAACACCCAGCATTATATGGTAAGGATCAAGGGTAAAGTGGAGCAATCCAGGGAATAGAGTTGCGCACTACCCTATACCTCGGTATAGTAGCTTTTGAAAAGGTCGCCAGCTGTACTTTTTTACTTCCAGGATTCAGTTCAAAACAGCACTCAGCATTTTTTTGTAGCTCCCATGTAGTTTTTTTTTTCTCTTAAAGCTTTATAAGAGTTCAGGTGGTGCAGCCATACAGTAATCCTTATATGGCTACAGCTTGGAAGAATTCCCATTTTATTTTATTATTTAGACTACATGTCAATAGCAGTCCATGCCTTTCCTATGTGTATGTTGATATTATTTTCAGGGGATGAGATATTGCTACCAAGGTATGTGCACAGATCTACTAATTTCAAAGGCTTGTCATTTGATGAGGATATGGCTCCATCTTGCTTAAAACATATGAACTCTGTTTTAGCCGAGTTCACATAGAGATTAGTGACTCTGGCTAACTGCTCCAGTTGATGCAGCAGAAATTCAAGTTGAGCAGATGTATTCATACGAAGTGCCAGATCATTTCCATACTTTTCATTTGTAATTGTTTCAACTGGATATTATCAACTTCTTGCTTTTTTTTTCTTGTTTTTTTTTTTTTGTTTTTTGTTAACGTGACACTTTTCTTTCATTTGATTTATTGACGTTTTTAGCAAGTAAGAAATATTATTTGTTATTATTATTGAGCGAAGAAATGTATTCTTACGCATGTGTGTTATTCCTTCGCTAATTGTTGTTGTTAATAAAGGAGGATGAAGAAGTAAGAAGACGAAGATGTCGTTAGCTTTTACATGGCAGCATGGAATATAGACTTTGCGTTTGTGCTGCAAGCCTCGTGGGAAAGGAAAGAAGTAAAGAGACGAGATGGAGTTATGAGAGAGTGCAGAAAGCAGCTCGTGTCGTTGGACGTGCGAAGGATTATGTTCGCCGTAGTTTAGCAAAAGTCGTGTTTGCTGTTTGAGGAAATAGACGTTGAAGTCACCGCTAGTTTGTGGTTCTGGAGAAGCGTGAATGTCTCCAGAAAATGTTGCCCAGAGGTGAAGTAGTCGCTAGGTGCCGGGGCGGAATTAGACATCGCAGTCGACATAGCCAATTTGAGGGGTGACGTAAAGTAGTTCCTGTGTGTGGCGTATTGAATGTATCTAATCCATATTCAACTGGGAATCCTTGGTCTAAGAAAAATAACCAAGGAGTCCATGAATTAGGCTGCTTCCCTCATGGTGCCCAGCTGCTGCTATTGGAGAGTAGACGGTAGACGTCTGTATAGAACGGAGTTGTTCTGCCAAAGAGAGTGCTTGACGGTTTTCCCCAATTACTGCTGCCCAGAAAGGTAATTTGGGTTGAATAGGATAAGTCATCCTGTTTGGGTGAAATTATGCGTCGAATTAAATTACGCGCCAAACCAAAATACGAAAATTCCTTCAGCTACACGTTCATAGTATGTAATCTAGCCAGATTATAAATAGATATAGTGCTTATGTATCACCTTGCAAGATTCCTCAAAGGCGTACAAATCAATAGTTAAATTATTATCGCTGTTCTTGGAACAATTTTACAGCATACTTATTTAATCAAAATGTGAATCGTATCTGTGTTTTTGTTAAACTCTTGTTTACTGGTGTTTTGATCAGGCAAACATTCATATCAAATGCTTTATGATTCAAGAAACAATTAAATAAATTGTCTTTTCTCTTCTTTTTTGGAAAATAGATTTCTTTTATTCATCTGCTTTGGTTTTTAAGTCAACACATTAAGATTTAATGTGTCGGGAACGAATAAATAAATAAATAAATTTAAGATTAAATTAAAATAAATAAATAAATAAATAAAAAGAAAACTATTAAATTTGCAGAAATTCCCAGAGGTCTCTAATAGGAAAAGGAGATGACGCATGCGTAAAAGAAAAAAGGCATTCCTCTTGACAAAGGAGACGAGGCATTCTTTCTCTTTCAGGCAGTGACCAGCGGATTGATAATATCGTTGCTGGCGTGTCTGGGCACCACGCATATATCTTTGGACGTAGCGTTGGTTAGCCCCTTTCACCCAGTAGCAGCTTTCTCTCGGTCAGCATTATGCTGAAATATACAAGACCCACAAATGAACTATAAACTAACCCTTACTGGACTTTGACAAACTTCCAAAAGAAAACTAACCCTTATGGAAGCCCGAAATACCAAATGAGTACAAATACATACATGAAACGATTTAACGTATTTTTGACACCTTAACTGGGGGATTCAACCATTTCAATGTATTCAGGAAAAACTCCCTCATCCATGGAATGGTTGTTGAACCCAGTAAATAAAGGAAAGTATAAATTAAACGTCTTCGTCTCTTATCTGTTTCTGTCTTTTCTTTTGTATAATTCTTTTGGGAATTTCTTGGGCAAGGCATTGCACCGACTAACCAACGTGGGGGTAAAATGAAATAACCAAAATATGGAGTCAGATATTCAAACAGCAACACAGCCTTGCCCTTTGCCCATGACCTTCAGCCACATACCCCACAAATGTTGGTGAAAAATTGTTGGTCACAATAAATCATATACAGTTTATGTCCTTTATTTAGATAATTGAAAAGAGTGAAATTTGAAAAATTATTCATTATCTTAGATATGACATACAGTTGGGAAAAATACATCTGCGTTTGGAGATGAAGAATATACAATTAAAATTGATATTTCGTGTTATTTATTACAAAACAAGACAGTTTTAAAATTCTCAATCAAAAACGAAAATTGTAACATTTCTGTAATTAAAAATGAAATTATTAGTCTAAATTTCTGAGATGAAGCTTGATAATTTCTATCGCTTAAATAATATTTGGTCCATTAACCTTATTGTTATACTCATAACGTTTTAGCTGATATGTCCTTCGTCAGGTGTTTTATGTCGAACTCGGGAACCTACACAAAACCTCGAACTGAACCTTTTATTCAACCCACGGGGGTAAACTACACCAATTCTCTTAATCATGATCAGGTACGAGTGTGAAGATATAGAAGTATTCCTTGTTATTGTTACCTGTAGTTGGGATGGAACCTGCAACCTCCAGATTACTTCACTCAAAAGCACTTTCACACAAAACACCTAGTCCAGTGTGCCATGCGTCCTTGCCGGACAATGCAAATGAATTTTTAAGATTTATAAACTGAATGTCTCCATCGGCCCATGTGATAGTCATCTCTACAATCATATCCGATTTTTTACCCAAGCTCATATTGAATTTTTTTCTAAAATGAAATTGCATAAATATACCATCCCAAGTGAAGATTATGGAATTTATACTCTTACAGAATGCGCACTTTGATTTTTATTTTAGCTGTAAATAAACTAATAAGAAATAAGACAAAAACATTTTTTCTTAACATGTTCATTCAACTAGATTAAATTATCTAAATGGTATAATATTTTCAAAGTTATCCAGAGGAAAATATGATGAAATAATTCAATGTAGAGGAAAAAAATCGGTTTTCACTAAACGAGTGCTATAGAATTTTAGAGTTACATGTTAGAAGAGGATACCTCATGGGGGTGGGTACAACTAGTTTGAATTCAGAATTTCCTTCTCTTAGATTAGTTGTCATATCATAGTCCAAGAGCCCACTCTGTGCAGCTATTTACTCATAAATAGAGTGGGAATATTTGGATCCATACCTTTCCTAAGAGTAATAGCCCTATAACACATTACTCAGTAAGTCCCGGGCCTAACTAATAAAACAACTTTTCGGCAAAATTCGAATTTATTCATCAACATAGTCTCTTTCTAGGGTGATACACTGATTCCAACGGTTCTCTAACAATTCGAAGCCTTGTTTGTTGAACGATTTGTCTTTGGCCTCAAAAAGCCACTCAGTTTCCGATATCACTTCTTCATTGAATCCCAATCTCTTTCACTGAAGCATTCTTTTGACGTCTGCAAACAGCCAGTAGCCACTGGGGTCAGATCTAAAGAATAGGATGGGTGCAGAAGCAATTCGAAGTGCAATTCATATAGTTTTGCCATCGACTTGTGACACGGCGAATTGTCTTGTTGAAAGAGCACTTTTTTCTTCATTTGTGGCCGTTTTTTAGCGATTTCTTCCTTCAAACGCACCAATAATGCTATATAATATATGCTGTTGATGATTCTTCCTTTCTCAAGGTAATAGATAAACAAAATACCTTGTGCATCCCAAAATACGTAGGCCAAAACCTTCCCTGTTGATGTTTGCGTCTTTGGTCACTTTGGACGGCTATCACCTGCTGCTGTCCACTCAGGTGATTGGCGATTTGACTCCGAATTGAAGTGGTAGATCAATGTTTCCTCCATTGTCACATATTTACGCAAAAATTCCTTTTTGTTACATTGAAATAGTTGCAAACAACGCTCTGAAACCTCAACGCGTTGTTATTTTTGATCGAATATAAGCAAACACGGTACCCACTTTGAACACAGCTTTCTCATTGACAAATGTTCATGCAAAATGGTGAATACACTGTCTTCTGATATCTTTAACTCCTCTGCTATCTCACGCAACTTCAATTTACGATCGGCCAAAACGAGTTTGTGGAGTTTTTTGCTGTTTTCCGGGACAACAGCCTAATTTGGGTGACCTAAGCGTTCAGTATTATTTGTGTCTGTATGACCGCGTTTAAAATCAGCATAGTATCTCATAACTATTGTTTCTGACTGAACAGAGTCCGAATAATATTTATCAAACGATTGCTTTGAATGAACAGAATTTTTCCCATCAGAAAGCAATGCTTTATCAACACATGAAATTCAGAATTTTCCATTGTTTTGAAAATTTGCAACAGTCATCAACATTATCCTGTCGCGCTATCAGCACGGATATCCCTGACCCTCTCTTGCGACCACTCCCTATCATTCATTGCTTCTGGTAGGTCTTCAGGACTACATCTCGCATCGGCACAGAACTGCTGCATGTTGGTTCGAGCTGGTCGTTCTGCCTTTGCTCGTCCATGTGAAGGGGTCCACAGGAGTACGTCACTTATGAGCTAGTCCCTACTTCTCCAGCAGTGTCCTGCATGTCCAATTCGTCTGACTTGGACAGTTTTCATGATGAGTGGTAGGTGGCCGTACAGCTGCTGCTTTGTGGGGTACTGCCTCCAGGACTTGCTCAATATTGCTTGCAGCATTTTTGCGTAGTTGCCGTCAAACTTTTTTTCTCCATACATTTAGTTAGCGTCTCTGTAGTGCATCCATGTAGCAGTAACGACACGACTGCTGCTTGGAAGAAACTGTGCTTCATTTTAATCAAACAGGCGACATCTCCACACTAAACGGTAGCTCTCTGAAACAAGTTCACCTACCTTGGAACCAGTGTCTCATCAACCGAGACAGACATCGACACGCGACTTGCAAAGGCACAGACAGCTATCGATTTGCAGCCATAGCTTCACTTAAATAATTGTAATTTGTAAACTAATAATCCGATTGGGCTCAAATTTTGACACGTACCATTTGAAAGTTAGTACTTTATAAAAAATCATATGAATTTTTTATTAGTTGTGGCATCTATATATCAGGCCTGGGACTAATTGAATGATGTGTTATGCATATATATAATATATGTACATAATATATATGCATACATATATATATACACACACACACACACATATATCATCATGATCAAGTTGCTCTGCTAGCGCAGATTTCCCTGATTCTCTTTCCCCATCTGTTCCTATCATCCAACGTCCTAGGCAGGTCTTACAGAGAACACCCTGTGTCCGCACAGAGCTGATGTAAATAAGTTCTTGCTGGTCAACTAATCCTGGCACATCCATGTGAAGGGGTCCATTGGAGTATGTCCCTTATGAGTTCGTCCTTGCTTCTCCAGCAGTGTCCTATACGTCTTGTTCGTCTTACTCGGATGGTTTTACAGATGGGAGGTAAGAGGCCATTCAGCTGTTGTTTTGTGCGGTGCTACTTCCTGGATTTGTTCAATATAGATCGTAGCATTCAGTCCCCCTTTAGTTTTTTCTCAATACGTTTCATCAGCATCTATGTAGTGCATCCGTGCAGTAGTATTAGCACAACTTCTTGGATGAAATCCCATATTATTTCACCTGATAGATCAGACTTCCATATGATCAATACCTCAGATCAAACTTCCATATGATCAAGAGCCCATCTAGATCTTCGCTAGGCGCATATTGACATCACTTTTAGTCGATGAGACCCTGCAACAAAGGTACATGAATTTGTCAACTAATTTCAGAGAACTGCCATTTAGAGTTGAGATATACATATATACATACATATCATCATCATCATCTTGTCACACAATCAGCACGGATATCCCTGACCTTCTCTCGCCACCCCTCCCTATCGTCCATCACTTCCGGTAGGTCTTCAGGGTTACATCCCGTATCCTCACAGAGCTGGTGTATGTAGTTTCGAGCTGGCTGCCCTGCTTTTGCACAGCCATGTGAAGGGGTCCATCAGAGTACATCACTTATGAGCTCGTCCCTACTTCTCCAGCAGTGTCCTGCATGTCTGGTTCGTCTAACTTGGATAATTTTTGTGATGAGTGGTAGATGGCCGTACAGCTGCTGCTTTGTGGAATGTTGCCTCCAGGACTTATTCAAAATTGCTCGCTGCATTCTTGTGTAGTTGCTGTCAAGCTCTTTCTCCAGCCATTTAGTTAGCGTCAATGTAGTGCATCCATATAGCAGTATCGACACAATCGCTGCTTGGAAGAAACTGCATTTCATTTTTCATGTCTGTCTCGTTTGATGAGACACTGCGTCTTAGGTAAGCGTACTTGTCTACTAGTTTCAGAGAGCTTCCGTTTAGTGTGGAAATGTCGCCTGTTTGAATAAAGCACATGTATTCCATTTTGTGTGCATTGACATGGAGGCAGCTCGTTCCAGACTATGCAGTAGGGTTTCGGCTTGGGTGGGTGTATTTGCCAGAATCACTAAATCATTGGTGTAGTCGGCGTCGGTAATTGTTTTTGCGGGATACCTTCTGCTTCTTTTCTTTGTCAGCTCGAAACTGTTTTCTTTGATTTTATCGATTGATGTTCTAAGCTCGTAATCTAGACAGATGATAAAGAGGAATGGGGCAAGTGTGTCTCCTTGTAGTACTCCAGCTACAATGTCGAAGTAATCTGTGTCTCCATCTGGAGAACGTACTTTCACTTTGGTGCTTCTATAGAGAATCATTATAAATATATAAATGCATATATACATACAAATATATTTATATATGTATATATGTATATATATATACATACATATCAACATATATATATGCATATATATATATATATGTATGTGTATATGTATCACTTATATATATATATATATATATAAGTGATATATATACACATATATATATAGATATATCACTTATATATATATATATATATATATATATATATATATATATATATATATGTATATATGTATATCACTTCCTCATTTCAGTCTAATGACTATAAGTTTCATGCATTTGGAAGAAAATACAATCTTCAGCTGAAACATGTGATACACACACACACACATACACACACATCGGTCCAGTTGGCTGGGACTGCAGAATACACCAACTACATCTCTGCAGAGGGGTAAGATTACCCCAATGAGTGTCCTGGGTATGACTCTAAACAATCTGATGTTGAAAACTTCAGTAAAGCTGGAGCTTTAGGGAATGTAGAGTACCCATTCATGGCAATTTCCCCTAGGTTCACTCTGGCCCAGAGTATTAGAACCTGATAGGGTCCTATATATGGATCAAATACAACTAAACTGTATACTTGCTAAATGAATTAACTGTTTTTACATTTAACTGTATGTAAACAAAAACGGTACTTAAACTAAACTGAATTGTTTGAAATAGAACTGTTGGATCATTTAATAGTCTGTAAACAAAAAAAAAACGTATTTAAACCAATAACTAACTGTGTGTAAGCAAAAGTCTGTACCTATGATAAAATGAATTGTTTGGAAATAAGTGAAAACATTTAACTGTGTGCAAAAAAAAATAACGATCTGAGGCTTGTCTAAAAATGTTATTTTCAAAATGTGTTTAGAAATGATATATTTGATATCTATGTATAAAAAGGATTTGGCATTAAATGACCAACAATGCAACAAAACCAAACAAAACCAAACACACACATACACACATATATATATAGAGAGAGACCTTGTATGATTATTTGAATTATTTAAAGACCTACGAGTAATTCCTCAGTTTATTTCCCCAAGAAAATAAAGCTGTCATCTCAAATAGATTACGATGGAAAATGGAGGCTTTTAAAGATTTCCAAGATAGCTCAGTGCTAATTTAATACAAGTAGAAATTCTCTTTGATGTAGTCAAGTGCAATGACTAAAAAAAAAAACAAGCAAACCGAACAAATAAAAAAAAGATAAAATATTTCTTGGGGATTTAACAAAGTTTCTTAAAACTAAACTGTAAATTTGTTTTAGGATTCATTTTAGAAGGACAAAAGGAAATGACAAAAATAGACAAAACAATTTTGTAAATGTTAAGTGAAATGTTACATTTCTAGTGGCCTTAGAAACGGGATGGTGATCGATGATAAAAAAAGACTCAGAATGAGAAAAAAGATGATTTACCATTTTTTAGCATTTTGTGGGGAGTTTGGTGGTCCAATTTTAGCTCAAAATTAACAAATTAATGTTTTTCATGTTTATAAGAAGAATTATTAATAAAACCACTTACATTATTGCTCATAAATAAATGATCATGTGCCAGGCTAAGCTTTGTAAATAAAGTGTCGCCAATAAATAAGTGACCATGTCCCAAACTAAGTTTTATAAATACATATTGCCCATAAATAAATGACCATGTATCAGACTAAGTTTTGCTAATACATATTGCTCATATATAAGTGACCATATGTCAAAGTAAGCTTTGTAAATAAAGTGTCGCCCATAAATAAGTGACCATGTGCCAGACTAAGTTTTGTAAATACATATCACCCATAAATAAATGACCATGTATCAGACTAAGTTTTGCTAATACATATTGCCCATATATAAGTGACCATATGTTAAATTAAGCTTTGTAGATGCAGTATGGTCCATAAATAAGTGCCCCAATAATAATTTTTTTATAAAAAGTTAATTTTTTCCCCCAAACCAAAGATATTAGGATTTTTTAATTTCTAATAAAACATTACTCAGTTTAAAAAGATATTATTAGGTATTGTGTATTGCCAAACTCTACGGTATTTAAACTCTGACAACAATTATAAAATTATTTTAAAAAAACATTTGGTCCTTGTAATATTTTTGCTTTAACAACCCATATTTGTGTGCGTAACATAATTGATAGTAAATTGAAATTGGAAAAAAAACCAGGTTGATTTCTAGTGAAGGAGAAAGAGGAAAAAAATAAGAAAAAGTAGACAGTCTTACTAGAGATCATTGACTCCTGAGTGAGTCAGCCTGTCACAGGTGAATGACTAAGGTAATTAGAAATGAAGAGATAAAAAATCTATCTATCTATCTATCTATCTATCTATCTATCTATCTCGTTCTATGTATGTATGTGTGTATCTATCTATCTATCTCAGTCAATGTATGTATGTATGTATGTATGTATGTATGTTTCTATCTATCTATCTATCTCTGTCAATCTATCTATCTATCAATCTATCTATCTATCTATCTCAGTCAATGTATGTATGTATGTATGTATGTATCTATCAATCTATCTCATTCTATGTATGTATGTAAGTATGTATGTATGTATCTCAGTCTATCTATCTATCTATCTATCTATCTATATCAGTCAATGTATGTATGTATGTATGTATCTATCTATCTATCTATCTATCTATCTCAGTCAATGTATCTATCTATCTATCTATCTATCTATTTTAGTCTATGTATGTATATATGTATGTATGTATCTATCTATCCTAGTCTACGTTTATAGAGGGTTTAGAAAACAAAGATAATGTTACCCCTATCCTCTCTAAATCAGTTAAAATTGGAACATGATGCATTAGCAGAAATACTATTTTGCTACTCTACTCTAAGTGGTGTTTTCTACTCTAAGTGGAGTTCTCACATATATTTATCTTGAATTTCTTGAATCTAAACCTTTTATTTTACTTATTTAACCATAAAAACTTAATTTAATAAAGAGACACAGACAGACTAAACAAAATAGAACATAGTTCACTCACCAACAAATTAGAATTCAAAGTCTACAGTAAACCTACCTCTAAAAATGACCACATACATTTTTATTCGCACTTCAACACCAATACTAAGTTGTTGTTGGCGATCATAGTTAGAGGTGCCTGTGGTGTAATGGTTATCGTCATGGGAAATGGACACGGCGACACGAGTTCAAATCATAGACCTGACTGATTGCATTTCACATAGCACTAACCCTTGGGAAAGGTATGAATTCAATTATTCTCCCTCTAGCTATGGGTAAATAGTAGGGCAGACTGGGTTCTTCAGCCTTGGTGTGGCAACTAGTCTAGGAGAAGGAAAACTCTGAATTCAAACCTGTTAAACTCCGCTTAAAAAATTGACCTAGGGTCATATCCTGCCCGAGCAGAGGGGTTGGTAAATAGGATCATAGTCAAGGGCGACCAGAAGGCTCCTTTTCAATAGCTACTACACCAAGGTGTACAGTAGGGCGCTACTCCTTTCCCTGGATTGCTCCCCTTTACCCTTGAAACGTACCTTGTATTACTGAGTGTTAAGCAAGGCGGTATCAAGTACCATTTTTAAAGTCTTTGGTATGACGCGACCTGGGATTAGTGGGTAGAGTGTTCGCCAATGGCCCAGTCGTGTCATACCAAAGACTTAAAAAATTATACTTGATACCTCCTTGCTTAACACTCAGCACACAGGTATGTATCAAGGATAAAGTGGAGCAATCAAGGGGAAGGAGTAGCGACCTCCCAACACCTTGGTGTAGTAGCTATTGAAAAGGGAGCCTTTGAGTTGCCCTCGACTACTACTACACCAATACTAAAAGAGGAATTATAGATTTTTTACCTTAGGGTCCTCCATATTTGCTCTCCTAAATATGTAGAGGATGAATTTACTTATATACAGTATGTATATATGTATATATGTATGTATGTATGTATGTATGTATGTATGTATCTATCTATCTATCTATCTATCTCAGTCTATGTATGTATGTATTTATCTAGCTATCTAGCTAGCTAGCTATAGATAGATAGATAGATAGATAGATTCATACATACTTGCATACATACATACATGGACTGGGATAGCTAGCTAGCTAGATAGATAGATAGCTCGATACATACATACATACATAGACTGAGATAGATAGATAAATAGATAGACAGATCTATCTATCTATCTATCTATCTCACTCTATTTACATATGAATGTAAGCTTTCTTAAGCATGTTTCTTTAAAGACAAATTTCTTTTGTTCAGTTTGTTTTATTATTTATTTGTAAGAAAATTTCAGAGAATTTCCTTGTAAAATAGAACTAATTTTTTGAATTCTTGTAAGACAAAAAAAAATCGATAAAAACTGCTAAAAACAACTGAGTGTCTGTATTTTTATGGAAACATGCTGAAGAGAACAGCTGTAACCCAAATATAGAGTATGTATGTATATATGTATGTATGTATCTCAGCTTGTTAAGATCTATCTATCTTAGTCTGTTCATATCTATCTATCAATTGATCCATCCATCTATCTATCTATCTATCTCAGTCTATCAATATCTATCTGTCTATCTTAATCTGTTCATATCTTTCTAATAATTTTTTAATTTTTCGGAAACACCCTGTATATATTTCATCAATAAGTTTAATTCCTGATTTTATTGATTTGAGCAAGATAATGTCATCCCCACATTAACTGGCAAGTCTCTGAAACTAATAAATCATTTCATATATCTTGGTAGCAATGTCTCATCGACTGAATGTGATGTCAACAATGAATAGGTAAAGCATGGATTGATATTGACAGGTGAATGACCATATGGAAATTAGGTCTCCAAGTTGAAATAAAATAGAATGGCAGTACTACTGTAGGGTTGCACCACCTGGACTCTAACAAAAACCAGGAGATAAAGCTATTCTATCTATATTCTGTTTTGAATAAATCCTAAAAGTAGCACCCAACAAAACAGCAGCAATATGGCCATTTGCTGCCCATCTGAAAAACCATCCATGAAAATTGAGCAAGGTATGTCGGGCACTTGGTGAAGTAAAGACAAAGTTATAAGTGATGAACTCATAAGTAGCATTCTCTAATGGACTACTACAAATGGACATACCAGTGTTCGTCAACCAGCAAAAACTTGCATTCATCCGCTCTGGGTGAATATTGAATGCTGTTTAGTTTGGTTTGGTTTGGTTTGGTTTGGTTTTATACAGGGTGGAATGATAAAATTGTCGCCCTAGAAAAGACAATATGATTCCATTTCCGTTTAATGAAAACCAGTTTTCTTTTTTTGTTGCAGACCATCTACTTGTTGGCCAGTTGTGTACAAATCCCAAGAGCAATAGGAGCCTTCTATCATGTCTGAAAGTGACACAATGTTCAACAAGTGAGATCGGAGATGCACCGCTGTACAACGCATGCTCTCTACTGATCCAAGTTATGACAACAGGACCATTGCCAGCACCCTCAAAATGAAAATCTGGATTGCCATGATAAACAGGGACGTGCCCAGGGTGATGAAAACAAATTTTCCGGCTACGGTTATGGTCTTTGGTGTGGTTTCAAGTCAGGGCTATATCATGCCACCTCATATCTTCGAAGTCGGCTTGAAAGTCAACACCAAAGTGTACCTGGATGTGCTAAAGAGTGTAGTGATCCCCTGGTACAATCAGATGGGCGGTGGCAGACCCTGGGTCTGGCAGCAGGACTCGGTGCCGGCCCACAAGTCCAAAGAGACCCAGGCTTGGCTTCAGAAGGAGTTCTACGACTTTGTACCCTTCTCTCACTGGCCCCCCTCCCCCCTCCATGAACCCGTTGGACTACTTTGTTTGGTCATATGTAGAGAACATCACCAACATGACCTCCCACAACACCAAAGCCAGCCTGATTGCTGCCATCCGCTGAGTATTCACCGAGCTCCCATCGGAGCTTGAGGAAAAGGCATGCTCCCTGTTCTGGATCCGTATTAAGGCAGTGATTGAGGCCGAAGGAGGCTACATTGAATAGATGTCAGCTCTACTACATAATCAAGTTACCTGAATTGATTTTTTCAATAAAAATTTTAAAATAAAGCTGTAGTGTTGTTTTCTTTAGGACGACAATTTTATCATTCCACCCTGTAGCGTATCAACCCTTGTAGGTCATTTAATACCAAATCCTCTTTATACATATATATTGAATATATAGGATTTGGTTTGGTTTGGTTTGGTTTGGTTTGATTTTAGGGCATAATGATCATTGTAGGTCATTTAATGCCAAATCCTCTTTATACATATAAAATATATAAGATTTGGTTTGGTTTGAGTTTTATTGTATATCAAACATTGTAGGTTATTTAATGCCTTTTATTCATATTATTTATGATTTCTAAACATATTCTGAATAGCTTGTAGTTTTGTCTTTTTTATACAGTTTATCAGTTTCCCTTAATTTCAAACAATTCAGTTTAGCATTGGCCTAGCGGTCTGGGAGACTAGAGTTCAATCCCAGGTCAAGTCATACCAAAGATTCTAAAAATGGTACTTGATGCCGCCTTGCTTAACACTCAGTATTATAAGGTAAGGATCAAGGGTAAAGTGGAGCAATCCAAGGAACTGAGTAGCACCATCCCCTACACCTCAGTGTTGTAGCTTTTGAAAAGGGAGCCTTCATGTCACCCTTGACTAAGGTCACCAACTTTACTTACAGTCTTTTGTTTACACAGTTAGCCATTGCTTTAAATACAGTTTTTTATTTACACACAGTTAAATGATCAAACAGCTCTATTTCAATCGATTCAGTTTAGCTAAAGTACAGTTTTTGTTTACACACAGTTAAATGTAAAAACAGTTAATTTCAAACAATTCAGCTACGCATACTTATGGTTTACTTCTTTATAACCCATAGATAGGACTCTATCAGTTGTTACTGCTCCAGGTCAGAGCAAACCTGGGAGTGATGGCAGTGAAGGGGTACTCCACATTCCCCAAAGCTCTATCATTACTGAAGCCTCTCAATCAAATTGTTTAGTGTCTTATTCAGGACTCAAAACAATCTGGAGCTTTGGGGAATGTGGAGTACCCCTTAATTGCTATCACTCCCAGATCCACTTTGGCCCAGAAGAGTAGCACCTGATAGGGCCCTATTTATGGATCAAATAGAATTAAACTGCGTTCTTATGCATGCTAAACTGTATTGTTTGAAATAGAACTGTTTATTTGCATAAAAATAGATTTGGCATTAATAACCTTCAATGGTTGATGTGCCATAAAACCAAACCAAACAATCCACTTACCATTGATACATGCCTTATAATACTGAGTGTTGAGTGAGGAGCCATCAAGTACCATCTTTGGAGTCTGACTCAGAATTATCTTAATGATCCGGTATGGTAAAACCTAGGTAGATTTTTTCTGACTCTGTATGCATTTATATATATATATATATATATTCAAATATTTTTCTATATATTGATTTACATTAGTCTTTATATTTATATTCTTTATATATCATTCTTTGTATTTTTCTACCTATTTAGTCCAGCCAAAATGCCTAGTGGGTAGAATGTTCACCAATGGCCTGGGAGACTGGGGTTCAGTCCTAGGGTGAGTCTTACAAAGGACTCAACAAATGGTACTCGATGCCACCTTGCCTAACACTCATCATAATAAGGTACAGATCAAGGATAAAGTGGAGCAATCCAGGGAAAGGAATAGCACTCTCTCTTATACCTCAGTGTAGTAGCTATTGAAAAAGAAGCCTTCAGGTCACCCTCAATGATAGTCAAAATTGTATCATTTATAAGATATCCTATATATCTCTGAGAATTTTCCCTGATATTTAATCTTTTGATGAGATTTCTATAGCAGAATTTGGTTTTGAGAAGTTTTCTTGTTCATCCGAGGAACTTTTTTCTTATTTTTTCTATCATTTCTGTTTACTTGATGGGATCAGCTTTTTATATTTCCAGATATTCATCGTGTTATTTTTCTCCAAGTCCTCTAATGCTTTCCTGATTGGGCAATTCCATACCTTCAACCGTTTCTCTTTTCCTGTTTTTCATCTTAAACCAGGCACATTTTTCAGTCCTTAATTCCGTTCCCGTTTCTTGCCTGTAGACTCTGATAGTTTGTAGAATGTTTTTTTTGTTGTTTTTCATCTCTGCCAAATATCTTAATATCAATATTCTTGAGGTATACCAAGTTGTGGGGTTCAAAAATTTTAAGATCAGTTTCTCTCACTACAGATCTCACTACCAACTGGTTCACTTGCTACAAGAGTCACTAGAAGCAAACTGTGTTGGCTCGCCTGATATATGCACAAAAGTTGGTCTTTGGGTTGCCATGTGCCTAGCAAGTAAAATCATTAATTTTAGTTATTTTCTCAACTTAAAGAAAATGTCTTAATAAATAAAGATTGAGAACCCCTGATTTAAGTGAACTATCGGTTCTCAGGATTAATGAAGTTCCAGGATCAAATTGAATCTTTTCTCTGAGTGTATCACACATACATACATACATATATATATATATATATATATATATATATATATATATATATATATGAAAGCAAATAAAGGATTGTAATCTGACAATATGTAGAAAAATTGATAACAGGGTAATCCAAGTGGAAGGATAGATTTATTAAGAAGTAAAACTGAAATGCTATAGT
Organism: Sepioteuthis lessoniana; assembly: GCA_963585895.1. Taxonomy (NCBI): domain Eukaryota; kingdom Metazoa; phylum Mollusca; class Cephalopoda; order Myopsida; family Loliginidae; genus Sepioteuthis; species Sepioteuthis lessoniana. Next base: position 40,249,352 of record OY757942.1, on the reverse strand, counting down.
GTCGACTTCTTAATAAATCTCTCCTTCTACTTGGATTACCTAGTTATCAATTTATATATATATATATATATATATATATATATATATATATATATAGGGGGTGTCCTCGTGGTGTAATGGTTAAAGCGATGGACTGCGGGATCGTAGTACGCAAGTTCATACTCCAGTTGCACTATTACGTTCACTTTCGGGCAAATACCCTTGGGTAAGGTATGAACCCCCTTATCCTCCCAGCTATGGGTTAAATAGTATCACTACTGTTCTTCTAGGAGAATGGCTTTGGCATTAAATAACCTAAAAAGAGTTGATATGCCATTAAACAAAGAAACCAAACCAAACCATATATATATATATATATATCTTAAAGATTGTATTGTTTATGAAATAACCTGCATATCTTATGCTCAAGATTATATTGTTTAATGAATATCCTACATATCTCTGGTAACTCCTAGGCCTATTTACAACCAGAAAACAATACAAGATAAATAGAAAGTTATTTAAGTATATCATATATACATATCTTATCTTAAAGGTTGTGTTGTTTATGCAATTACTGCATTTCTTGTGCAAAAAGATCAGGACTGGAGTGAGGTATGACAGATTAGATACAGAGAAAAACTTGTTGATGAATTCAAGTATTATGTGTAAAGAAAAGATAAATGTATTGTGTCTAATTAAGATACAAAGAAATGAAAACCCATGAAAAGTTAGTGTGAGAGATAGATAGATAGATAGATAGATAGATAGAGAGAGAGAGAGAGAGAGAGAGAGAGAGAGAGAATTACTTGGATGATGATAGTATGAAAATGAATAGCTATGATAATGAAGGCAGAAAAAGAATGGTGACAAGAGACCAAGATGGTGATAGATAGATAGATAGATAGATAGATAGAGAGAGAGAGAGAGAGAGAGAGATGGGAGGAAGGAAGTGAGATAGAGGGAAGAGGAAATGGAGGTGAAGAAAGAGAGACAGAAAGACAGAGACAGAGACAGAAAGAGAGAGAAAGAGAGAGAATAACTTAGATGATAATAGTATGAAAATGAATAGCTATAAAAATCAAGGCAGAAAAAGAATGATGACAAGAGATCAAGATGGAGACAGAGAGATAGATAGATAGATAGATAGAGAGAGAGAGAGAGAGAGAGAGAGAGAGAGAGAGAGAGAGGCAGATATAGAGATGAGAGGAAGGAAGTGAGATAGAAGGAGGAGGAAATGGAGGTGGAAAGAGAGAGAGAGAGAGAGAGAGAGAGAGAGAGAGAGAGAGAGATGAAAAAAGGAAAGAGAATGGGCTGTTATTTGAATATATAAGGTTTTAAGAAAGAAAGATTGGAAGAAAGAAAGAAAGAGAGAGAGAAGTTTAAAAGAGAGAGAGAGTGGGCTGTTACTTGAATATACAAGGTACAGAGATCAAAGAAAGAGAAAGAAAAAAGAAATGTGGTTGATATAAGCAAACTAAAGAAGATAGATAGATAGATAGATAGGGACAGACAGACTGATAAATAGACAGATAGATAGATGGATAAGGACCAACTGACAGACAGACAGATAAATAGCTAGAAAAATAGAGACAGACGAACAGATAGATAGATAGATGTGCAGTACAGTTTGTTTCCTGTTTAATTTTGTCTTTTTTTAAGTTTTTTTTTTAAATCAACAGAACTCTTTATTTTGACCATCTCTGTCTCAGTTCTACTTCAGTTTCTTTCATTTTCTTTTGCTTTTTTTTTTTTCTTGTCAAGAGCATTTTTGCATCTATTTGATTATATATTCAAAAAACAATATTCACCATCTTGCACCTGACCCCACGCTTTTTCTTCACAACCTATTTTTGATCTTTTTCAATTCCTCTCTTCCAAGGTCCATACTTCCTAGCCCGGCTCTCTCTCTCTCTCTCTCTCTCTCTCTCTCTCTCTCTCTCTCTCTCTCTCTCTCTCCACTCATATCTCTCAATAATCAATTTCTTTATTTTTCTTTCTCACCTGACAGTGATAGAATCTTTTACAATTTCCGTTGTCAGATGCTGGCAGACTTTTTTCTTCAGCAGAAAAAGAAAAACATTTTCAGCAGACAACAATAATGTCTCAGAGTGACGTTTTGTTAGAGAGGTACACCAGAGGTCATAAAGTTTTTCAATTCAATCAAATAGGTGAAGCCCACTAAGTAGATAGATAGATAGATATGAGCAAACTGTCAAATAAATAGATAGATAGATAGATAGATAGATAGATAGAAACAGATTGAGATAGCTAACTAGCCAGATTAATATGAACAAATGGTCAGATATATAGTCAAATATATTGATAGATAGATAGATTGATTGATAGAGAGATAGATTGTTAAATAGTTGGATAGAGAGGTCAATAGATAGATAGATAGATAGATAGATAACCAGCTAGATGGATATGAACAAATGGTCAGATATACAGTCAATTAGATAGATAGATAGATAGATAGATAGATATGAACAGACTGTCAAATAGATAGATAGATATTTATAGACTGTCAAATAGTCAGATAGATAGATAGATATGGACAGATAGACAAATAGACAGACAGATAAATTGATAGATAGGTTGATATGCACAGTTTCAGTCATAAGGTTTTTTCAATTCAATCAGAGAGGTGAAGCTCTCTAGATAGATAGATAGATATTCCCACATAGTTAGATATACACATAGATAGATAGATAGATATGACCTGACTGTCAAATAGATAGATGGATTGATAGATAGATAGACCGATAGATGACAAGTATCAATATTGTACAAGGGTGAATTAGTCCACTTCATCAAATAGTAATTGTTAATAATTTCATCTTGCAAATCAGCTACTATGAAGGAGAGTTTGATTCTCATTAGGTATGCCAATACTCAGCGCATTCGGACAAATCTAAATAACCCCTCTACAACAGGCAGGATGTGATGCAGAGTCAAATATTCAGCTAGAGACCCAATGTCCAATCATTCACTTTACCAGATAAAATTGCACCGATCGAGCATCAAGGAAATTTTGAAGAGTACTAACTTCATGAATGCGCAGTCGGGGACAGTGCCAAAAAATAGCTTGGTCTTTTACAGCATTTACACCTTTAGGAGATGCCTCAGACATCAGGCCATGAACCTGATCCCTTGCCCTTTTAGATGAGGGGATAGGTGCAACCTGGAGAGAAAGCTTTCTGAAGTAAAGCTCTTCAATTTTATCACGCAGTGGAAGGTCTCACTTAATGATTTAAAACATTTTTAATTTTTTAATAATTACTACTACTAAATTTGAAGCCTGACATTCAATACAGTAGGTATGTCTTTGGTATGACACTAAACTGCATCTGATGGTTGGTTGGTTGTTTGGTTGGGTTTTAAGGCATATTGACCATTTTTGGTTATTTAATGCCAAATTCAGTTTATACATATATATATATATATATATATATATATATATGATTTGTAAACACATTTTGTTGATACACACAATTAAATGATCAAACAGTTCAATTTCTAACAATTTAATTTAGTAAAAGTCAACAAAGTTAAATGGTTCCAAGTATTGCTATGTATCACAGGCAATTCAATTAAACATCAGTCATTTATTTACATGTAGTTAAATGATCAAACAGTTCTATTTCTAACAATTCAATTTAGTAAAAGTCAACAAAGTTAAATGGTTCCAAGTATTGCTACATATCACTGACAATTCAATTAAACATCAGTCATTTGTTTACACACAGTTAAATGATCAAACAGTTCTATTTCTAACAATTTAATCTATCATGTCATTTGTTTTCACAGTTTAAATTTCAAACAGTTTTATTTAACCCATAGATAGGACCCTATCAAGTACAACCACTCCAGGTTAGAGTGGAAACGTTGGAAATGAAGGGGTATTCTGTATTCACCAAAGCTCTATCATTACTGGAGCTTCACAATCAGATTATATAATGTCATATCCAGGACACTCGTGGTGGGAGAGCTTACTCCTCTGCAGAGATGCAGTTGGTGTATTCTGCAGCCCCAGCCAACGGGACTAAAACTGCATTTGATGGTGATAGCTTTAGTTCTGGAGTTCTGAGGAGTGTGGGGCACTCCTTCATTGCTATTACTCCCAGGTCCACTCTGACTTGGAGTGCTAGTCTCTGTTAGGATCTGATTCATAGGTTAAATTCATCCGTTTGAAAATTATTCATATTAGATTGATTACTTGAAAACATATAACTGTATGCAAATTATTTGTATTAAAAATAGTTACTTGAAGTAATAAATGTGTTCTAAGGATTATTATTATTAGTTACTTGGGACTATATAATTTCTTGAAATACTTAAAACAATGTGTGGGTAAATTATTTGAATTAGGTAGAAATACATGCAACCATATAACTGAGAACAAATTATTAGGAATACTTGAAACTTCCTGGATGGAAATTATTTGAATCAGATTGGAATATTTTTTTCATCACTTATAATATTCAGACTACTAACCTCATCTTTATTGTTATTTTCATAATGTTTTGGCTGATATTTCCTTCGGCCTTCTGCAGATGTTTCATGTCATTTTCTGGAACCTGTACAGAACCTCAAACAAGACTCTTTATTTAACCGACAAGGGTAGATTTTTCCAATTCTGTTAACCATGACTAGGTAAAAGCATTAAGCTATAGTAAGAAGTTCCTTGTTATTTTTACCTGTAGTTGATATTTAGTTTGAGGTTCTGTATAGGCTCCAGAGTTTGACATGAAACACCTGAAGAAGGCCAAAGGAGATATTGGCTGAAACATTGTGAGTATAACAGTGAAGATGAGGACAATAGTACGAATATTCTAAGTGATAAAAATCATCAAGCTTCTTCTCAGAAATTTACTCAAATAGATAGGAATATTTGAAACCATATAACTGTGTCCAAATTATTCATGTTAGGAATTGTTACCTGAAGCTATAATTGTTAACAAACGGTCATTATCATTTGTTATTTGAAAGCATATAATTGCTGGTAAAAAAAATGGTTGAATTTGGAATTAAATGAACCAACAAGATTTGACAAGCCATAAAACTAACCAACCAATCAACCAGCCTACTACTCCCTGGAAATAGTGAACTGATATAGCAATGAGGTTAGATCTGATTGGTTGAATCCTATCACCACAGCTGCTATTTTCAGTCCAATTAGGAACTGAATGACAATTTTAATTTTTTGCTGCTTTATGTATATATATATATATATATCAAATAACTTACTGAATAATAGCACTTACAATAGGGGAAAAAAACGCAAGTAATTTGAAGATAAAAATATACAACAAATCACTGTCTTGGGGAAAAAAATATATACTGGAAAAAAAGAAAAGACCAACCTTGTCACATCAATTGAAAAAAAATCAACAGATACACAATTGATTGGTCAAAAGAAAAAAAACACCTTAAATTGCTGCAAAGCTACAAGTACAAAAAGTGCTCATTACTAAGTAGAGCACAATAGTTACAAAAATTATTTCATGAGTCAGGAGCTAACCAACTACAGTTTCGCCTAAGTGGCTCATCAAGGTACTTATATATATATATATATGTATATGTATATATATGTGTGTAAGTTAAGTAAGTTGGCTTACTGTAGTTGTGGGCAACCTGAAGGCTCCATTTTCACTGGCTATTCCACCAAGGTATATATATATATATATATATATATATATATATATATATGAAGAAAAGTTGAAAAAAAAACAATACGCCAAAATTTGATGAATTTATTATGAAAGCCAATATTGATCATTTTGGTTGTAATAACCTTCTTCAGGACTTTAAATTCATGGAACATGTTAAAATAGTAATGGATGTTTGATTAAATAATGGGAGAAAAGAAAGTGTAAATAAAAAGAAAGATTTATAACAGTATATTTGGCGATCTTATTTTTGAAAATATCATTATGTTGTCACATGGACTGATGTTTGAAATTTGCTGGGTTTCTAAGGGATATATAAGATGATAAAACAATGACAGTTAGAATATATTATATCAAAATAAAAAGAAATCATTTTTAAATGGGGGAAAGGAAGAGAAAATGAATATGAACATATTGTTCATGAGACTAGATTTAAATTTGATATAAGGGGCTCCAGGAAGTATAAATATGTGAGGAGAAAAAAATTAATTAAAATTCGATATGTTATAGCTATTTTGGATTATTGGTTTTTTCAATTTTTCTTCATACTGTTGGATTTATTTCTTTATTTACTTCCATATACATATATATATATATATATATATGAAATTTTAAAAACATGATATCCAAAGGATGTATTTATTTATGCATGAATAAAAAGGGAACTTTAAATGTTTCATATTTTTTTATCATCATTAACATGTCAAATCTAAAAAATTATTTTAAAAAGAAAAAATTGAATGAAAAATGAGAAAAATCTTCGCATTCTTGTATCACATTCTGTTTCAAAACATACGTGACATAATTAGAGCAGGAAAATTTTAATTTTTTTATCTTATCTATTTTATTTTTTTCAAAAAAGTCAACTAATTTCTAATTGATTTTTTTTTTTAAATTTAAAACCTTTTCTAAGAATTAAGAAATTAATTAAAATTTTCAAAAATAACAGCTGTGTGTAATTTAGAAAATTAAAGTGATTTTTGGTTCTTAAAAATTATTATTTTCATTTCTATTATCATTTTAGGTTGTTTGAAAAATACAGTCCAATTTTTGTAAAAACTGTTTAAACTCTTTTCAAATCATATTAATTACTAATCCTAGTAATATAAAATATTCACATTTCTAATGATTAAAGTATCCTCTTAATTTTCAATCATTTCTTTCAAAATTTGATTTTCAAGGTTATATGCCTCTAATCCTAAAAATGAAAAAAAAGAAATAATGTGTTTATTTTATATTTTTGTTTCATGACAATGCCTGATCACATGTTGCCAGGATGACACTGAATTATTTCTGCGACATAGTAATACTTGGAACAATTTAACAATGTGCAAAGAAATGAGGAATAGTAAATAGAATCCTTGATACTAGATAGAAATTAATAAGATAGTAAAAAAATGCTCAGGCTTGTTTAAAAATGTTATCAATAAAATGTGTTTACAAAATCATATATATTTAATATATATATATATATATATATATATATATATATATATTAAATATATATACCCTATCGAAGAGACTTACAATGCACCTTTCTGATACAAGTTCAATAGCCTAGCATTTAAAAAAACATTCATGCCCAACAACACGATTACGAAAAATTCTCACCGACAAAACAACAATATTAGAACATCAAAATGATAAACAAAAACTACAGGTTCTCGAAGCACTACATATTAGAAACATGCAACCGACACTTAATAGAATTAATTTTCAAACCAGTGCTAATGTACTTAAATGTCTTTAGCTACTGACACTAATTATAGAAACCCAGTTAAAAGCAAATGTAATAATCTTCAACGGTAAAGACGCTCTTACATAGTAGTAATATGCTAAAACAAAAGTTACATCACTTTTGTAATAGATCCTCCCCTGAGGATGGCCCAAAATCGGGCAGAAAGTACTAGGGATACATACAACTATGGACAATAGATAAATTAATTCCCCCCGAATATGATAAAAGTAATACGGGAATTCGAACGGATTCAGAAGAAAATATGTAGACATAAAATGTTTATTATGTTTAATGAAATTTGTATCAACAAAGAAATGCTGCCAAAATATACATATATATACATATATTTATATTTTTAAAATATCCAGTCAGTGTCCAAGGACAGTAGGTGTGGATTATTCTAAATTTCTTAATCATTCTAATGCGCGTAAAATGTTAACCCCCTCTGCCCACACCTATGAATGAAATAATTTGTAATTTGATTTCCACCTTTATTCTTATTTTTATCTTTATTTTTATTGTTTATTTTTTATTTTTATTTTTATTTTCTGATTTTTATTTTTACTTTTTAATTTTTTTATTTTTTAATTCCTTTATTTTATCTTCTGAATACAAACTATAACTCTACATTTGCTACTCTGTGATGAGAGAGAAGCATGTAAATAGTCATCTGATGTGATGGAGAATATAATAATATTCTCCGACAAAATGAATTTATTATGACAACTTAACTGAGTTTGAGTCTCCATCAAATTGTACTATATATATATATATATATATATATATATATATATATATATATATATATATATATATATATATATAAAGTGGATTTGGCATTAAATAACTCATGATACTTGATATGCCATAAAATCCCACAAACCAAATCATATACATTTGATTTATATATATAAAGAGCATTTGGCATCAAATAACCTTCAATGATTGATATGCCATAAAACCCAAAAAACCAAATCCGATATATTTAATATATATGTATAAAGAGGATTTGGCATTAAATAACCAACAATGGTTGATATACCATAAAACCCAATCAAACCCAACCAAATTGGAGGTGCCTGTGGTGTAATGGTTATCATCGTAGGAAATGGACATGGTGAATCCTGTTCAAATCCTGGACGAGACTTGTTTTATTTCACATAGCACTAATACTCTTGGGAAAGGTATGAATCCAATTATTCTCCCTCCAACTATGGGTAAATAGTAGGGCAGACTGGGTTCTTCAGCCTCGGTAAGGCAACTAGTATAGGAAAAGGAAAACTCTGAATTCAAACCTGTTAAACTCCACTTGAAAATTGACTTTTTGTCATATCCTGCCCGAGTGGAGGGTTTGGTAAATATAATAAAACCCAACCAAACTAAATCCGATATATTCAATATATATATATATATAAAGAGGATTTGGCATTAAATAACCTACAATGGTTGATATGGCATAAAGTCAAACAAACCAAACCAAATCAAATCATATATATTAGATATATATATATATATAAAGAGCATTAAATAACCTACAAGGGTTGATATGCCATAAAACCAAACCAAAACAAACCAATGAATGAAACAGAGCAATGGAACTCACCAATTAAAATGTTGCTGTTCAGTAAGTTAGACACAACTCCAATGGGACTCAATCCCTACTTGTTAGATTTGCATGCCGTGTAACATATATGTCACTAACAGCCAGTTTTAAGATAGCTTGGCACCCCATATTGTTGGAAGTGAGTTCTATCTTTGGGCTTTATTAAAGCTCTATATATTTCTTCTTGGTCAGTTTATTATCAGTGGCCTGAAAATGCTATGCCGTTGTAAACCATGAATTGTTAGACCTTTGGATTTTGTATTCAAAATTGCTTCTGTTGCTGCATTTGCCTTTATATGCCAACCGACATTGATAGCAGGTTGATATGCCATTACATGAAGAAACCAAAACCAATATTGATAACAGAATGTAGTTATAGCCAAATGCTCATTATACATATATATTAAATGTATATAATTTAGTTTGGTTGGATTTTATGGCATGTCAACACTTGTTGGTTATTTAATGCCAAATCTTCTTCATACAGATATATTAAATATATATGAGTTGGTTTGGTTGGATTTTATGGCATATCAATCATTGTAGAATTAATTTTTATTTATTGCAGACTTTTTGTCCTCATCTAGGTAGTTTTTTTTTTATGTTGTTTCTTCTTTCACTACGTTTCGGCCAAATTTCACCTCTGGCCTTCTTGAGGTCTGCAATAAATAAAAATTAATTCTCAGATTAAGAAGCCTCATTTCAAAATGATTCCAATTAAAAAGACAAGTACAATCATTGTAGGTTATATAATGCCAAATCCTCTTTATACATATATATTAAATATGTATGATTTGGTTTGGTTTTATGGCATATCAACCATTGTAGGTTATTTAATGCCACATCCGATTTATTCACATCTATTAGATATATATGATTTGTAAATATAAGCCAACAAAGTTGAATGATTCCAAGTATTGCAATGTATCACTGACAATTCAATTAAACATCAGTCTTTTATTTACACATGATTAAGTGATCAAACAGTTCTATTTCAAAGAATTCAATTAAGCATTAGTCATGTTTTAGCATGCAGTTTAAATGTCAAACAGTTCTACTTGACCCATAGATAGGACCATATCAGGAGCTACCACTCCAGGTCTGAGTCGACCTGGGAGCGATGACAGTGAAGGGGTACTCTGCATTTCCCAAAGCTCCAGCATTACTGAGGCCTCACTATCAGATTGTTTAATGTTATATCCAGGACACTCATTGTGTGTCTTACCCCCCTGCAGAGATGCAGTTGGTGTATTCTTCAGCCCTCCCTCCCAGCTGACTGGGCTAGTTCACTTTCACATTAATACCATAGGGAAGCTATAGAAAATCTTATCCCCTCAGCTAAGGATTAAATAGTACCACTACTGTTCTTCTATAAGGATGTCTTTGGCATTACATAACCCACAAAGGTTGATATGCCAATAATTAAACAAACAAACAAAACTGAACTTACTGATAAGGCTTTAAAATGCACTACCACTCCAAGTGAGAGTGGACCTATAAGTAAGGGCAACCAGGGGTTTACTCCACCCTCCCCCATGGCTCAAGAAAAGGAGCCTCACCATTGAATACAGTTTGATGTCTTACCTCTCAACAGGAGATGCAGTCAATGTATTTTTAGCCTTACCAAAAATGCAAACAACAATAAAAGGGTTAATGCATTATAATAATTAATATCAATTGCATTAAAAGAACGCATTAGATAATATTACGGCAATGAGAGACACATAAACATTGACCCCAAATGGTTTTAACATCGAGCTGAAATATTTCAAGACACTGCTTTGAAATAATATGGACTAATTTGGGGTGACAAATAAACACTTAAAAAACAAACCAAGCAGTCAGGACTAATTTGAAACACAACCCACCTATATTTAACATATATATTTAAAAATGGAGAGCTCAATGCCAGGTGTCCATTACAGCAGAGATCATGCAAAGGTCAATTAAAGTGCAGGAAACATAGATTCTCCGATTATTCAACTTCAACATTTTTGTATCATATTCGATAAATTTATACATAAATTTTATATGTTATATTTATCATATTTCATATATATTATATGTGATATATATTATATATGATATATATGATATGTACTTTATATATATATATATATATATATATATATATATATATATATAATTACTCATATGTAGTAAAACATGAAAGTGGGAAAGGCCCTTCTATCTAGATATGGCAGTTAAGGGGTCATCAAAGATTCACGGATATGAATAGTTTTAAGAAACATTGAACATCAATAAATATTGAAAGTGATGAATGATACAGTGTGGTTTTTTATAAGCCATTTAGGATTGAAACCAAAACAAAAAGATTAGGGCAATGTCTTAATCAGTCATCTACATTATAGAGGATTATATGGTGTTGATTGCTAGTAGTTTGAGAAGTTTTAAAAATGATTTAGATAAAGTGAAAAATGAGAAATTTTGACTGGTTGGTTATTTCTTCTTGAAGTTAAGAAATCTTCAAGTTAGTTCGATACTAGCAATGATTATAACTTTGTTTTTTTGTTGGTTTTTTTTTTGGTTAAATCACATTTTTGGTACTTTTCCAGAATATCCCACTGAGGAAATATCTATGATAATGTAAAAAAAAAAAAAACATATGCAAACAACATATCTACCATCCAGATAAAAGTAAGTTTCAATCATTATCTTTATTTCATTTTTTTTTTTTTACTGAAGATTTAGATTTAAAAAATCATGTCTTTAATACACTACAATTCACCCACCTGCTATATTTTTTAGTCTTTCTCTCCACCGATCACTAAGAAGACGGTGACTTCTGGCCAATTGCCAATACATATAATTTTTGGGTCTAAAATGTAACTGTTCAGTTCAAAGAAATGAAGGAAATGACTGAAACTTACTTTTATGTGGGTAGTGGATGTATTTATTGCATTTCCATATCACTTTTTGTACATTACTGCAAACATTTCCTTGATGGGATATTCTGGCCAAGTACTCAATAAGTTGTTGGTAGTTTGAGAAAAAATATCTTTTATGTAAGTAATACTCTATCACAAATTTTTTACTGATTTTATATATATATATATATATATATATATATATATATATATATATATATATATATATATATGTAAAAATTATCTGGTTTAACAAACAGAAAAGAACAAACAAAAGTACAAAAAACACAGAGATAATTATTAATAATGAGTATTGACAAAGCAAGTAGAGATAAGTAGATGAAGGATAATACAAATCAAAATTATAAATAATAATGATTGACAATACACGAATAATTAAGGTGAAAGATAATACTACTCAAAATTATTAATAATAATGATTGACAACTCAAGAAGAATTAAGGTGAAAGATAACCCCAATCAAAATTATTAATAATAATGATTGACAAAGTAAGTAGAAATAAGACACCATAGGATAATTCTATTAGTGATAATAATCATTGACTGAACGTTATCTGAAAAAAAAAGAAAAAAGTTGTAAATTTGTTTATCACTAGAATGTGTCTTGGTGTTAGAGTTTGTCTATTCCAGCAAATTACAAGGGGAGAAGACTTTGGTTAATTTTTAGGGTTTGATGACATTAGTTCATATTCTTCCATGGTGACCAAGAAGCAGAATGAACTATTGACAGATAAATCTCACAGACAGAAATATCAACCACCTTTCTTCTACTGAAATGGAGGAAAAGAGAACGGACAGCTTGACCTATGGAAGGAAGGATTTGACAGTTTGCATTAGAAGATAAAGATGACCAGTCTAACCTTGGATTACTCAACGAAATGGACAAACAGACAGGCACACTAAATTCAATAAGCACTTGACCAGAAGATGAATTCTCTAGAGTTGCAATGGTAGATATGACCAGGTGAGTGATAAGTGGTCATTCCTGTAAACAGCTATACCATCTGCAGCTGCCTGTCATGAGTGACAAAAGATATGACCATCTCAGTATGGCCTATAGATAAATAGAGCTTTAATATTTTTTTTATTGAAAGTTAATTTTCTTCTCAACGAAAGATACCAGGGTTTAATTATTTCAAATGAAATCTTATAAAATGGAAACAGATATGAGATAGTGTTTATTATAAATGTCGAGTGTTGAAACTCTAAAAGATATGAATATAGTTTTTTCCTTCTAATCAATTTATTTTTATTTTTTTTGTGTTTTTCTTTTGATGCATTCTTTATTTCCTTCTTTCTTTACTTCTGGGTCTTTCTTTCTTTCTTTGCTTCTTCTTTTCTTTGATTTCTTCTTTTATGTCTTTTTTCCTTTTCTCTTTTTTTTCTTTTTCTCTTTTTTTCTTTTTCTCTTTCTCTTTCTTCTTCTTTATTTACTTCTTTATTTGCCTCTTTATTTCCTTCTTTCTTTACTTCTGGATCTTTCTTTCTTTCTTTCATTCTTTCTTTGCTTCTTCTTTTCTCTGATTTCTTCTTTTATATCTCTTTCTTTTTCTCTTTTTTCTTTTTCTCTTTCTCTTCTTTCTTTTCTCTTTCTCTTTCTTCTTCTTTATTTGCTTCTTTATTTGCCTCTTTATTTCCTTCTTTCTTTACTTCTGGATCTTTCTTTCTTTCTTTCATTCTTTCTTTGCTTCTTCTTTTCTCTGATTTCTTCTTTTATATCTCTTTCTTTTTCTCTTTTTTCTTTTTCTCTTTCTCTTCTTTCTTTTCTCTTTCTCTTTCTTCTTCTTTATTTGCTTCTTTATTTGCCTCTTTATTTATTTCTTTACTTCTTGCTCTTTCTTTCTTTCTTTCTTTCTTTCTTTCTTGTCTTTTTCTCTTTCTCTTTTTTTTATTTGCTTCTTCCTTTCTTTATTCTATTCTCACCATTCTTTGTTTTCTACCTCTTTCTCCCTCTTTTTGTTTTTGTCTTTTTCCTTCTTTACTTCTTTCTTTCTTTCTTTGTTTTGTTCTACTCATACTTTCTTTCTTTCTTTCTTTTTTGCTTCCCATTCTTTCTTCAGCCCAGTTCCTGAGGCTGTAGAATATGCTGATTGCATCTCAGCAGAGACAACCCCCCATCCATTGAGTGTCTTGGATAAAACACTAAACTACATCTGATGGTACTATTTACCAACCCCTCCGCTCGGGCAGGATATGACACAAGGTCAATTTTTAAGCGGAGTTTAACAGGTTATGAATTCAGAGTTTTCCTTCTCCTAGACTAGTTGCCTCACCAAGGCTGAAGAACCTAGTCCGTCCTGCTATTTACCCATAGCTGGAGGGAGAATAAGGGGGTTCATACCTTTCCCAAGGGTATTTGCCCGAAAGTGAACGTAATAGCACGACTGGAGTACGAACTTGCGTACTACGATTCCGCAGTTCATCGCTTTAACCATTACACCACGAGGACACCCCAACTACTACATCTGATGGTGAGGCTCCAGCCCTGGAGCCTTGAGAAATTTCTTCATTGCCATTACTCCCAGGTCTACTCTGGCCAAAATTAGTAGTACCTATTAAAATCCCATCAATGGGCCAAATAGAAATATTTAATCCTTTCCAATTCAGGAAATCATTTAACTGTATGCAAACAAATGACTGATGTTAAATTGAATTGTTAGTATTATGTAGCAGTACTTGGAAACATTTAACTGTGTGCAAACAAATGAGTTCTGGCTCTTTTAAAAATTGTCACCAGCAGAGTATTCATTTACAAACCATAAATATTTAATATATATGTATAAACAGGATTTTGCATTAAATAACCGACAAGGGTTGATATTCCATAAAAACCAACCAACCAACCAAGTAACAATTCTTTCTTTCTTTCTTCTTCCTATAGTTTTTTCTTTATTTATTTCCCTACTTCATTCTATCTTTCTTTTCATATTTCTATTTTTTCTTTCTTTTTTTCCCATGCTTTCTTTCTTTCTTTCTTTTTTTATTTCTTTTCTTCTTCCTGTTCTTCCTTTTCCTACTTCCCATATTTTCTTTCTTTTTTTTTTGCATTTTTCCTTTCTTTGTTCTCTTCAACCTATTGTTTTTTCCTTTCTTTTTTCCGCATGCTTTCTTTCATCTTTTCTTTTCTTTGCTTCTTTCTTTCCTTCTTCCTTCTTTCCTTCTTCCTTCTTTCCTTCTTCCTATTGTTTCTTTTTTTTTTCTTTCTACTTCTCATACATTCTTTTTTCATTTGTTTGCTTCTTCTTTTTGCTTGTTTGTTTGTTTCTTTCTTTCTTTCTTCTTCACATGCTTTCTTTCTTACTTCCTTTCTTCACTTCTTTCTTCCTTTCTTTTGTATGAGGTGCATACGATAAGTTTCCAGACTTTTTTCATACGGGCATTTAAAATTGTCATAGACTCTTGAAAATTCAGTATGTTATTGCTATACATCTAATAAAATGACTGAGAAATTTTTATGATTTCTGGTTTAAATGAACAGCCACAGCAGGAATTGAAATACACCCAACTAAAGCCTGATTGGTGAATTGATAAGGCTGGTGAATTTCAAAAATGCAATCTGACAATTTAGAAGAACAATATGCAATAAAATTGTGTTTTAAACTTGGAGAAAATGCCACAGAAACGTATGGAATGCTTCAGACTGCTTTTGGAGCATCTTGCATAAATCGAGCATCAGTTTTTGAGTGGCATAAGAGATTCAAGGAAGGCACGGAGTCTGTGAGAGATGATGAGAGATGTGGGAGAAGTAAGGAAGTCAATACACCACAGTTGATTCGCCAAACAGTCTGGGATAGGATTACTATGTTGAGGTTTTTAGGGAGTTCAGGAAGAGATTCCTAGGGAAGAGGCCAGCACTCTTCAAATCGGGTCAGTGGCATTTCCAGCAGGACAATGCACCAGTCCACAACTCCATCCTTGTCACAGACTATTTGACCACGATGGGCATCAAGACAATTCCTCACCCTCCCTATAGTCCAGACCTTGCTCCCTGTGACTTTTGGATATTCCCTAAGCTCACAGGCTGTCATTATGAGGCAATTGAGGAGATGAAAGAGGCTGTGATGAAGGTCATTGACACGCTCACACAAGAGGACTTCCATGGGGCCTTCCAGAAGTTGTTGGAACAGTACAACAAGTGCATTGCAGCCAGAGGAGATTACTTGGAAGGGGACTAGAGTTTCATGTGTGTACTATCAATAAAAGTGCCCATACGAAAAAAGTCTGGAAACTTGTCGTGTGCAATTCATAACTCTACCATCAAACCATAACAGACAGGCAAACACTTCCCAATTATAAACCGATAACTAAACTGACCTTTTTTCTTTTCGTTATGTATCTGTATTCCTTGTTTTTCTATTTAATAGAATCATCATTTAAAGTGAATCGAATGAAGAAAACTTTGCTCGTCGTTTGGACGACAATATATTGATGGAACTGATTATTTTTTTTTAATGTTTAAAATGATTCTTTGACAGGTCTGATGTTATTATGTATATTTTTGAAGGTCTTCATTTGAGAAATACACCACCCACTGAACATGGATAATGGACCTCCCAGGAATTAACAAAGTTCTGAACTTGCAAGCCATAAAATTTAGAGAGACAGGTGGTAGGCAGATGAGATCCAGAAATGTTGAGTTTTGTTTAAAACTTTGGCTTTGATTCAAAGCAACTTTGCATGTTTATTAGCAGTTATTCTAACCATTTCAAGTGCGAAGGTGTCATCATGAGATTTAGTTTGCTATCTGCTGTTTTCCTCTTCATTTATTTCTTGCAAAAATTATATAGGCTTTTTTGAGATAGAATTATCTAGGAGAAGGAAAAACTCTGAAGTCAAAACCAGGAGGTATAGGACTAATAACTATCTACAAAGCTATAGAGCCCAATCTGCCCTACTATTTACTTATAGCTAGAAGAAGAGTCAGATTCATGCCTTTGCCCATTGATACTTGCTTGCATCACACTTCCTGGTTTTGACTTCAGATTTTTCTTTCTCCTAGATTTGTTTGCCGATCTACAAAGCTATAAAGCCTAGTCTGGACTACTATTAACCTGTAGCTATTAACCTGTAGCTGAAAGAAGAGTCAGACTCATGCCTTTTCCAATCACTAGCTGCTTGCCACATACCTGGTTTTGACTTCAGAGCTTTTCCTTCACCTATACTGGTCACTATTCTGAGGCCAAAGAACTACCCTACTGTTTTACACGCAAAGCTTCATCCAGGATTTGAACACTGGTTGCCAATTTCCTTTCCTCTAAATATGACAATTAGGCTAAAGGCATCTAATGTCATATATGCATTTACCAAACACTGCTGGATGAGCAGGATGTAAAACAAGATCAATTTTTTAAGTGCGGTTTAAGAGGTTTGAATTCAACGTTTTCCTTCTCTGAGACTGGTTGCCCTAACCTAAGATAGAGGGCACAATCTGCTCTACTATTTTCCCATATGTATTTACAAACACTGCTGCATGAGAAAGATATGGCACAAGGTCAATTATTTAGTGGAGTTTAATGTTGTATATTGACCTCCAACCCGGCCAAACATGCTATTCCAAAGACTGCGGAAGTTGCATATTCCGTTTTCGTGGGCGAGCTTGGCTGACAATATGGGACAGGGTTAAAATCCCATGGTACAGTCACAAACTGATGCACTGGAAGAGGGTGACCTGTGAACTGCATGACAATTATTTCCGTTCGATGATGATCAAAACATGCCATTCCAAAGACGCCAGAAGTTGCATATTCCATTGGCCATTAATGGGAAGAGATTGAGTGGGCGTCGAACTATTATATAACTCAGTGCACAGGAAGTTCAATCAGAGTTGGAGAAATAATGCTGTAGAAAAAACAGCACCCAGCAGAAAGGGCCCTCGGGAACCCCAATTGAGCAGTTGGAGATCAGATGAGTTGGAGATAAGATGCAGTTGAGAAAACCAGCACCTAGAGAGGCTGGGCCCCCGGCCCCTGGTTGAGCAGCCCAGGGGAATGGGAAAGAAACGTGGTTATGGCCAATAGAGTGGGGGTCAATATGTTGCAGTTCTGTTCGGTCTCCAACTCCCTCTCACACACAACCCTTTCAATAAAGTGAGAGGTATATTTTTCTAAAAGACTGTGTGGCTCGTCTTTATTGTACAGTTGTGTTCTGCATGCATGTATATGTGTTTGTATAGTTGGTCATGGCTATACAGCATTAACAAGTCTGAATTCAGAGTTTTCTTTCTCATAGACTATTTGCCCTAACCTAAGATAGAGAACACAATCTGCCCTACTATTTAACCATATGTATTTACACACCCCACTGCATGAGCAAGACATGGCACAAGGCCAATCATTTAGTGGAATTTAACAGGTTTGAATTCAGAGTTTTCCTTCTCATAGACTGGCTGTTATACCCATATTAAACAGCGCAGTCTGCTCTACTATTTACCCATAGTTAGATGCATATCTTTATCAAGAGTATTAGCACTGTGTGAAATGCAGTCTTATCTAGGATTTGAACAAGGGTCATTGTTTGCCCAGTCAGCTGGGACCTCAGAATGCACTGATTGTGTCTCTGCAGAGGGGTAAGACCCCATCCCCCACCTCAATGAGTGTCCTGTATATGATACTAAACAATTTAATAGTGAGGTTCCAGTAATGCTGGAGCCTTGGGGAATGCGGAGTACTCCTTCCTTGTCATCGCTCCTACGTTCACTTTGGCTTGGAGTGGTAGCACCTGATAGAGTCCTATCAATGGGTCAAATAGTACTAAACTGCATACTTATGCTAAACAGAATTGCTTGAAATAGAACTTTTTTGGCATTTAAACTTTGTACTTATGCTAAATTGAAATAGAACTGTTTTGACATTTAAACTATGTACTTATGCTAAACTGAATTGTTTGAAATAGAACTGTTTTTGCATGCTAAACTGAATTTTTTGAAATAGAGCTGTTTTTGATATATAAACTGTACTTATGCTAAACAGAATTGTTTGAAATCGAACTGTTTTGACAAAAACTATAATTATACTAAACTGAATTGTTGAATTAGAACTGTTTGACTAAAGTGAATAGCTTGAAATAGAAATGATTTTAACAATTAAACTGTGTACTTAGGCTAAACTGAATTGTTTGAAATAGAACTGTTTGACTAAACTGAATAGCTCAAAATGGAAATGATTTTGACAATTGAACCATGTACTTAGGCTAAACTGGATTGTTTGAAATAGAACTGTTTGACTAATTTGAAGAGCTCGAAATAGTAATGATTTTGACAATTAAACTGTGTACTTAGGCTAAACTGAATTGTTTGAAATAGAACTGTTTGACTAAACTGAATAGCTCAAAATGGAAATGATTTTGACAATTGAACCATGTACTTAGGCTAAACTGGATTGTTTGAAATAGAACTGTTTGACTAATTTGAAGAGCTCGAAATAGTAATGATTTTGACAATTAAACTGTGTACTTAGGCTAAACTGAATTGTTTGAAATAGAACTGTTTATTGTATTAAAATGGATTTGGCATTAAATGACCTATATAGATTGATATGCCATAAAACCCAAACAAACAAGCAAACAAACAAACAAACAAATAATAGGGTCCTTGCATCCATATCCTATGATGATAACCATTCTACCATGAATGCCTCTATCTTTGTTTAATGGTATATCACCCTTCAAGGGTTATTTAATTCGAAAGCCATTCTTTTAGAAGAACAGTAGAGGTACTATTTAGTCAATAGGTTGGTATGATAAGGAAGTTCATACTGTTCCCAAGGGCATTAGTCCAAAAGTAAATGTAATAGCATGACTGAATTTTAAATTTGGTTTGGTTAGGTTTTATGGCATATCAACCATTGTAGGTTATCTAATAGCAAATCCATTTTTGTACATATAAACAATTCCATTTCAAATGATTCAATTTAACATAAGTACACAGTTTAATACTAGGCCATTGGTCAATTGGGTAGAGTGTTCGCCAATGGTCTGGAAGGCCGAAGTTCAATTCCAGGTCGAGTCACACTAAAGACTCAAAAAATGGTACTTGATGCTGCCTTGCTTTATACAGCATTATAAGATAAGGAGGTGCCTGTAGTGTAATGGTTATCATTGTAGCAAATAGACATGGCGACACGAGTTCAAATCCTCGATGAGACTGATTGTATTTCACATAGCTCTAATAACCTTGAGAAAGGTATGAATCCAATTATTCTCCCTCCAGTAAAGGGTAGGGCAGACTAGGTTTTTCAGCCTTGGTGAGGCAACTAGAAAAAAAAACTCTGAATTCAAACCTGTTAAACTTCACTTAAAAATTGACCTTGTGTCATATCCTGCTCGAGCGGAGGGGTTGGTAAATATGATAAGGTAAGGATTGAGGGTAAGATGGAGCAATCCAGAGAATGGAGTAGTGCCCCCCCAAAACCTCGGTGCAGTAGCTATTGAACCCTTGACTATGGTTGCCAACTTACACAGTTTAATTGTCCAAAACAGTTCCATTTCAAGCAATTCAGTTTAGCATAACTATACAGTTTAGTTCTATTTGACCCATTGATAGGACCCTATTAGGTGCTCCCACTCTGGACCCGAGTGGACCTGGAAGTGATCGCAATAAAGGAGTACTTCACATTCCTCAAAATTCTAGCATTACTGGAGCCTCACCATCGGATTGTTTCATGTCCTATTCAGGACACTCTTGGGGTAGTCTTATCCCTCTGCAGAGATACAGTTGGTGTATTCTATAGCTCCAGCTAACTGGGCCAACTAGAGTTTGATTGTTTGTTTGTTTTCTTTGTTTAATGGCATATCAACCTTTGTAGGTTATTTAATGCCAAAGCCATTCTCCTAGAAGAACAGTAGTGGTACTATTTAACCCATAGCTGGGGGGATAAGGGGGTTCATACCTTTCCCAAGGGTATTTGCCTGAAAGTGAACGTAATAGCGCGACTGGAGTACGAACTCACTTTCTATGATTCCATAGTCCATCACTTTAGCCATTACACCACGAGGACACCCCCCCTAGAGTTTGAACTCACTTACTAAAATGTTGCAGGTAAGCATGCCAGGGTCTATGCAAAAGGGACTACCCCTAGTTGTTCAGAAATTCCAAATTTGGGTACTCAAATTACAGTCCATTATATTAGCCCCTTTGCCATAAAGACTCCCCCATGTAATAATAGTTTCATTATGATATACAACTATAAATGTGAGACAGTTTTAAGGCCAGCTATTGGTAAAATAGTATCACTGTTGTTCTTCTTCAGGTGCCCGTGGTGTAATGGTTATCGTCGCAGGATATGGACACGGCGACACGAGTTCAAATCCTGGACCTGACTGATTGCATTTCACATAGCACTAATACCCTTGGGAAAGGTATGAATCCAATTATTCTCCCTCTAGCTATGGGTAAATAGTAGGGTAGACTAGGTTCTTCAGCTTTGGTGAGGCAACTAGTCTAGGAGAAGGAAAACTCTGAATTCAAACCTGTTAAACTCCGCTTAAAAATTGACCTTATGTCATGTCCTGCCCGAGCGGAGGGGTTGGTAAATATGATCACTGTTGTTCTTCTTCATGGGTAGCTTTGGTATTAAAAAACTTATGAAGATTGATGTGCCATTAAACAAAGAAACTAAGCCAAACCTGTTTTGAGAATAAGAAGATGGAGGATTGCAACCTTAAAATACAAAGATTTCTCCTGATGATGCCAAAAAGGTTTTCATCTTAGCCAAGCATGAGGCATGGAATTACCATTTTCCTAGAAGAGCATAAGAAAGATTAATTGAGTGAGAAAGAATTTTTTACCAAGAATTTGCTTTTGATCAATAAATCTTTTGAAGTTGGAAGTGTGAAAATGTTTTTTAGTTGGGTCTGATTTAATGAATGAAAATATCAGTTAACGTCAGATAAATTCTTTCTCCAGCAAGGGTGGGTGAACTTGCTGACAGTTACTTTTCGAAAAAAAAAATGAGAGAGAAAGAGAGAGAGTAAACTTGAGAGTGTAAGAGGTCAAATTGATATGAATAGATAAAGATAGATAAGAAGATAAAGAGATATAAAATGAATAGATAGATAGATATGAATCAACTGATATATATATATATATATATATATATAGATAGATTTATTTAGATGTGCACATACCTACATACATACATACATATATATATACAAGATGCATACGATAAGTTTCCAGACATTTTTCGTATGGGCACTTTTATTGATAGTACACACATGAAACTCTAGTCCCCTTCGAAGTAATCTCCTCCGACTGCAATACACTTGTTGTACTGTTCCAACAACTTCTGGAAGACCCCATGGAAGTCCTCTTGTGTGAGCATGTCAATGACCTTCATCAAAGCCTCTTTCATCTCCTCAATTGTCTCATAACGACAGCCTCTGAGTTAAGGGAATAACCAAAAGCTACAATGAGCAAGGTCTCAACTATAGGGAGGATGACGAACTGTCTTGATGCCCATCTTGGTCAAATAGTCTGTGACAAGGATGGAGTTGAGGACTGGTGCATTGTCCTGCTGGAAATGCCACTGATCCAATTTGAAGAGTGCTGGCCTCTTCCGACGGAATCTCTTCCAGAACTCCCATAAAACCTCAGCATAGTAACCCTAACCCTAACCCTTTGGCCAATCAACTGTGGTGTATTGACTTCCTTACTCCTCCCACACCTCTCATCATCTCTCATAGACTCCATGCCTTCCTTGAATCTCTTATGCCACTCAAAAACTGATGCTCGATTCATGCAAGATGCTCCAGAAGCAGTCTGAAGCATTCCATACGTTTCTGTGGCATTTTTTCCAACTTTAAAACAGAATTTTATTGCATATCATTCTTCTAAAGTGTCCTCACGTCCAGCTGTGACAATCAGGCTTTAGTAGGGTGTATTCGAATTCCTGCTGTAGCTGTTCATTTAAACCTGAAATCCTAAAAATTTGGTTAGTCATCTCATAAGATGTATAGCAATAACATACTAAATTTTCAAGAGTCTACAACAATTTTAAATACCCATATGAAAAAAGTCTAGAAACTTATCGTATGCACCTCATATATGTACATATGTATATTCATTAAGTTGTGTGTGAATATGTACAAATATATATTTTTGAAACCCAGCTGATGAGCTAGAATAACCAAAATAAATTTATTATGGGATACAATTTTTAATTTTCTTGTTTTTGAACCAGAAAAAAAAAATATCCACATAAACCTATATATGCACAAACATATATATACACATATATATCTATATCTATACCTTTATCTATCTATCTATATATATATATAGAGAGAGAGAGAGAGAGTGAGAGAAATAGATATGTATAATCTGATATGATATTGTATATTTGTTTAAATATATATATATATATATATATATATATATATATATATGGGGGGGTGCGTGTGTATGCAATTGTTCCATCTTCACAGATGATTGGCACCTCTTGATTGGCATGGTTCTTCTGAATGTTGAATTTTTTTAAGAATATGTGAACTTTTAATTATAAAGTTGACATATGGTGGTGAGAAAAGAATATACACACACACATATATATATATATATAAAGGTAGCATTTTCTTTTTTAGGTATATTTGAATAAATAGGACAGATAATTTATGTCTACTTATTCTATCTTTGATCTATTCAGTCTTCATATAGGTCATTTGACTTTTAGATGGAAGGAATTTAAGAAGGTACCATGTTTTCCCAAAGTACATTTGTCCTCTAATGAAGCCATCTTTGTCTGAGAGAATAATGATTTGACAAACACAATGACAAGTCATATACCTCTATATAAAGAATAAGAGGAAGAACAAGTTGACTGAAAACATTTCCATTTTACTCAAAGAAAAAAGACAAACAAAAATTTCAAATTTATGAAGTTTTCTATATCATGAGACACAAACTTTTCTTAAACAAGATCAATTTTTAATATAGCAGCCACATTCTAAAAGACCTATAATACATTTTCCCATTTTTATGAAGGTGCCCGTGGTATAATGGTTAATGGTTATCGTCGTAAGAAATGAACACGGCGACGCCAGTTCAAATTCTGTACGAGACTGATTGCATTTCACATAGCACTAATACCCTTGGGAAAGGTATGAATCCAATTATTCCCCTCCAGCTATGGGTAAATAGTAGGGCAGACTGATTTCTTCAGTGTTGGTAAGGCAACTAGTCTAGGAGAAGGAAAACTCTGAATTAAAACCTGTTAAACTGCACTTAAAAATTGACCTTGCGTCATATCCTGCCCGAGTGGAGGGCTTGGTAAATATGATAACACATTTTCCCAACAATTCATCCTCATACCTCTTGTAAAATTCTTTCGTCTGTACTGTAAAAGCTCACTTCAGCTCTTTAGCTATTCTCACAAAACGTTCCAATTTAATTCATCCCATGATAATTCAGTCGGAGAGAGGACAAAAGAAAATTGTGGCAGCCAAAACATAATTTCCAAAATTTTGTTCCTTTTTTGACTCAAAGTAAATTTTACATAATTTAGAAGAGTGTTTTCAATCATTGTCAAGTTTAAGTTTGGTTTGGTTGAGTTTTAGGGCATATCAACTATTGTCGGTTATTTAATGCCAAATCCACTTTATACATATATATTTTTTTTTCATCATACAACATGTGAAAGCATGTGTGATACCCTAACCTCATCAGCCGCCAACCAGGGTGATAACACAGTTTCGGTAGCTCAAGGCGGTACTGCCACTCCTAGCGCTACCAAGCAGCTTTTGCCACCAGACAGGGTATTTAAAAGAAATATATATCTATATATACACAAGATCAACTAAAAGCAGAAATTACATTGGATGTTCATTCATCTTCATTTTGGTGCAGTTTGTGAATCCACTTTATACATATACATTAAATATACATGATTTAGTTTGGTTGAGTTTTATGGCATATTAACTGTTGTAGGTTATTTAATTCCAAATCCTTCATATATATATATGTGTGTGTATATATGTTATTTGTAAACTCATTTTGTAGATAACATTTTTGAATGAGCCTGTTCTGATTTTTTTTGTACACAGTTAAATTGTTTCAAGCATTTCTCTCAAAGATGAATAATTAGATTTACTATTAAACATTTGTTGATAATTTCACTTTTAAATAAGTTTGAACTATTGTTTCTACACAGTTAAATGATCTCAATTATTGCTATCTAACACTACTATTTCTATTCATTATTAATCATTTGTTTGCAGACAGGGAAGTGGTTACAAGTATGGCTAGTTAGCACTGAATATTACACTGAACACTATTCATTCATTGGAAGACAGTCAAATTGTTCCAAGTATTGCTATGGTATACCAATATTTCAATTTAGACACACAAAGAGTTTCAAGTACTGCTATTTAACCCTAATCATTCTATTCAACACTATTCATTCATTTGCACACAGTTAAATATTTCCAAGTATTGCTATTTATCATTGACAATTCAATTAGATATCAGTCATTTGTTTACATACAGTTAAGTGATCAAACAGTTCTATTTCTAACAATTCAGTCCAGCATGTCATTTGCTTGCATGCAGTTTAAATGTCAAACAGTTCTATTTGACCCATAAATAGGACCCTATCAGATGCTACCACTCCAAGCCAGAGTGGACCAAGGAGCAATGACAATGAAGGAGTACTCTGCATTCCCCAAAGCTCCACCATTACTGGAGCCTCAATATCAGATTGTTTAGTGTCATATCCAAGACACTTGTTGCGGGGAGTCTTACTTCTCTGGAAGAGATGCAGTTGGTGTATTCTAAAGCCCCAGCCAATTGGGCTTCCCTAGTTTAAAGGTGAAATTTCTCCAACTGCTCCATAGTTGCTGGCTGAACTTAATTCCTCTTGACAGAAACCAATGTCACTCTTAACTGTGAAAAATTGACTTTGATCAGTGAGGCCCAGGAACACATAAATATCAAGAAATCTCTATTATGGAAGGTGAATATGTAGAAAAACCTGTCACAATATAATTCCTCAACTTAAAAAAGAAAATGTAGATCTATATGCCTGCCTTGAGGTCATAATAATTACACGGATGCATATTTCTAATCCTCTTGGAAGACGTGGCCATGGAGGTGACTGTGTCCTCTGTAAAGAGTACAGATGTAACTTGCAAGACATATTTAGGTTAATTGGCCATGCAATTACCATGACTAGTTAATTTGGCATCACTTGCGTGTGATATGAACTGGTGGCTCCATTGTAGAGTTTCAGCACTGCAATCTGTGGTTGCTGGTTTGATCTCCAGTGGAGGAGATCATGGTATACACTGCTGATGAGACCTAATAAGGTTGAAACAGCTGTCCAGTGTTTCCGTATGTCATGCAAAAGTGTTTGCCGGATTTTCTGGTCATGGTAATTCAATTCACAAAATTCAGGGTGATCCTAAACTTAGCCAGTAGTACACACACACACACACACACATATATATATATATATATATATATGTGTGTGTATGTGAAGGAATGCCTACAGAGTCAGAAAAAAATCTACCTAGGTTCCACCTAAATGGATCATCTGGACGATTCCGATGATCCATTTAGGTGAAATCTTGGTAGATTTTTTTCTGACTCTGTAGGCATTCATATTTCGTTCTACTTAGTTTAGCCCAAGGAATTCTGTCAGTGGTTTTTTTTCTTTTGGCAAGGCATGCATTATTGATTGATTATTTTCAAGCAGTATATATGTTTTTAGTCTTTTCTTTTTTTTATTGAATTTTTTTTCCCCAGATATCAGTTTGTGCAATTTTTTTATTTGCAAATTGTATCATCTGGGGTTTTTCCACACGATCAGAATTATAGAATAGTAATAAAAGATTAATTATATATATATATATATATAGAGAGAGAGAGAGAGAGAGAGAGCAAGAAAATGTTAGAGAAAGAAGAAAAAAGTCAGTGGAAAATTTGGTGTAGAATAACAGCCAAAAAGGAAAGAAAATGAATTGGGAAAACAGATTAAATAATATCATGACTCCAAGAAAGATGAATTGGAAGAAAGTTTTGGATAAAGTTCCAAGAAAAACAGAAAGAACATTTAAAGGGGTGGGAGGAGGTGTGGAGAAATATTTAGATGTCTGTTATTTGTTTCCATTTGTTATGAGAACTGATATGTTGTGGTCACTGTATAATGAGAATCTTGATAATTCTAAAAATGTCATTGTCAGTAGCAGCCTTGTATAAAATATGCTTTCTCTTGAACAATGCTAAAAAATATTGTGAAAATGCATTGTTTTAAGATAGAAATAAGGCATTGAGAAAAGAAAGAATTTTTAACCAAAATTCAAGTACTATAACTGATATAAATGTGTTAGCAATTAATGATTTTATAATAAAAATACATTACTAATTTGGTAGTTTGAACTAAAAATCTTTGGTTGTCTGTAGGGGATAGAAAAATAATCTAAATTATTAATATAGGGATGATTTTGCTATAAAAATGCATTGGAAATGATTTTTACTATAAAAGTGCATTGCAAAAGATTTTTACTGTAAAAATGCATTACACTTAATTTTTACTATAAAAATGCATTAAGAATTATTTTTGCTATAAAAATGTATTGGACATGATTTTTATTATAAAAATGCATTGCAAATGATTTTTACTATAAAAATGCATTGGAAATGATTTTTACTATAAAAATGCATTAAAAATGATTTTTATGATAAAAATGCATTAGAAATGATTTTTACAATAAAAATGCATTACAAAGGATCTTTATGATAAAAATGCATTGCAAATAATTTTTACAATAAAAATTCATTAGAAATAATTTTCCCCATAGAAATGCTTCAAAAATGATTTTTACTATAAAAATACATTGGAAATGATTTTTATTATAAAAATACATTGGAAATGATTTTCATTTTGAAAATACATAAGAAATGATTTTTACTCAAAATAGTAATAGAAAATTAGAAGGTTTACATCAAAGCCTTTGTAGAGGACAGACTACTAAACTCTTCACAATTAGTTGTATAGTTTTATAATAGAAATATATTGATGTCTAAATGTGGTTGTGATGTTGGATAGAAAGGAGATGAAAGTATTAATTACGACTAGAGATGAATAGTTGAGTCTCATGTCAATAATGTGTGGGTGGAAATGAATTTTCCCTCAGGTTGTTACTTGAATAATTGTAGGTGTGGCAATAGATACAAGTTTCAATCAACATCTTCAACTGATAATGGTCGACAATTAGTGGATCGTTAAGAAGAATAAGAGAAAAATAGAAAAAAAATTAATGAATAGAGAGTATTGGATGTTTTTAAATTTTCTTTGCAAAAAAATTAAAATCAAATACATGGCAGATTAATGATGAAGAAGAAAGATCTATTTAAGGAATGAGAGAAATAAGAGAAAGTAAGCCTAAAGAATTAAAAAAAAACACTGTGGGGTGTTAAAAATATAATTTCCTTGATTTTATTTTTATTTAAATGATTTTATGGTTAAAGAATAAGGACAAAAAATGAAACGACTGTGATAGATAGATAGATAGATAGAAATAGACTGAAATAGAAACGCACGTGCAGACAGACGTACACAAAGATCAACAGATAAATTGATAGATAGTAACAAAAAGGCTGTAATAGATAGATAGATAGATAGATATTAATTATATATATTTATTGAGATATGAATTGAGATAGATAGATAGATAGATAGACTAAGATAGAGAGATAGATAGATAGATTAAACAGACTTAGAGAAACTGAGATAGACAGACCAACAGACAGATACATACATACATACATACATACACTGAGATAGATAGATAGATAGATAGATAGATAGATAGATGGTTGGGTTTTATGACATATCAACCTTTGTAGGTTATTTAATTCCAAACCCATTTTTATACAAATAATCAGTTCTATTTCAAACAATTCAGTTTAGCGTGAATACACAGTTTTATTGTCAAAAACATTTTTATTTCGAATTGCTCAGTTTATTCAAACAGTTCTAATTCAAATAATTCAGTTTAGTATTTGAGTCGATTATGTTTACACACAGTTAAATGTCAAAACAGTTCTATTTTAAACAATTCAGTTTAGCATTTGTACAGTTTCAATGTCAAAAACAGTTCCATTTCAAACAATTCAGTTTAGCATAAGTACACAGTTTAAATGTCAGTATACACTTTAATTGTCAAAAAAATTTCTATTTGAAGCTGTTCAGTTTATCAAACAGTTCTATTTCAAACGATTCAGTTTTTGTACAGTTTTTGTCCACACACAGTTAAATGTCAAAGTTCTATTTCAAACAATTCAATTTAGCATAAGTATGCATTTTAGTTCTATTTGACCCATAGATAGGACCCTATCAGGTGCTACTACTCCAGGCCAGAGTGGACCTGGGAGTGATGGCAATGAAGGGGTACTCTGCATTCCCCAAAGCTACAGCATTACAGAAACCTCCCTATCAGATTGTTTCATGTCATATCCAGGACACTCTTTGGGGAGGTCTGGCCCCTCTGCAGAGGTTCAGTTAGAGTATTCTACAACCCCAGTCGTCTGAGCAATACACAGAATTAAATGTAAAAACAGATTTATTTCAGATAATTCAGTTTAGCATAAGTATGCAATTTAGATGTAAAACAGTTCTATTTCAAGCAATTCAGTTTAGCATAATTACGGAATTTTGTTTGATAGGACCCTATCAGGTGCTACCACTCCAGGCCAGTTTGTGTATTCTACAGCCCCAGCCGACTGGGTAAATAGATAGATAGATAGATGCATACATGCATACATAAACTGAGATAGATAGATAGATAGATAGATGTAACAAAGAAAAAGAGATGATATAAGAAAAAATAACAAGAAACAAATATAGAAAAGTTAAAGGTTGGTTTGGTTTGTTGAGTTTTATGGCATATCAACCTTTGTAGGTTATTTAATGCCAAATCCATTTTTATGTAAATAATCTGTTCCATTTAAAACAATTCAGTTTTGCATAAGTATTTCAAACTATTCAAGCAATTATATGTAACAATTCAGTTAAGTGTAAATATAATTTTTATGTCGAAAAACAGTTATATTTCAAATAATTCAGTTAAGCATAAGCACGCAGTTTAAGTGTAAGTACGGTTTAATTGTCAAAAACATTTCTATTTCAAGCTATTCAGTTTACTCAAACGATTCAGTTTAGTATAAGAATGCTGTTAGTTCTATTTAACCCATAGATAGGGCCCTATCAGGTGCTACCACTCCGGGCCAGAGTGGACCTAGGAGCGATGGTAATGAAGGGGTACTCTGCATTCCCCAATGCTCCAGCATTGCTGGAACCTCACCATCAGATTGTTTAGTGTCATATCGAGGACACTCATGCTTCTCTGAAGAGGGGTAAGACCCCCGTCTTACCCCTCTGCAGAGAAGCAGTCGGTGTATTCTATAGCTCCAGCCGACTGGGCAAAAAAATTAAAGGAAAAGAAAGTTAAAAAACAGATGATCAGATCTGAATCCATGCTAAAGAAATTGGAAGAAATACTTTGTTACTTTGTTCTAGGTAAAACTGGAAGAATATTTGATAAGAGAAGGGTCATTCAAATCGGAGCTCAATGAGGAAAAATGGAAAGTGATAAACGAAGAGTGGAAAAAATAGGAAAAAAAAGGAGGCCGTAAAAAAATAAAGAAGGAAAAATGAGGAGAAGATTAGTTGGAAGAAAAGACAAGAAAATGATGTATTATAAATGTTTTTTTTTAAATGTTTAAAAATCAAATTATTATTTATTGTTCTGACCAATTGTTAAATTAAACAAAAATGAATTGTTAAATTCTCCCCCTCAGATGGATAGATAAATAGATAGATAGATATAAAAAGGAATAGGTCCAAAAATGATTTTGAACCGTTTTTATTTCATATATCTGTGCGCTCCTGTGGCCTACTACTGTATGGATGCACCACATAGACACGATCAAAACACAGAGAATAAACTACACAAGAATACAATGAACTATTTTGAACAATCCTGGAAGCAACAACTCCCGAAATAACTGCTGTATGGCGACTTACCTCCCATCACTAAAACCATCCAAGACGAACAAGATATATGGGACATTGTTGGAGAAGCAAGGACAAACTGATTAGTGACGTTTTCATATGGACCCCTACACATGGACATGCTAGTGTTGGCCGACCAATAAGAATGTACTTATATCGGTTCTGTTTGGACACAATATGTTGTTTGGAAGACCTATGGGGAGCAATGAATGATAGGGTCAGATGAAATGAGAGAGTCTAGGAAATCTGCACTATCTGTGAAACTTAGATGAGGATTATTATTTGTGCTCTACACGTGTTTCAGACTTCATGGTCCTTTTCAGGGGACCAATAATGGCTAGTGTCATTTCTGCTTCTAGCTTTTATAGGGAAGATGATCCTAGCCATTATCAGTCTCCCGAAGAGAACCATGAAGTCTAAAATGCTTGTAAAGCTCAAATATACGAAATAAAAACCTGAAATACCAAATTCATCTTCATTTGTGGATCTATTCATTTTAAAATATGACCCAGTCACCTGGGACTGCAGAATACACTGAGTGCATCTCTGCTAAGGAGAAAGACTCCTCTAATCTGTGTCCTGGATATGACACTAAACAATCAGATGGGGAGGCTTAAGTAATGCTGGAGCTTTGGGGAATACGGAGTAGCCCTTTATTGCCATCGCTCCCTGTTCCACTTTGGCCTGGATTGGGTAGCACCTGATAGGGTTCTATCTATGGGGCAAATAGAAGTGTTTGACATTTAAACTGTACTTATGCTAAACTGAATTGTTTAAAATAGAGATGCTTTCGATATTTAAACTGTGTACTTATGTCAAAGTGAATTGTTTGAATTAGGACTGTTTATATGTATAGAAATAGATTCGGCATTAAATAATCTACAATGGTTGATATGCCATAAAACCAAACCAAATCATTTCAAAATATTGACTTTTCTCTACTTGGACCCAAAATAATTTTATATATATATATATATATATATAATGAGGGTGTTTGTGTATTCCTGTCAGTAATATGCAAGTAGATGCACTTTTCTACCATACAAGCAGGATGTGACACAAGGTCAATTATTAAACAGAGTTTAATAACCTTTAATTCAGAGTTTTCCTTCTCCCAGACAAGTTGCCATACCAAGACTAAAGAGTCAGTCTGCCCTACTATTAACTTATAGCTGATGGGAGGATGACTGAATGCATACTTTCCCAAGTGTATAAGGGCTGTGTGAAATGCAAACAGCCTCGTCCAGGATTCGAACTTGGGTTGCTGTGTCCATTTCCTCTTAATGATTACCAGTACACCACATTGCGCCTCCATCTATACCTATAGAAAGATATTTGTATTTAGCTATATTCGAATGCAAACAAATTTACACACGCAAATAAACATGCACACACACACACACACACACACACACACACACATATATATATATATATATATATATATATATAAGTCATAAAGTTGTACCTGTAGCACAAAGTTTTCTGAGTCTCTCTTGCCATCCATCCTTAATGACCATCGCTCTTGTCAGGTCCACTAGACAGCATCCAGTGTCCGCATAGAGCGGATGTATGTCCTTGTTGGTCGGCCAACACTGACATGTCCATGGCTGGAAACCATAAGAGACGGTTGCGTATAAGATTGTCCTTACTTCACCAGCAGTACCCATCATGTCTTATTCGTTTTACTTGGATCATTTGTGACATGGGAAGTAAGTGGTCGTACAGCTGCTGTTTTGTTGAATGCTGATTCCAGGATTCATACTGTATAGCGCATCGCATTCTTGATTAGTTCCTGGGTAGTTTTTTCTTCGTACGTTTTGTTAGCGTTCAAGTGGTGCATCCATACAATAGTTCTAATTCAGTCACATATAGATATATTGATTGAAAGTATAGACCTTCCTAGATAAACTGAGATAGTCAAGTACATAGATAAACGGTGATACATGTGTAGATACATAGATAAACTGAGATATGAATATTGATGATGTGATTTTCTATATTTATAAATAAATAGTTCTCATCATCATTGATAGAATGTTTATATTTATCAGATCAAGTCCTAATAAATTCATATATATATATATATATATATATATATATATATATATATATATATAAAATGAGCAAAAGTTATTTGACAAATTTATTTTGTGTTATCCCTATTTACCAAACCCTCCGCTCGGGCAGGGTATAACACAAGGTCAATTTTTTAAAGCGGAGTTTAACAGGTTTCAATTCTGAGTTTTCCTTCTCCTAGACTAGTTGCCTCACCAAGGCTGAAGAAAATAGTCTGCCCTACTATTTACCCATCGCTGGAGGGAGAATAATTGGATTCCCAAGGGTATTAGAGCTATGTGAAAATGCAGTCAGTCTCGTCCAGGATTTGAACTCGTGTCGCCGTGTCCATTTCCAACAACGATAACCATTACACCACGGGCACCTCCTTTATTAATCTTTTAAACGTACATATTTACTCCAGCCCTCTGCACGAGCAGTATGCGACGCAAGGTGAGTTTTTAAGCTGAGTTTAACAGGTTTGAATTCAGAGGTTTCCTTCTTCTAGATCGGTTGCCATACCAAGGCTAAAATGTCAAGTCTGCCCTACTATTTACCCATAACTGGATGGAGAATAGTTGGATTCATACTTTTTGCAAGGACATCAGCGCTATACGAAATGCTTGATTTTTGTTCAATTGTTTCAACCTTAGGTTGGAGAGAGGTTTTTGTAAAGAAAAGTTGTGAGTTTTCTGGGGGGAGGGGTGTTTGTTTAATGGAATATCAAGTTTCGAAGGTTATTTTATGCAAAAGCCATCCTTGAAGAATAGTAGTAGTATTAGTAGATTTTTTTAATCTATTTTAGATAGAGGAATTATGTATCATAAATTGAATGACCATGACCAGAAACTCCGGTTGGTTGGTTGGTTTTTCATGGCATATCAACCTTTGTAGGTTATTTAATTCCAAACCCATTTTTATACAAATAATCAGTTCTATTTCAAATAATTCAGTTTAGCATAATTACACAGTTTAATCACCAAAAACATTTCTATTTCAAGTGATTCAGTTTATTCAAACAGTTCTAATTCAAACAATTCAGTTTAGTATTAGTGTCGATTATGTTTACACACAGTTAAATGTCAAAACAGTTCTATATTTAACAATTCAGTTTAATATAAGTACAGTTTTAATGTCAAAAACAGTTTCATTTCAAACAATTCAGTTTAGCATAAGTACGCCATTTAAATGTAAGTACACAGTTTAATTGTCAAAAAAAATTTCTTTTTCAAGCTATTCAGTATAGTCAAACAGTTCTTTTTCAAACAATTCAGTTCAGCATAAGTATGCAGTTTAGTTCTATTTAATCCATAGATAAGGCCCTATCAGGTGCTACCATTCTAGGCCAGAGTATACCTGGGAGCAATGGCAATGAAGGGGTGCTCCTCATTCCCCAAAGTCCCAGAATCACTGGAACCTCACCATCAGATTGTTTAGTGTCATATCAGGACACTCGTTAGGAAGAGAGCCTTACCCCTCAGCAGAGGTGCAGTCGGTGTATTCTGCAGCCCCAGTCGACTTGGCGACAGAAACCCCGGCAAGCACTGCGCGTGACATACGGAACCGCTGAACAGCTGTTTCAACCTTATTAGGTCTCACCAGCAGTGTATACCGTAATCTCCCTCACTGGAGATTGAACCAGCGACCACAGAATGCGCAGTGCTTGCCGGATTTTCTGGTCATGGTAATTCAATATATAGTCGTAGTATTACTTAACACATAGCTGGTGGGATATTGAGGTTCATGCCTTTCCCCAAGGGTATTTGTCTGAAAGTGAACGTAATAACACTACTGGGGTTCCAACTCATTTATTATGATGTCGCAGTCCAATATCAAAGTAATCCTTGAAGAAGAATAGTCGTAGAATTATCTAACCCATAGCTGGTGGGATATAGAAGTTCATGCCTTTCCTCAAGGGTATTTGTCTGAAAGTAAACGTAGCCCAGTATATTAGCCATTATGTTGCGAAGATGTCTTCCTTTTTTTTAGAATACTTTTATCGTAGCTTTTAAAAGATTTGACATACTATGGTTTGATTACTTTGTTTTAATGGCATATCAACCCTTGTAGGTTATCTAATGCCAAAGTCATTCTCCTAGAAGAACAGTAGTGGTACTATTTAACCCATAGCTTGGAGGATAAGGGGGTTCATACCTTTCCCATGGGTATTTGCCCGAAAGTGAACGTAATAGCGCGACTGGAGTACGAACTCACTTACTACGATTTCGCAGTCCATCGCTTTAACCATTACACCACGAGGACACCCCTGATATTCTATCAGAGAAGCTCTGAAAAATAAACTGATAATATAACATATCCATTTGTTGAATAAAAATGTATTTCTGGTGTCTATGTGTCTTCAACGGACCTACATATGAGCTCTGCAGACACCTACCACTGAGCTCTCCATTTAGGAGATAGATATTATGCATAAGCGGGATATATATATACGCGAATGCCGAAAGACCCAGAAGTAATCTATGCCGGTTTCACCTATCGGGTCGTCAGAATTCTGACGACCCGGTAGGTGAAACTTAGGTAGATTACTTCTGGCTCTTTAGGCATTTGAATTTCACTCTACTTAGTGTATTGAGTACTCTTACGTTTCAGCAAAGGTGATTCTGTCGGTGTTTTGTTTTTTGACTCGGCATTGCGGTGATGGTTGATTATTTTCCAGCAGTATGAATATTTTTCTACTTTTCTTTTTTTATTGAATTTTTTCCCCAGATATCAGTTTGTGTAATACTTTCTTTTTATTGTATCATCAGGGGTTTTTTCTCACCGTCAGAATTATAGATTTGGTATAAAAATAAAAATAATATATATATATATAGAGAGAGAGAGAGAGAGAGAGCGAGAGAGCAATGAAGATATAAAGGCAACGTTTTTTCTTAAACACGTTTGATTAAATAAGATAGACACTTCGTTACTGCCTATTTGATAATTGATCCGTTTTAGTCTTTGTAAGAGTCGTTTGACTTCTGCATAGAATGAACAAACACCATAAACTTGATGGAATAGCTCTAAAAAATCCAGTACGTAATAACATCTCCCCGACTGACTCTAATAATAGAATAAAACATCATATATTATCCCAAATTCAATACAACTAACCTTCTCATCTCTAATAACTTCCCTCCCTCGACCAGTCACCTCAGTTCGACCGGTGTATTATACGAATTCAAATGTCCATTAGGAGAATGGCTCTCCAATAAAATAAGTACCTACATATGCCAGACTAAAATGACTCTGTCGAGACGTTTAATACACCACCTATCAGATATTAATACTATCTTTTAACACCTTAAAACACATTCGTCTCTCTCCTACAAAAACCGAAAAATTTTCTGAAAATACCTTCATATTACACAAAGGAAAAAAATCCCCCAGAAAGTCCAAATTCTCGAAGCTTTCGACAAAAAGATTAACAAAACTTTCGTAAACAAGATCAATTTCGAATGTCACGTTCTGAAGTGCCTTTAACATTTTTCTCACAAGTTCTTCCTATTACCTCCAGTAAGGTTTTTCTCTTTCGAAAATTCCCCTCCCACTTGTTCTTCCTCCTACTCTTTAAATATATATTCATACGACTCGTCATTGTATTTGTCATTTCAATATTCGTTCCTACGAAGATGGTTCCAGCTGGGGCCGAAAGTACTTTGGGAAAAATAAGGCACTTTCCTGAATTCACTCCATCCAGAAGTCTAACAACTTATACGAAGACTTAAACAGATCAATTATAAAATAGGCAGAAGCGAAATGTCGGTCTTATTTAATCATATATATATATATATATATATATATAATTTAGGGATAGTATAGACAATAAATGTATATATATATATATATATATATATATACCCTAACGCTATCCTAAATTATATATATATATATATATATATATATGATCCTCGAAGCACTGACTATGAAAAATTTTTTTTTTAAATCCACTGAAAATTAAATAGCATTCACCACAAGTATAAACATGTTAAACGTATTCAATAACTAACCACACATCCTAACAGCATGAACTAACCCCATCTATAATTTATACATATAATTAAAAAATTGCCACTCCGAATAAATATAAAACTCACAGCAACAAACGATCTAATACGACCACCGAAGATAGTCGAAAGCGCTTGGGCTAATATAGATTCCTTTCTTTACCAACTTGACCCATAAGTAAAAAAACTAGTGAGAAGACTTGAACGTCTTAACTATAAGATTTAAAAAAAACAATCAGCGGTATTCAACTAAACCTGTTTAGATAATGATTCGCTGCCTAAGTATGCAATATATATATATACGTGGTGCATTCAATAAGATTCCAGACATTTTTGTACAGGCATTTAAAATTGTCGTAGACTCTTGAAAATTCCCTATGTTATTGCTATACATCTTATGAGATGACTGACCAATTTTTATGATTTCACGTTCAAATGAACAGCTACAGCAGCAATTGGAATACACCCTACTAAAGCCTGATTGTCACAGCTGGTGAATTTCAAAAATGCAATCTGAACATGAGGACACTTTAGAAGAACGATATGCAATAAAATTATGTTTTAAACTTGGAAAAAATGCCACAGAAACGTATGGAATGCTTCAGACTGCTTTTCGACCATCTTGCATAAATCGAGCATCAGTTTTTGAGTGGCATAAGAGATTCAAGGAAGGCACGGAGTCTGTGAGTGGTGATGAGACGTGTGGGAGGAGTAAAGATGTCAATACACCACAGTTGATTGGCCAAAGGGTTAGGGTTAGGGTTACTATGTTGAGGTTTTAAGGGAGTTCAGGAAGAGATTCCGTCGGAAGAGGCCAGCACTCTTCAAATTGGGTCAGTGGCATTTCCAGCAGGACAATGCACCAGTCCACAACTCCATCCTTGTCACAGGGTATTTGACCAAGATGGGCATCAAGACAGTTCCTCACCCTCCCTATCGTCGAGACCTTGCTCCCTGTGACTTTTTGTTATTCCCTAAGCTCAGAGGCTGTCGTTATGAGACAATTGAGGAGATGAAAGAGGCTGTGACGAAGGTCATTGACACGCTCACACAAGAGGACTTCCATAGGGCCTTCGAGAAGTTGTTGGAACTGTAAAACAAGTGCATTGCAGCCGGAGGAGATTACTTCGAAGGGGACTAGAGTTTCATGTGTGTACTATCAATAAAAGTGCCCATACGAAAAAAAGCCTGGAAACTGATCTAATGATCCTTGTATATGCTCTATCACTGATATTGACCCGGGGAGTCCCTATTGTGTAGTGGCTAATTTGCTGGTCTGCGATATTGTAGTAAGTGAGTACGAACTCGAGTCACACAATTATATTCACTTTCGGACTTGCACGCTGAAAAACGATACGAACGAACCCACTCATTCCCGACCCTAGGTATGGGTGAAATAGTACCACTAATGTCTAATGCCCAACAACGGATATGGTTTCGGGGGAGTGTCCTCGTGGCGTAATGGAGTGTCCTCGTGGCGTAATGGTTAAAGTGATGGACTGCGGAATCGTAGTAAACGAGTTCGTACTCCCGTCGCGCTATTACGTTCACTTTCGGACAAATACCCTTGGGAAAGGTATAAACCCCCTTTATCCTCCCAGCTATGGGTTAAATAGTACCACTATTGTTCTTCTAGGAGAATAGATTTGGCATTATATAACCAACAAATGTTGATATGCCATTAAACAAAAAAAAAAAAACAAGCCAAACCAAACCAGATAAGGTTTCAGGATTAAATAAATCACAAAGGTTGATATACCATTAAACAAAGAAACCAAGAAAAAAACTGATACTGAGCAATTTTGTAAGAGAGTGAGGAAGAGAGAGAGAGAGAGAGAGATGTGAGAGAGTGTGGGATAGAGTAAGGTAGAGAAGTGTGAGAGTAAGGTAGAGTAGTCTGAGAGTGAGGGAGTGAGCGAGTGAAAGAAGTGTGAAAAAGTGAGAGAGGGGTGGAGAGAATGAGTGAGAGAGAAAGTGAGGTAAAGAAGAGTGAGAGTAAGGAAGAGAGTGAAAAAGTGAAAGAGTGAGAGAGAAAAGAGTGAGAACGAGAGAGAAAGAGAGAGCTTGAGAGAGAGAGAATAGTGAAAGAGAGAGAGAGAGTGAAGTGGAGAAGAGTGAGAGTGAGGGAGAGAGTAAGGAAAAGAAGAGTGAGAGTAAGAAAGGGAAGGCTAGAAGAGTGAGAGCGAGGGAAGAGTGAGAGTGAGAGAAGAGTGAGAGTGAGGGAGAGATTGAGGAAAAGAGGAGAGACTGAGAGTAAGTGAGAAACAGAAATTAATAGATGCATATACATATACATACATACACACACACACACACATATATATATATATATATATATATATATATATATTAAACACCGATCCGTACATAAGCGACATGAATTACGCTCGTCATTGCAATAATAAAGAGAGTTTCAACTGCTCCAACTGACGAATAAACCCTGCCTCTAATTTCTCTCTCTCTATATATATATATATATGTGTGTGTGTGTGTAATTTTATATAAAAGGAGCTTTGGGGGAAAATATTTATCCCAGCTAGAAAAGTTTCCAGAGAGTGCCAAATTTTCTAGATGTTGCCAGAGGTTAGAAGATGCTCTGGAAAAGATTTAATTAGAGGAGAAAGGCCGATGGCAATTGAATGGTAAAAGACAAGAAAATCAATGAAAACTAACACATGCGAATGTCAATTGGAAAACATCTTTGCATTTTCGTTCGAGAGCGGCTCATCAAAACTCCTTCATGTTCTTCTTCCATTTTTCTTGGCAGGAGGCCAATGACCTGGCCTTTTCATTTATTTCTCGATCTGGCGATATTATTATTGATGACTCCATCTTGCTGACAACTATCCATTTAACTGCATCTTCAATCTGCAGCTTCTATTTCTCTTCCATCAATCACGCGCAATTTCTTTGGCTTTCCAAATAATAATAAGTGGTGAAATGGTTAGCGAAGCCAGCGTAATAAGCCATTGTTTTGTTAGTGAGTCTGATTCTCACTGAGTGCCCTATACTTCAAAGGAAAATTTAGTAAAGAACATGGAGCATCAGTCGACTGGTGCTAGCAAGCTAGACATGCGGATAATTGTGAGCGAGTTTGATTCTAAGTGCTACATACTCTTCGCCTTATGCCAAACTAAACAAAGTTTAGTAAATTTCTAAGGTCCTTGAGATGAGTAATAGTTAGCATGTTATACTAACAAACTTTGATTCTCACTGGGTGCCCTGAACCTCAAAGCAAAGCGTAGTAAAGGACAAGGGGTACCTCGAGTAGTGTAATCGTTAGCAAGCCAGGCAAGCAGATTATTGTTAGTGAATTTGATTCTCACTGAGCGCCCCAAACTGTTGACTTTAAGTCAGACTTAATAAAATTCTTGGCGCTTTCATTGGAGAAATAGCGAGCAAGCTATACTAGCAAAGTTTGATTCTGATTGGGTGCCTCATTTC
Organism: Sepioteuthis lessoniana; assembly: GCA_963585895.1. NCBI lineage: Eukaryota > Metazoa > Mollusca > Cephalopoda > Myopsida > Loliginidae > Sepioteuthis > Sepioteuthis lessoniana. The sequence continues at coordinate 40,208,938 of OY757942.1, read as the reverse complement.
CTTGTGCCAAACTCTGCTATGCTAAGTAAAGTTGTAGGAGCCTAGAGTGGAGGAATGGTTAGCAAGCTTCACTTGCAGAGTTTGATTCTCACTAGGTGCCTCATATTATTTGCCTTGTGCCACTCAAAGCTCAGTTAAGTAAATTTCTCGGAACTTCGAATTATGCTTGCAGATCATTGTGAATTCGCAAGTGCCTTGTTACTCGATCTTCTCAGCAAAAAGATCTTCGTGTAATGCCCACAAGGAAATAAAGGAGAAACGCGATAGAAAGAACAGAATATAACATGGGAGTCAAAGTGCTCATCGCCATTGTCAGGAGACGAGACCCAAGTGTTATCCAACATTACGCTAGTCCAGTTACCTAAGGCTTTACAATACACTGACTTCATCTCTACAGAGGGGTAAGACACCACCCCCAACGAGTGCCCCAGATATGACATTAAATAATCTGATGGTGAGGTTCTAGCCTTGGAGCCTTAGGGAATGTTGAGTTTCCTTTCATTGCCATCGCTCCCAGACCCAGAGTCGTAGAACCTAACAGGGTTCTAACACATTTAAATTGAGTGCAAACAAATGATTTATGCTTAATTGAATTGTTAGAAATAGAACTGTTTTTACTTTTAACTGTGTGTAAACAAATGATTGATGTTAATTGAATTGTGAGTTATACATAGTAATAGTTGGAACCATTTAACTGTGTGTAAACTAATTAGTTATATTGTTATATACTCATTTGCCGTATCATAACGACTCAAAAATAGAGACAGACGCACGCAGAAAGAGGCAGGAAGGAACGACGCAAGAAGACTTCTTTAACAATATTTTACCTCTCACTTTATTGCAAGGTTTGAAAAGGGTTACTCAAAGTTTGCATGTGAGAGGGTGCTGGAGACTGAACATAAACTTCATATTTTGACCCCACTGTTATGACCGTCACGTTGTGTCTTTATTGTTCTCCTGATGTTGGGGTCTACTCCATCGGGGCTTTCCGAGGGCCCCCTCGGTCTGGTGTGGCTTTCCTTACCACATCTGGTCTCTAGCTGTCTGGATTCTGCTGGCAACTGCTTGGCACCCCGAACTCAACTCAATTATATAATAATTCAACGCCCACACGATCGCCCACTGGATCTTTGAAATCGAATGTTTAATCGTCATCAAGCGGAAATAACTGTCATGCAGTTCAGAGGTTACTCTCTTCCGGTGCATCACGGTAGTGGCACAATGGGACCTTCACCTTGTCCCATATCATAAGCCTTAATCCGCCCACGCGATCTCTTTCGATTACTGGCCATTGGAATGTGTCACTTCCTTCCGGTGTATCACCTTGGAATAGCATTTTTGGGCCGGGTCGAAGGTCAAAATATAACAATATTAAATAGAATTATTGATGTTAAATAGCAAAAAAATTGTATTTTTGATATAACACAGTAATACTTGGAAACAAATGATTACGTGCAAATGAATGAAGTGTTGAACAGAATTGGAGTTAAAAAGTACTACTAATAACCATTTAACTGTGTGCAAATAAATGATTACTTGTAAATAGAATAATTCGTATTATATAGCAATGCTTGAAACCATTTAACTGTGTGCCAAAAATTAGCTCAGGCTTGTTTAAAAAGCTTATCGACAAAATGTGTTTACAAATCATATATATTTGATATATATGTATAAAGAAAATTTGGCATTAAATAACCAGCAATAGTTGATATGCTATACAACTCATCTAAACTAAATCATATATATTTAATATATATGTATAAAGAAAATTTGGCATTAAATAACCAGCAACAGTTGATATTCTATACAACTCATCTAAACTAAATCATATATATTTAATATATATGTATAAAGAGAATTTGGCATTAAATACCTAAAATGGTTGATATGCCATAAAACTAGATCAAACCCAACCCAACCAAATCAAACCAGTATTACGCCAAACTAAGCTAAGCTTAGTAAAAGATTATAAAAAACTTGATATACAAAATTCTTCAGATCTTCAGAATTAGATCCTCACTATTGGATGAACTTCAGTGTCATATTTTAAATATACGGCTTACAACATTTGAAGCACCGAAGTATATCATTAGTAATGTGCTTTGCTCGGATCATTTGGGAGTTTTGGGTCTTTCAACATTCTACTATCAGTCTCCGATACACCCTTCAGTTTACGCCAAAGGAAAAACAACAGCGCCATATTTTTACTCTCTAAAAAAAATCTTTTTCTTTTTCAAAACCAATTTTTGTTGTGTAGCGTTTAGAAAACTTTCTTTTCTCTAGGCAAAATTTTCAGTTTTGAAAAATACTGACTTTCAGTGGTTTTAATTGAAGGTTCTTATTCAGCAGATCAAACTCAAAAAGATCTCAGACTTTTCGATTTGCGTGTACGTGAGTTTCTTTTAATTTGATTTTGGAGTTTTAAGGAGCCGGAAGTACCTATTCAACCCTAGCAGAAAGAAAACGGAAGTACCTGTTCGGCCATTGTTATTTATCAATAAAAAGGAGAAAAGAGTCTCTCTTGGGAGCTAACATCTGCTTAGCGGGCACTTTACGTCGTGTAATAGTTAGCAAACTAGACTAGCAAACCTTCACGAGTGAGTTCGTGTCTCACTGGTGCCCCATTCATGTGACCATGAGCCAAATCTAAGCAAATAAAGCTTAGAAGATTACCTAACATTTGCCAAGTGGGTACCTCATGTGGTATAATGGTTAGCAAACTGGATTAGTAAGCTATTGTTAGTTCCATTCTCACTGGGTATCTCATTCTTCTGTCATTGTGCCACAACGAAGCTAAGTTTGGTGAATAACAAACATCTCTCTGGAATCTTGTGTGAAATTTATTACAGCAACCTTCTCAAGCAATTGTATCATTTTGGGAAAGAGATTTTTCCCATATATATATGACAATGTTAGGATGTTTGAATGAGTACTGCCCTGAAACTGAAAATATTGCTTCTTATCTGAACCGTATAAAACAATTTTTCATTGTAAATAATATCATACATGGCACTTAGACAGAAAGAAAATGCAAAGCAATTTTACTCGGCGTCAACGGTGAGAGAACTTATGTAGGTCTTTATCTTAAATGCAATAAATCTGAGTTCCAAATCTCTTGATTTCATATCTGGGACACAGAACTGACCTGGAAGGAATCCATCGAACTCGACAACCAAGTTACAACAGTTTCAATCATTTCGTGTATTCGAAATATTGTCTTCGTCTTTATCGTTGTATTCACAATGTTTCGGCCGATGCACCGAATTTTAGGTTTGGTTTGGTTTCTTTGTTTAATGGCATATCAACCTTTGTAAGTTATTTAATGTCAAAGCCATTCTCCTAGAAGTACAGTAGTGGTACTATTAAACCCATAGCTGGGAGGAAAAGGGGGTTCATACCTTTCCCAATGGTATTGCCCGAAAGTGAACGTAATAGCGCGACTGGAGTACGAACTCGCTCACTACGATTCTGTAGTCCATCGCTTTAACCATTACATCACGCGGACACCCACCACCGAATTTTAGTTTTGAATAACGGAGATGAAGCCTGGTAATTTTTATCATTTAGTGTATTCGAACTTTATTCTTCATCTTTATTGTTATATTCACAACGTTTCGGTCGATACAACCAATCGAGAAGAAGGTAAGCTCAGAATTCAAACTAGCTGTCATTCATCATCATCATCATCATCATCACGTCGTGCCGCCAGCAAGGATATCCTTGACCCTCTCTCGCCACTTCTCCATATCGTTCATCGCCTCTGGCGGGTCTTCGGGGTTACATCCTGTATCCTCACATAGCTGCTATATGTATGTTCGAGCTGGTCGTCCTACTTTTGCTCGGCCATATGTGGGGTTCCATAGGAGTACATCACTTATGAGCTCGTTCCTGTTTCGCCAACAGTGTCCTGCGTGTCTTGTTCGTCTAACTTGGATAGTTTTCGCGATGGGATGTAGGTGGCCGTATAGTTGGTGCTTTATGGGGTGCTGCCCCCAGGACTTGTTCAATATTGCTCGCAACATTCTTGCGTAATTGCCGTCTAGCTTCTTCTCCAGCCGTTTTGTTAGCGTCCAAGTGGTGCATCCATATAGCAGTATCGACCCGACCGCTGCTTGGAAGAAACTGCGTTTTATTTTATCGGTTGGGTCTGACTTCCATATGATCGATAGCTTATCGATTGCAAACTAGCTGTACTCTGTTTAAAAATTGACGTTGTATCATATTCTGCAGTTGAGGGGCAGGGTGAATTCATACTAATATTACAACTACTACAAATGATAATATTAATTATAAACGGATCACGTAATCTCAGCCAGAAGAGGAGGTCAAGGGTTACTACGCCAGAAGAAAAAAACCCTACCATCTAGTTCAAACCAGCTGAACCAACTTAAAAATTATCTCGAATCAAATCCTGTACATTACGGAAGTAGTGAGTACATATATATATATATATATAGTATACCTACTAACAACAAAATAATAATAATAATAATAATAATAATAATAATAATAATAAAAGGGGATGGAAGAGTTGTAAATCTGAGGACGAGCTGAGACCATTCAAAGTACAGCGTCGTTGAGATCGGCCAGAAGACGAAGAGTCCTGGAGACTTGACGAGACTTGTTGTCATTTAAACTCCAGTGAAAGACTATCAGATAAAGCTGGAGTGAAAAACTCGCAAGGGTCCCGGAAAATGAAAATCTCTCTGGGATTTTGAGATAAAACGGATCACCTAATCTCAGCTAGACGACCACAACTAGTGATAGTTAGCAAAAAAGAAAAAAAGAGGACCCAACGAATAGTGGACTTTGCCGTTCTGGTAGACCACAGAGTAAAATTGAAAGAAAGTGAAAAAAGAGATAAGCACCTAGACCTTGCTAGAGAACTGAAAAAAACTATGGAACAGGAAAGTGACGGTGATATTAATTGTAATTGGAACGCTCGGTATAGTAACCAAAGGATTGGTATTGGGACTTGAGGACTTGGAAATAAGAGGACGAGTTGAGACCATCCAAACTGCAACATTATTAAGATCGGCCAGAATACTGAGGAGTTTCTTGGAGACTTGAGGAGACTTGCTATCACTCAAAATCAGAGAGAAACCATCTGCTAACGCTGGTGTGAAAAACTCTCAAAAGAGCTAAATGAGAATAAACAGATTACTCAATCCCGACCCGAAGACCAAACCAAGTATTACTACCCAATAATAAAAAATTCTACCATCTGATTCAAACCAGCTGGTCCATCTTTAAAAAAAATACCTATTGTCGGATCCTGACCATGGCGAAGGGGCTGGGTAAATACATACATACTACTACGACAACTGTCAACAACAACAACAACAATGATAATAATAATAATGACGGAGTGGCTGGTTAGGTACGTGTATATATTTGTCTATTTTCCATACATAGTTTTTCTCAATAATAACGAAAGAACTGTCTGAGAAAAAATATTTAAGACAGACAGTTAAATATCCAAATAGAAAAGGTCAAGGAATATTAGTCCAAGAAGGTATTTTCTTGTCACAAACTAAGAACATCCTTGTCAGTAAGGAATTTGAGAAGAAAGAATTTGTCAGAAGATGGAATCTATCTTTTTAACGTTATGATAAAACCAAAAAGATTGTGGTGAAGACTTGTGTCTTCTCGTTTGCCGCTGGCTTTTTATAATGTTAAGATGTGAGCATTGACAAGAAAATGGGACATTCCAAGGGTTGACATTTGCTCATGCCTGTTTCACCATATCTTCTCAGATTCATAGACGTCAACAGTTTTATTGCCTCAAGATGAATCCTTTTACTTCTTATATATATATATATGTGTGTGTGTGTGTGTGTGTGTGTGTGTGTGTGTGTGTATGTGTGTGTGTGTATTGTCTTATATATATACATATATATTACCTTTATATATATATACATTATGTCTTTATACACACACACATATATATATATATAAATTGCCTTTATATATATACATATATACGTATGGTCAATATATATTGTCTTTATATATATATATATATATATATATATATATATATATATATATATATATATATATGTACATATGTTTGTATATATATTACCTTTATGTATATACGTATATACATATATATAGATATTGCCTTTACACATATATGAATAAATATTCTTATTCTCTTAATATATATATAGAATATATATATATATATATATATTGTATTTATATATATATATATATATATATATATATGTATATATATATATATATAATCTTTATGTATATATATATATATATTTATATATATATATAGAGAGAGAAGAAGAAGAAGAAGAAGAAGAAGAAGAAGAAGAAGAGAGAGAGAAAGAAAGAGAGAAAGAGAGGTGGAAAGAATAATATTTTGGGTTTAATGGAAATGTTCTATAGCCTTAAGAGTTTGGAAGAAAATCAGAAAATTCTTGTATTTTTAATTGAAGTCAAAATACTCAAAAAATGAAGGGAAATAAGTTTTTTTCTTTATTCATTATAAGTAAATAGACTGATTGCTAAGGTCATGAGGTCAGAAATATCTAAAACTATAAATAGTCGTTTGTAAATGATTGAATATATGAAGGTCACAAGAAAATTTATTGAATATATATGAAGGTCATTGAAAAAGTTCTCGCCCAGAAAGAAGAGTCACACCCGAACATTTTTATTGTGACAACGCACTACTAGTCTTTAATTGGAATCATTTTGAGATGAGGCTTTTTTTTTAATCTGAGAATTAATTTTTATTCTACGTTTCGGCCAAATTTCACCTCTGGCCTTCTTCAGGTGATTTACCGCGACCTCGGATAGGAATGCTGAGTCTTGTAACTTTATCCCCAGTAATTACTGCCTTCCATCGTTGTTGTCTATCGCACCACGTTTTTGACCAAGTAAACCTCTGGCCGGCTTGGGTTAATTAATTTTTATAATAAAAATAGTAAAAAATTAATTCTCAGATTAAAAAAAGCCTCATCTCAAAATGATTCCAATTAAAGACAAGTACAAAAAATTCGGTACGGACCCGACTCTGGAAGACCAGATAAGGATTTATCAGACCAAAAAATTCCATCCTTGATCGCCCATGGCGTAGCGGATAGAGGCGTTGAGTCTCTTCGGTTCCAGGTGAGCATTGTCCGAAGATAGCGGTTCCAAATCCTACCCAAACCGGCCAGAGGTTTACTTGGTCAAAAACGTGGTGCGATAGACAACAACTATGAAAGGCAGTAATTACTGGGGATACGGTTACAAGACTCAGTATTCCTATCCGAGGTCGCAGTAAATCACCTGAGGAAGGCCAGAGGTGAAATTTGGCCGAAACGTGGTGAAAGAAGAAACAGCAAAAAAAAATACCAAGATGAGGGGGAAAAGTCCGCAATAAATAAAAACTAATTCTCAGATTAACGCACTACTACTTTTTTTTATAAAACTAGAAAAAGGTGAGACCAATACAAAGGTGGAGGGTGACAAATCTAAATCCCTAGCGAGGCTTAGAACTTTTTGAATGACATTCATAGGTAGAGAGATTTTAATGGCATGTCAACCTGTCTAGGGTTATTTCATGCCTAGACATTCGGGAATCATATTCATTGTATGTTCATATTCACTTTTGTTGTTTAGTCATTTACTAACAGTGTTTTATTTTTTATTTATTTATATATTTATTTTGCATTTGGTCCAATGAAATAGAAAACTAAAAGGTACGACTATTTCGGGTTAGAGTAAACCTGGGGGTAATGGTGATAAAAATGTTCCCCACATTCCTCAGATCTCCAGAACTCAAATCTCACCATCAGATAAAGTTAAGAATCATGTCCAAGGACTTTTTTTTTGGAGGGAGGTAAGGAATGCAGTCGGTGTATTCTTATATATATATATATATATATATATATATATATTTGCAAGGGTAGTCAAATTTCTACTATCCGTTGAATTCTTGAAGGTGACCGGTCAAAAAAAAAACAAGAAGCAATACTATAATTCGTCGATTTCTCCAATGCATTTGAATCCATACACAGAGAGAAGATGGAGCAAATACTTCTCGCCTACGGCTTCCCCAAAGAAACCGTCGCAGCTATAATCATGCAATATAAAAACACGAAAATAAAAGTCCGGATGGAGACACAGACAGCGTCGATATTTTAGCAGGTGTGCTGCAAGGAGACACATTAGCCCCATACCTGTTAATTATCTGTCTTGAAGACGTACTTAGAACGTCTATTGATTTAATGAAACGGTTTCAAGCTGACAAAGGAAAGAAGCAGATGATACCCCGCACAAACTGTTACGGACGCGGAATACGCTGATGACATAGCGCTTCTAGCAAATTCACCCGCTCAAGCCGAAACCCTGCTGCATAGTCTGGAACGAGCAGCAGGGGACATAGGTCTCCATGTCAACGCAGACAAAATAGAATACATGTGCTTTAATCAAAGTGGCGACATCTCCACACTAAAGAGCGGTCCTTTGAACCTACAGGACAAGTTCATCTACCTCAGAAGCAGCGTCTCGTCAAACGAGAATGACATCAACACGTGACTAGCAAAGGCATGGACAGCTAACGATTGCTATCGATCATATGGAAGTCAGACCTGACTAATAAAATAAAACGCAGTTTTTTCCAAGTAGCTGTTGTGTCGATACTGCTATATGGATGCATCACATGAACGCTAACTAAACGTAGAGAAAAAACTTGACAGCAATTACACAAGATGTTGCGAGCCATATTGAACAAGTCTTGGAGCCAACACCCTACAAAACAGCAGCTGTACGACCACCTACCACCCATCACAAAAACTATCCAAGTTAGACGAACCAGATATGCGGGACACTGCTGGAGAAGTAAGGACGAACTCATGAGCGATATACACCAGTGAATCCCTGCACACGGACGAGCAAAGGTTGGACGACCAACTAGAACATACATACAACAGTTCTGTGCCGATATAGGATGTAGCCTGGAAGACTTCCCGAGAACGATGAACAATAGAGATGGGTAGCGAAAGAGGGTCAGGGAGATCCGAGCTAACAGCACGACATGATGACGATGATGATACAAGGGTCATTAAATAAATAAGGTGAATTTTGCCCAAGGAGTTGGCAATAGGAAGCATTATCTATTTTGCACCTTTTTCAAAGAAATCAGTAGTGATGGGTCCTTTCATGTTCCAGAACAATGTCAGCTTCTCCTACTTTACTGGCCGCTGCGCACGGAACTTTTCTTTACCGGAGAATCAGTGTGTTTCCACAGGGACTGTCTTTTCGACTCAGGCTCGTAGTAGCAATGACAAGTCTAGTTTTGTTTTTAAAAATTTTTTGACTAAAACGTTTCTCTGTTCACAATATACATTTTTCTGTAAATTTAACATGGTTTGCATTTCTCAGCCACCAAAATTCTGATGATAGACCTCTGTTCAAGCCTGGAGCATTATGTTTGATTTGCTGCCATTTTGAATAGTTTCAAAACAAATATTCCAAATGATTCACAGCTTACCTTTATTGAAAAAACAAAATCTGAAAAGAAATTATATTTTGCTTTTTTTTTAAATTGCCTATATTTATTGAATGAACCTCATCTATCTATCTATCTATCTATCAATCTATCTATCTATCAATCTCACTATCTAAACACATTCACAGTTGCAAATACACACACAGCGTTATACCCAACAGGGCTCATATATATATATATATATATGTGTGTGTGTGTGTGTGTGTGTTTCCATGTATATGCATATTTATATCTATATGCAAACATGCAGATATATATATATATATATATATATATATATATATATTATATATATATGTTTCCGTGTATAAATATTTATATATATGCAAGCATGCAGTTTCGATCCCAGCTTCGAGAATCTAGCCTGTCTAGCCACACTGAAGAGTTCTGATAGAACGAAACAGATCTGTCTGTGGATGACAATATATATGCTCCCCTAACCCTGTAGGGTTGAGCTCTCTAGCGAGGGAAGTAAATGGTTGCCACTAGCGTAATGCAAGGCTCTTCATATGAAGCGGATATATGTAAATAAAAAAACAAATGTGGTACATAAGCGTTTAAATTTCTTTCGCTTGCGCTAGTTTCCTCGTGGCTGAGTGGTAGAATCTTGGATTGGCGTTTGAGTTAACCGGGTTTCGATCCCAGCTTCGGGAATTTAGCCATACTGAAGAGTTCTAATAGAACGAAACAGGTCTGTCTGTGGATGACAATATATATATATGTTTGCATATATATATATATATATATATACATGGAATCATACGGATGCAAATACACATATATATATATATATATATATATATATATATATATATATATATATATATGAAAACACGCACACATTCTTTACATTTGCAAAACCTCTGATGATGGCCTATGAAGGACCCGAGAACGCTCAGGACAATTTTGTTAAATTCATCAACCAACCTCTACCTAAGACCTAAGTACTTATCTAGAAACTTGAAATGATCCTCATAAAATTTTATGAATATGTGTCATTATTATTTAATCAAACCTGCTTAAATGAAGGACTGCTGCCGAACTACTTATAAAACACACGCACACACACACACACACTATATATATATATATATATATATATGTATAGTGTATGTGTGTGTGTATGTGTGTTCCTTTGATATATCTATAAATCAAACAATTATGGACGTCTATGATAAAGCAATACCATTGAATATATTTCATAAATCATCAACTAATAAAAAAACATCTCATGTAAAATTCAGATAAAAATGGCACAAAGGCCGTTGAGTGTGAAATATTCAATTATCTGCCCTTGTCCTGACATCTTCGCCACCAAGTTGTGAAACAGCTTTGCTGCTAATTCAAACAAAAGCAGCGAGAGTTCCTGGATAAAAAGTAAAGCTTGCCAAAAATCAATTCTCTTTCCAGAAATCATGGAGTGATGACAGTACATCCGGGTTCTGGCACACTAGATTTCCCAACCTAGTTAAGGTTATGACTTTTGCCGATATACAATATATATCCTTTCTCATTGACAGGCTATGCAAAAGCTCTTTTTGTATAAATACGACAAATTGTGAATAAATAAACCGTTTTGTATGCATACTCTCCCGTCTCTAAAACGCTCGCTGACCAGGTATATATAATATTCTATAATTTGTGTTTCGACAATCCAGGAATTCTCTTGACTCTACCTAAGCTCAGATCTTCTACGAACTTTCATCAATCTCTCTGTAACGTGACACAGCTGGAGAAGCAGGGATGAGCTCATAAGTGATGTACTCCTATGGACCCCCACATATGGCCGTTCAAAAGCAGGACGACCAGCTCGAACATACATACAGCAGCTCTGTGAGGATACGAGTTGTAACCCTGAAGACCTGCCAGAGGCGATGAATGATAGGGAGAAGTGGCGAGAGAGGGTCAGGGATATCCGGGCTGGCGGCAAGACATGATGATGATGATATGACATTAAACAATGTTATGGCGAGGCTCCAGTAATGCTGGAGCATTAAAGAATACAGAATATATTCATTACCATAGCTCCCAGGTTCATTCTGACCCGGAGTGGTAGCACCTGATTAGGTCCTATCGATCTGTCAAATAAAACTGTTTGACATGTAAACTTAGAAACAAATGAATTATGCTCAATTGAATTGTTTGAAATAGAACTGTCTGACCATTTAATTGTGTGTAAACAAATGACTGATTTTTAATTGAATTGTCAATGATACATGGCAATACTTGGAACCATTCAACTTTGTTGACTCATGCTTACAAATCCTATATCTAATTATATATATATATATATATATATATATATATATATATATATTTGGCATTAAATAACCTACAATAGTTGATATGCCATCAAACAAAACCAAACTGATGAAATTAAATAAGATTTATTTAAGGAGTCCCTGGAGCATAATCAGTAAAGTGCTGGACTGCGAGATCGTTGGTTTGTTTGGTTTGGTTGGGTTTATACATATATATTATATACATATGAATTGTCAACGAATAATTTGTTGGTAACATTTTCAAACGAGTCAGAGCTCATTTTTTTGGCACACAATTAAATGGCTCCAAGGATTGTTATTTATTGCTTGCGCATAGTTAAATGGTTTCAAATATTACTATTTAACTCTAATAATTCTATTTTCATACAGTTTAATGGTCTCAAGTACAGTAAAGGATTGAATAGTTCTATTTCACCCATAGACAGGAACCTAACAGGTATTACAACTCCAGGTTAGAATGAAGGGCAAAATCAAATTTTCCAAGGCTCCAAGACTGGATTCTCATCACCAGATACTTTAATGTCATCTCTAGGACACTCGTTGAGGGAAAGGGTCTTGTCCTTCTAAACGTTGACTGGGCTTTTGTCATATAGAAGTAAGAGTTCCAATGATCTAACTATGGATGTCAACTTTGTCCTGACTTCCGGTTCTACTGATATGTAATATAATGGCCGATGGATTTCGTTTTATATATCTTGCCTTTGGGTTTAGTTAGGCTGAGAACCTTTCGGCTCAGTGCCTGGGTTAGTTAGGGGCAAACATGAGCGCTGGTGTTCATGGGCGTGCGGGGAGGATGTGTCATTCAGAGATGTCAAAATAAAAATCCCAGATAGGAATTTGACCAGGGGATGTGAATGACGTCATGCACCGGAAGCGCGCGCGGAGGATTTTGGGGTTTCTGAAAAAAGTCGTTGAGATCGTGCCTCGGAAGAAGAAGGTTGACTTTCGCTTGCTCGCCGAGGTGTCACAAGTGGTTTGGGGAAGATGGAAAAGTCAGCATAGAAAGACGGTATCTCTCTACTTATGTCGAAAAACCTTTTAATTCAAAGGTAATAAAAAGTTTCGTACCTGAACTAAGAAGTCGTAAGTGTTTTTGTGTTTCGGGATTCCTATGTTATATATATGAACATTATGAACGTTATGAATATGTTTCTGCATGTATATGTGTATGTATAGTGGTCATGGCTATGCAACAGATACTGTGGAAACAACGGTGCCTTTCGGTTGTTTGTGATGAGAATCCATGAGTTTTAGCAATACTTCAGTTTGGCTGATTTTATCGGTCGATAAGTCGAATTCTTTATCTACCGTTGCAAGAATAGCGTATGGTATGAACGTTTAGTTGGTTTTTGCGACCATTGTAGGTTATTTAATGTTAAATTCTCTTTATACATAAAGATACAATACCATTGGTTTGGTTGGGTTTTATGGCATATCAACCATTGTATGTTATTTAATGTTAAATTCTCTTTATACATAAATATTAAATATATATAATTTGGTTTGGTTGGGTTTTATGGCATATCAACCATTGTATGTTATTTAATGGTAAATTCTGTTTATACATAAATATTATATATATATAATTTGGTTTGGTTGGGGTTTATGGCATATCAACCATTGTATGTTATTTAATGTTAAATTCTCTTTATACATAAATATTATATATATATAATTTGGTTTGGTTGGGTTTTATGGCATATCAACCATTGTATGTTATTTAATGTTAAATTCTCTTTATACATAAATATTAAATATATATAATTTGGTTTGGTTGGGTTTTATGGCATATCAACCATTGTATGTTATTTAATGGTAAATTCTGTTTATACATAAATATTATATATATATAATTTGGTTTGGTTGGGGTTTATGGCATATCAACCATTGTATGTTATTTAATGTTAAATTCTCTTTATACATAAATATTATATATATATGTGTGTGTGTGTGTTTGTGTATTGAATATATATTTGTAAACTCATTTTGTTGATAACATATTAAACGGTTCTATTTCTAACTATTCAATTTAGCAGAAGTCATTTGTTTGTACACAGTCAAACAGTTCTATTTGAGTGATAGATAGAACCCTATCAGGTCAGAGTGGACCAGGGAGTGATAGCAATGAAAGGGTTCTCTGCATTCCTCAAAAGCCTCACCGTCAGATTGTTCAGTGTCATATCCAGGACACTCGTTGGGAGGTCTTACCCCTCGGCAGAAATGCAGACGGTGTATTCTACATCCACAGCCGACTGGGCCAGTCCGATACGTCTTTTGCAGAGAGTGTTTTGAATAGAAATTGAGGGCGGGCTATTATTTTGTTTGTCGAATGTTTTGGCTCTCTGAGAGTAGCAAAGGGCTTCCTTGTATCCTTGTAACATTTCTGACATTTGAGATCTTTCTAAATGGACAAAAACGTGAATAATGTCACTTACTACAAAACTAACATGCTGTTGATGACCACATTTTAGACGCATTTGTAGTATTTTTACAGCTTTTATATTATTTGTTTGCCCGTGGTGTAATGGTTATGGTTGTTGGAAATGGACACGGCGACACAAGTTCAAATCCTGGACGAGACTGATTGCATTTCACATCGGACTAATACCCTTGGGAAAGGTATGAATCCAATTATTCTCCCTCCAGCTATGGGTATATAGTAGGGTACACTAGGTTCTTCAGCCTTGGTGAGGCAATTAGTCTAGGAGAAGGAAAACTCTGAATTTAAACCTGTTAAACTCCGCTTAAAAATTGATCTTGTGTCATATCCTGCCCGAGCGGAGGGGTTGGGTAAATATGTTACCTATTATATTGTTTGGAATAAATGATTTTTCTACCTCTGCTTGTCTGTTATTAGTAGTAAATGAATTTTCTGCTTATTGTATTATCTTAGTGTCGCATTTTAGTAGGAGTAAACATTGACACCCGATTGAGTTATCTTTCATTGCAATGTCTTTCTGTTATTCAAAGTTCCGATAATCGAATCTAAATATCTGCGTAGTGAGGAGATTGAAGTCCAGTGATAAATATAAGGCATTTTAACTGATCTTCCGTGAGCGACTGCAGTTGAAAATGTTCGCATTCGCGGTGGACGAAACCTTCGAAAGTAAAGATGTCGTCTGTCTCACTTGAAACTGATGTATCGGACGTTGAATAGAGAAAACTGCACCTCGAATATTTTACTCGGTTGCTTCACAGTCTGTAGAAGTAAATAATGGATTGTAATCCGACAATATATTAAGAAAAATTGATAAGGTTATCCAAGTAGGAGAGATTTGTAGAGAAGCAAAGTCGACACTATAGCGTTTCGGTTCTAATGAACCGTCATCAGGACTATTAGGGATGATCTTATTTCTTTAAAAAATGAAATACATTTTAAAAAGTGGGCACGAGGCCTGAAATATTTTGAGGGAAGTGGGGAAAGGGAAGAAAACTGTGCTATTCAATGGTTTTTCTAGGGAGCCCAAGCTAGTTCCAATCATCTTCATTTGCTCTTGACAATAATTCCATTCCTTCATCACCAGACGCACAAACAGCCACCATAATGCCTCATTCACTCCATGGAAAGAAGACCTACTTAAAAATCCGATGAGGTGAGATTATATATATATATACAATTGAAAAAGCAACATGATGGTAGATTGGAGAAAAAAGCCCCAAGAGAACATAAAATAAACCCCGTTTGGTTTTCCTCCCATCCCCCCTCTATGATGTGGAGAGCCGACTGTTTTTCAGTCTCAAGGATAGACCGAAAAGCCGGGCTGTTCCTATGGGGGAGGAGGCCTATCCTAATCGGGATAAAAGAAAAACATGAGGGAAGAGGAGCGGCCGGGTAATAGGGCAATGTGGAATACAGTAATGTGCGTTTAAGATCCTCAAAAAAGATGGGCTGGCTATTAGGGATGATATTAGTGATGCTAAATCAACTATGGATGTGTAAAAGGTTCAAAAATATAAAAACCTAGGGAAAATTTGTGCAACAAGGAAAAGTGGGCCGTTTATGACAAGAAAACGTTAGCTGTTTGATTAATGAATCAGCGTTTCTCGTTTTAAATTACGTCATTTGACTTATTGGAAATATTGTGTAGAATTCATGTTCCGTTTGTTTATCGAGAAAGATTTCGAATCATTCCTTGTTTTCGACGAAGTTCCAATCCTATAAATCTGGCCCTTTCAAGAGTATGTGCCTCGGAAAACTCTAAATCACGAATAGAAATTTCATGATATAGACTTATCCAATCCAGGAAAATATGATGGGATGGACGAAGAACGCTGGGTATACTTGTAGGTATGATTTACTTATGTTATATAGTCATTTACACGTTCATGCAGCATCACAACGACACAACGATAAAGACGCAAGAAGGAAGACACAGAAGACTTCTTTAACAACATATATTTTACCTCTCACTTTTTTTGCAAGGGTTCGAAAGGGTTGTTCAAGGTTTGCATGTGAGAGGGTGCTGGAGACCGAACATAAACTTCATATTTTGACCCCACTGTTATGACTGTCACGTTGTGTCTTTCTTGTTCTCCTGATTCTGGGGTCCACTCCATCGGGGGTTTTCCGAGAGCCCTCTCGGTCGGGTGTGGCTTTCCCTACCACATCTGGTCTCTAGCTGTCTGGAATTCTACTGGCAACTGCTTTGGCACCCAACTCAACTCAATTATATAATAATTCAACGCCCACACGATCGCCCACTGGATCTTTGAAATCGAATGTTTAATCATCATCAAGCGGAAATAACTGTCATGCAGTTCGGAGGTTACTCTCTTCCGGTGCATCACTGTAGTGGCACCGTGGGACCTTCACCTTGTCCCATATTATAAGCCTTAATCCGCCCACGCGACCTCTTTCGATTACTGGCCATTGGAATGTGTCTCTTCCTTCCGGTGCATCACCTTGGAATAGCATTTTTGGGCCGGGTTGAAGGTCAGAATATAACACTTGTATATAGTTGGTTAGAAAAGTCCTCTTGTTTCAAAAACTTTTCTTTACTTCTCAATAAATCTCTCCTACTCGGATTACCTTGTTATCAATTTTTCCTTATATTCATTGTATGTGTTAGGTTTTTTTTTTTCGGAACGTTCGTGTTCAACTGTTTCAAGTTTTGTAACAAGCAGACGTGTTCTTCAAACATCGTCTTTACTTTGCTTTCATAGTTTAATGGCATATCAACCTTCGTGGGTTATTTCATGCCAAAGCCATCCATGTAGAAGAGCAGTAGTGATACTATTTAACCCATAGCTAGGATGATAAGGGGGTTCATACCCTTTCCAAGGGTATGTGTCCGAAATTGAACGTAATATCGCAACTGGAGTTCGACCTCGCTTACTACGATTCTGCAGTAAAGCGCTTTAACAATAACACCACAAGGACCCCCCACCTCGCCTTTGCTTGCGAATTCTCTGGTAAAGGGTCTTTCCAGCGTTTGTATCACGCTTGAAATGTACCATCAGATTTAAGTTCATAGTTAAACTCGGAATTAGTTCAGGTGGTAAAGTCAACCTGTAACTCCTGAACTACTATTAAAATATGCGGCTGTCATTTGAACGTTAAAAGACTCAGAGAATTTAGTAAACGAAGTTAAACTTGTTCAAAATGTTCCTATGTCTATCTCAGAATTTCTATGAACATTTCTACTATAATTGCAGTCGTTGATTTCTTAGTTTTCTTGTCACCTCTATTATTTGTCTTGCTTATTGTCCGTTTTCTTTTGCCTGGTTTATCCAGTTGAGAAAGACTCAGCGATGTTTGGTCTCTAGTTGTTCAGGTTTTCTTTTCTTTTTTTTTTCCCCACCTGATCGTGTCACCCGACGTTCATGGTGATTGGGATAATTCTACTTATACCAGAAATTGGCATACAACTAATAGATCCTCTAGGCGGTTGTCTCCCTTAGAAGTATGGAGTAAAATAATGCTAAACCAAAATAAAGAATGACAAGAATATATATATATATATATGTACCATCAAGTCGTGCTGACAGCGCAGATTTCTCTGTCTGTCTTTCTGTCAGTCTGTCTGTCTCTCTCCATCTATCACTATCATCCATCGCTCCCGGCATGTCTTCCAAACCACATCCTGTGTCCTTACAAAGCTGATGTAAATAAGTTCTTGCTGGTCGGCTAATACTGGCACGTCCATGTTAGGGGTCCGCAGAACGTTATTTATGAGTTGGTCTTTGCTTCTCCAAAAGTATATATATTATTTCAAGAAAAAAAAAACAATATTCGGTCACATTAGGATAATAAATTTATTTCCATCCTGTTAAGAGAATTGATATGAATTAAAGACTCCAAAATAACTTTTTACAAGACTTCATCAAATCCAACAACCCAAGAAAAAACGATTTTTTAAATTTTTTATCACCCTAGCTATGGGTTAGATAGTATCTCTACTGCTCTTCTACGTGGATGGCTTTGGCATGAAATAACACACGAAGGTTGATATGCCATTAAAATGTCAAAAAATGTTTACATATGAGCTAAATACTGTATTGTCACTGCCAGATTGAGCAAAATTCACCTTATTTATTGAATATCCCTTATATATAATCTGTTTACGTTTGCCTCTCTCTCTCTCTCTCTCTATATATATATATATATATATATATATATATATATATATATATATATATATATATCTCAGTCTGTTCATTTCTGTCAATCACATATTCTTCATATCTCTGCCATTCACTAACTTGGTGTTCATATCCTGTTTATTTCTGTGTTAGTCCCCTCAAATTTGCTCCTACTCTCTCTCTCTCTCTCTGTCTTTCTCTCTCTCTCTCTCTCTCTCTCTCTGTGTATATATATATATATATATATCTGTTTGCTCCCCTATCTCACTAATGATTTCCTTGAAAAAAGTGCAACTGTAAACAGTGTTTCCTATTGCTAGCTCCTTATGCAATATTTCACTTTACTATTTTTTATGACCTTCGTATATAAGTTTGTTCATCCCAACTATTTGCCTAAGTATATACTAACAAGATGAGGATTTTTAGTTATATATAGATATCCCGTGTGTTTATTGCGTCTTTCTTTAGAAGATTGATTTAAGAAGAAATGTTCTTGGCATAAAAATGGTAACTTCAGGTTTATTTGAAGAAGAAAAAAAATTAGTTTCAACATCAAAAGTGGAAGATGCTGTATTACTGATAAATTCTTGACTTAGATACCGATCCATTTGTAATAATTCTAAACTAACAA
The DNA here is from genome assembly GCA_963585895.1 of Sepioteuthis lessoniana. Lineage (NCBI taxonomy): Eukaryota > Metazoa > Mollusca > Cephalopoda > Myopsida > Loliginidae > Sepioteuthis > Sepioteuthis lessoniana. The sequence continues at coordinate 40,189,923 of OY757942.1, read as the reverse complement.
AGACACAAAGCTTTTTTTCAGGGTGGGGGAGTTTTTGCCCACTTTCTTGTTTTGTTTTTTTGTTTTTGTTTTTGTATTGTTTTTGTTTTGTTTTTGTTTTTTGTTTTTTTTTTTTCTCTTGTGATCTTTCGGTTCTTGGAAAAACTCTTTGCACAGAATTTCAATATTCTGTCGTTTTCTTTTCTTTCATCTCACAGACAGTCATTAAATCCTTTCCTTGCCAGTTGGTTAGGGCTGTAGAATACACTGACTGCTTCCCTGCAGAGGGGTAAGACCCCCCAGCGAGTGTCCTAGGCATGACACTAAACAATCTGATAGTGATGGTTTGGTTTTCTTTGTTTAATGGCATATCAACTCTTTTTAGGTTATTTAATACCAAAGCCATTCTCCTAGAAGAACAGTAGTGGTACTATTTAACCCATAGCTGGGAGGATAAGAGGGTTCATACCTTTCCCAAGGTTATTTGCCCGAAAGTGAACGTAATAGCGCGACTGGAGTACAAACTCGCATACTACGATTCCGCAGTCCACCGCTTTAACCATTACACCACGAGGACACCCACTCTGATAGTGAGGTTCCCGTAATGCTGGGAATGTAGAGTACCCCTTCATTGCCATCGCTCCCTGGTAAACTCTGACCTGGAGTGGTACCACCTGATAGGGTACTATCAATGGGTCACATAGAATTAAAATGTGTACTTATGCGAAACCGAATTGCTTGAAATAGAACTGTTTTGACATTTAACTCTGTGTAAACAAAATCTATACTTATACTAAACTGGATTGTTTGAGTTAAAACTGATTATTTGTATAAAAATGGATTTGACATTAAATAATCTACAAAGGCTGATATGCCATAAAACCCTAACAAACAAACAAACAAATAAATCCTTTTCTTACTCATGGTGCAACTGAAGCACTGAGTCACCATGAACGAAATATCCAATAGTTCAACTCGATCTTGTATCGATGTGGACCAGTGTTTATATTTGACCTTCCCCTTGAAACTTCCATTTGTAGTTATATTAGTTTCATTTCACTTGTACTCTTTGTCTGAACTAAAAGAACCAACAACTGACAGAATGTCAGTGTTAAATACTAGCTTTTATATGACTGTTTACAAAATACCAGTTGGATTAATCATGTATAATATCACCAACATCAGAATAGTGGTTTGGTTTCTTTGTTTAATGGCATATCAACTCTTTTTAGGTTATTTAATGCCAAAGCCATTCTCCTAGAAGAACAGTAGAGGTACTATGTAAC
>OY757942.1:40048658-40183658 GCA_963585895.1 Sepioteuthis lessoniana | reverse complement strand
CTGATTTGTCATTATATACTTGGGTATTATTTATATTTTTATTGAGTACGTTTTTAAATTTTTTCATGTAGGCCCACTGCTTTTAGGTAGGACATTATAGCTTCCACATTAGTTTTTTTTTTTAGATAGTTCTTTCATACAGCTTGTGTAGTAAATTTTTTCTCTTGTAGGGGCCAGATCAATGCATTCAGTGAAGATGTTCTATTGTGTATGCAGTCTGGCATGCATGGCACATTGGTTGGCACTCAGTGAAAATCAAGTTCACCCACAATAGTCTGCCTGCATAGCTTGATAACCTATTGTGGCCCCGGAAAGGGTCACTGATGAAAACGCAAACGCGGATATTAGATAATAGATTATATTACACAAGAAAGATAGAGTTACATAGAAAAGGTAAGAAGTCTCGTACTGTTCGGATAACACCGATACTGATCTGCAGTATTTGTTGCACGCCCCATCTAACGGGCAAGTGTGGCACAAGGCCTTTTTTAAGTGGGTCCGGGCGCAGGGCCGGAGCCTACATTCCAAAAAATGCCCCGTCGGCATTCCCCTTATTAGGGGCGGCTCAGGCACCCGGCGATGAACCCAACCCCCCTGTAGGGGATAAAAACTTGGGGGAAGGCCCCCTGAGGCCGAAGGAAATCTCCAAGTACCAGATCCGTGCCGCAGATAACACGGCCAGCCGAAGTGCTACCCGGCACTCAGAGAGGTGCAGACCGAAATCTCTCAGTACTAATAACGGTGAGAAGAGTCCATTATGGTGAGATGGGTAAGGTTTCCACAACATAACATAAGAAAAGTACCTCTAGACGTTTACAAAGTTTAGCTTAGTTTAACTTGAGGCTCGAAGTTTGGAGCACCCTATGATAATCAAACTCCTTAACAATGACGTGCTAGCCTAATTTGATAAATAATACACCTTGTTAAAATCCTTGTCACCATTTTGGTCTTGTTTTCACAGAACCCAGTGTTGGTAATCATATTTATCCAACCCCTCCGCTCGGGCAGGATATGACACAAGGTCAATTTTTACGCGGAGTTTAACAGGTTTGAATTAAGAGTTTTCCTTCTCCTAGACTAGTTGCCTCACCAAGGCTGAAGAACCTAATCTGTCCTACTATTTACCCATAGCTGGAGGGAGAATAATTGGAACCCAATGTTGGTAATGATAGTCTGTAGATTTCCTCTGGTATCGAAACCCAAAAAATAGATCTTCCTAGCAGAATGTTCAACTTGTTATTGAGTATTTGAGTTGCAAACGATTTTCAATGCATTTAGTCCTCGTTTTTCATTGGCTAATTTTTACCGAAAGCGCCGGCTGTTTCCGGAAAGTTCATAAATAGACATGACGATTTTGCGTACGGCATATTCTAAACACAATCCTACACACCTCTCATCTTGTTGACAGTGCATTGAATTTACTAAATGCATCCCCTGCAGAGGAATAAGACCCTCTCAAAAAGGATGTCCCATATACGACATGAGGCATCAATCAATGGTAAGGCTTCACATCTAGAGATCAAGGGGATGTGGAGTCACTTTTTTTTATTGCCATTACTTCCAGGTCCACTTCTATCCAGAGTACTAATACATATTATTGGCCACTTTATGGGTAAAAAAATCAGATAGAGATTGTTACTCAATGACAGGCTATGACAGGATAACTATTGCGGAGTTTAACCTCTCTAGTTTTATGGTCAAATAGTTAAAAATGTCCAGGTTTACGCTTGTAGGGTTATATATATATATATATAATATATATATATATTATAATATTTTATGATTATCTCTTAGTCACCTGGTGAATCAACGGTAGACCAAATTTTGCGGTATTATTAAATGATAGAACTGTTATATTGTTATAATCATACACTCAAAGAGTGTGCAGGATCGTCTCGTCAGTGATGTTCTTGGGGTCCTTACAAGTTTTGGATCTTCCAATATTATACTAGCTCACCCAAGCGACCCTACCGAAACTATTATATAGTAAAAGTAAAGAGTATATATATATATATATATATATATATATAACGTTGTGGTGTCTGTGACCCTGATTAATGCGTGTATGTGTGTATGAGGAAAGAGAGAGAGAGGGGGGAAGAAAGAAAGAAAGAAAGAAAGAAAGAAAGAAAGAAAGAAAGAGAGGATGCATTCGTGATGCAACGGTTACCGTTTTAGGGAAATAGGCACGGCAACACGAGATCAAATCCTGGACAAGACTATTTGCATTTCCCACCGTGCTAATATCCTTGAGAAAGGAATGAATCCATTATTCCCACTCCACCTATCGGTAAATTGTTGGGCAAACTGGGATCTTCAACCTTGTTACGGCGACCAGTCTAGGAGAAAGAAAAATTTGAATTCAAACCTGTAAAACTCCGCTTAAGATTGACTTTGTGTTACATCCTGCTTGTACAGAGGAGTAGTTAAATATATGATGATTTTGGCATTAAAAATCCCACGAAGGTTGATATGCCGTCAAACAAAGTAAATCAAGAAACAACATATACAAATAGAATCCGCCAAAAATGTATACACAGATCAGGAAAGGAAAAATCTGTATAAAATAAATATGTAACAAGTGTAAGTACCTTTATAGATATCGAATCATATGGAAATCAGACCTGACCGATAAAATGAAACTGCTGTATGGATGCACTACTTGGACGCTAACTAAACGGCTGGAGAAGAAGCTGGATGGCAATTACACAAGAATGTTGTGAGCAATATTGAACAAGTCCTGGCGGCAACACCCAATAAGGCACCAACTATACGGCCACCAGCCTCCCATCACGAAAACTAACCAAGTTTGACGAACCAGACATGCAGGACACTGCTGGAGAAGCAGAGACGAGCTCATAAGTAATGTACTCCTATGGACCCCCACATATGGCCGAGCAAAAGCAGTACGACTTGCTAGAACATACATACATCAGCTATGTGAGGATACGGGATCTAGTCCAGAAGACCTGCCGGAGGCGATGTATGATAGGGAGAAGTGGCAAGAGAGGGTCAGGGATATCTGTGCTAGTGGCACGACATGATGATGATAGATATCAAAATCTCTTCTGATGCTTTATCAACGCTTTTTGATAACGCTGTTTACTGTAGTACAATATTTTCTCAACAGATGGTGTTACACGCCAGAACGAAGAGGCGCAGTCGAGTTCCCCTCATTTTCTTCAGATTTAATACCGGCTGACCTTTACCTATGGGCAATCGTGTGATTCAAAATTTTTAAGAACAGGTTCTCTAACAACAAGTCTCATAAACGAAAAGTTCTCTCACTATCAGATTTTCTAGCAGTAAGCAATGCTGATTGGCCTTGATATAAGCGCAAAAGTTGATCTTTGGGTTGCCACATGCAAGTGAAATTATTAATTTTAGTTATTTTCTCAACTTTAAAAAATGTGTAAATAAATAAAAGTTTGAGAAGCCCTGATTTAAGCAAAAAATCCTTTCTTAAAATATATATTACACGAACAGGTTCTTACAGCCCGTTGCAAACCGGCTGAATCCCATCACTGCCAATATAAATTCGACTCTCCCCATTTCAAACACGTCAGATCAATACGCAGCACAGTTCGAACCCCGTGTGAAATTTCACACTCTACACAGCTATCAGAATATTTGGACGTTACGATTCAAAACTGTCCCTAAGGTACAGCCTCAATCGTCGGTCATCTAACTTGATATTCAAAAAGTGTTGTGATTCTTGCAGGCCAAGGAAATGGGTGCCCCCACCGATGAGCCGTGTTAATCTCCTCTTGTGACAAATGTTTTGAACAGGATTACTTGGACGCGTCTCTGGAAGAATAATTATGCCAGTTGATTAAATATAAACAGTTAAATAACAGTGAAACAAATTAAATACAATCAACTATAGTTATACGAATCAGGATACAGTGTCTGGACTGGCTATATGTGTGTCGGTCATAAGTTGACTTTATTTATAATCTAGTGAAATGCTTGACTCATTTACTGATGTGTGTGCAGCTATGTGAGTTGGCTATTTCGGTCGACAACTATCGAAATTAGTGTGTGAACTCTGCCTCTATCAACACGAGTCGTTCTGTTCTCTTCGCAGACCAAACAGCGACTAACTCATAACATAAAATAATATATATTATATCCACATCTCTTCATAATCCAAATCTGTTGCCACGCTGAAGAAGATCCCAAATCAGCTTTTGTTCAAATCAAGTTCAAGAGTCATTTCTTCAACAATAGCGAACTCAAAATAATATTCTCATATTGTCAGTCCATAGCTAGTTGTTATCTCTGGCCAGCTTCGAAATCCAAAAGACGGTTTGAGCTCTCGCAATACAGAGTCGCGCCTGATCTTTTCAACAATCAACCAGTTTTCTGAAAGAAACTACAAAAATCCGATTTTTCACATTAGACCAATGCAGACAGCCATGAAGAAAATTATAACTACGATATTCTCAAAAGCAAATTAATACTGTTACAATACGCTCAGTTAACTTCGCCACACCTATGAGGGACCTTAAAGAGTGATCGTTTGTCGCAAAATCCGACTACATTATCGGAACTAAGACAAGAAATTAAAAATGCATGAGCAGAAATCCTACTGGTCACTTAGGCCAATGTGGCCCAAGCAGTAATTTGTCGTACACATAAATGTCTGGAAGCTAATGGTCATCATTTTAAATACCTCTTGTAATAGTAGTGACCAAAAGTAACTTGTATTAAACTCGTGGCGTCTGAAGAGATTCAGTATTAAAATATTTATACAGACTTTTTCCTTTCTTGATATATGTATGGATTTTTATGGAGAACCCTATATATGAATATATTTATGAATATAATCTGTACATAATTTGTATATAAATGTGTTTATCCGGGAACCTCGAGGGGTGTAATGGTTAGCAAGCTAGACTAGCAACCCTTCACGAGAGAGTTCGAGTCTAACTGGATGCCCACTTCATACGACTTTGTACTACATCTAAGCAAAAGGCTTAGTAAATTACAAAATGAGTTAACTTCAATCTCTGATTAGGTGCAAAGAAAAAAAGGTCACATGGACATTTGCATTGTCGCAATGTGATGAGGTCATTGCACAAAGACAGTGCAAAGGTTACCAGATGAAAGGGGTTTTATTACCTTTATTTAATGAAGTCAACTGCAAAAAGGCAGATTTTCTAAAACTAACTCAACGGAATTTCTGTCTGATTTTGTCAATGAGGAATTGTCTCTATGTATTGATTTACCGTCATCATCATCATCATCATCAAGTGGCTCTGTGAGCAAGGAGCTCTCTCTCTCTCTCTCTCTCTCTCTCTCTCTCTCTCTTTCTCCCTCTCCATTCCTATCATTCATCCCTCCTGACAGATCATCTAGGCCGCATCCTGTGTCCACAAAAAGCTGATTTAAAGTCCTTGATGGTCTGTCAACACTGGCATGTCCAAGTGCTGGAGTTCACTAGAGAAAGTCACTTAGGAGTTTGTCCTTGATCCTCCAGCAGTGCCCTGCATGTCTTGTTCGTCTGACAAGAATGAGTGGTGAGATGGAAGGCAGGTGGCCGTAAAGTTGTTGTTCTGTGGGGCGTTGCAACCCAAATTTGTTCAAAACAGCACCCAGCATTCTGGTGTAGATCCCATCTGTTTTTTTTTTCTCAGTGCGTTTTGTTGCTTCCATGCAGTGCATCTATATAGTAATATTGGCACTGCGAGTGAAGGCGTGGAACGCTATAGATAGGTTTGAAATCACTTTCAGTTGATGTGATGTTGCTACCGTGGTATGTGAACTAAACCAATTTTAACACACGTCAATACCTTTCAGTTAAAATTGGTTCGGTTTCTTTTGTTGTATTTCAATCTTCATGGGTTATCTAAAGTCAAAGCGATCCTTGTAGAAGAGCAAGAGTGGTACAACTTAACTGATAACTGGGGGGATTAGGAGGGTGCTATTTTTTTAAAAAGAATTAATCCAATAAGTGAATTAGCGCTACTGGAGTTAGAACTCGCTTACTACGATGTCACTGTCCAGCACGTTAGCCACTAATCTACGGAAACTTCCTCGTGTTCGGCTACGTCAAAGGTTGACGGGCGATATTAAATCAAATATTAGATTAGTTATGGAGATAACTTATTAAAGGTATCACTTTACTTTTGATAAGGTAGTGTAAAACAAACAAACAAACAAACAAAAAAGCAGAATCTTCATAAGAATTATTAAATAGTAGAAATTGTCCCTGAGACAAGTTCGGGATCATTTAGTTTGAATTATTAAGACATAACAATTTTGAAAAGATCATTGTTTTGATTTTGATTTTGTGTGCACGAAAATGAATGGTTTGAAAGGACAGGATTGTAATCATAAAAGCCTTATGACTTTTCAACTAACGGTATGACACAAGGCCATGATACAATAATAGAATACTATTGATTGGCTTACCAATCAAAGAAAAGGGAGGTGGAGATTTAGCCCGCCTTTCCGAGATGTGCAAAACAAGACCAGGGTTTTCATTGGCTGACCAATCGGAACAATGCAGTCGGGAGTTTGGACCCCCATAAAAGAAAGGTATGAATCCAATTATTCTCCCTCCAGCTATGGGTAAATAGTAGGGCAGACTAGGTTCTTCAGCCTTGGTGAGGCAACTAGTCTAAGAGAAGGAAAACTCTGAATTCAAACCTGTTAAACTCCGCTTAAAAACTGACATTGTGTCATATCCTACCCGAGCGGAGGGGTTGGGTAAATAGGATAAAAGAAGACCCCGAAAGGGGAAGAAGCAGATAGAAGGTTGGTTCCGTTCCTAGAAGACTAAAGCCCTTGCCGCCGGCTCCGCCGGCTCCGCCACCCAAAGTACTGAACTTGACCATTCAACGAGAATTTTCTTTGAAGCTATCAAGATATAAGACTTGTACCATACCCATGATACGGATATGCGAAACGTATATAGAATGTTCATAACATATATACATAGAACATAGGAATCCCGAAACCCGAAAAACACTTACGACTTCTTAGTTCAGATACGAAACTTTTTATTACCTTTGAGTTTAAAGGTTCTTCGACATAAGGATAGAGATACACATTCTTTCTATTCTGGCTTTTCGATCTGCCCCCCATCTCGTGCGGCGCCCGTAGCGCACAAATACGTCTGACCTCTGCGAGCCCCGAAAGTCGACCCTTCTCGTTCGGTGTCTAGTTCTCAACTAACTGACTTTTCTCAAATCTCCCAAAATCCTCTGCACACGCTTCCGATGTATGACGTCATTCACATCCCCAAGTCCTATCTGGGATTTTTATTTTGACATCTGTGAACGACACATCCTCCCTGCACGCGCGTCAACACCTGTGCTCAAGTTTGCACCTAACTAACCCATGCACTGAGCTGAAAGGTTCTCAGCCTAACTAAACACAAAGGGAAGATATATTAAATGAAATCCCTCGGCCATTATATTGCAGACTGACTTGAGGTTAATTAGCCATATACACTATGGCCTTTTAACCTGTTACCTTCAACAAAAGAAATCCTTTGTTATGTATACATGATTTTAATCGTGGTATTGTAAATAAAGTTTTATTTTTATTTACACTTATTAACGAGCGTTTCTGAGTTATTGAAGAAATTAATAGCATCGGTGAATTTTATCCTCTACTACCCAGCCAGAACTGAATGGAATAAGAGCCAAGTCTTCCACGACTCTTCCTTGACTTTTTCTTCGGATCTAGCAACACAACGTGAGCGCGGAAAGTCCGAATGTACAGGTTCACTGGAGATTGACCAACCCATAAGTGACCCGCAGAGCAACACGCAAGCATCGGGTTACAAAGAACTGTGGTGGTACAGTTTAACCAATTATTTGTCCAAAAAGTGGATTAGCGCAACTGGAGTTTGAACTCGTTTACTACGATATCACTGTCCAGCATGCTAGCCACTACACCACGGGAATTGCCTTGTTTTCGGCTCCGAAATTCTGGGTAAAACTTCTCTCATTGACATTTTGGAATTTATAACAGCTAAATTTATTGTAAATTTGTCATTTGTTCAACTTTTTATTCGGTTTGTATCGACTGAAAATAAGAATTTATCTAGTTTTGAAACATAATTTACACAGTGTAATATAATGGCCGAGGGATTTCGTTTTATGCCTTTGGGTTTAGTTAGGCTGAGAACCTTTCGGCTCAGTGCATGGATTTCTTAGGTGCAACATTAACGCGTGTGTTCACGCGCACGCGGAGCGGACGTGCCACTCAGATATGTCACAATAGCCCAAGATGGGAAACGAGGCTACAGAGTGCGGGTGACGTCACACACCAGAAGCGCGCGGAGGATTTGGGGGATTTTGAAAAAGTCAGTTGAGTTGAGAACTGGACACCGAACGAGAAGGGTCGACTTTCGCTTCCTCGCCGAGGCCTTGGGCAGGTGTCGCTCGAGATGGGGGGGGGCAGATGAAAAAGCCAGAATAGAAAGAATGTGTATCTCTCTCCTTATGTCGAAGAACCTTTAAACTCAAAGGTAATAAAAAGTTTCGTACCTGAACTAAGAAGTCGTAAGTGTTTTTCGTGTTTCGAGATTCCTATGTTCTATGTATATATGTTATGAACATTCTATGTATATTTCACACATCCGTATCTGGGTATGGTACAACCGTATTAAAAACAAAGGCAAGGACCTGTTAACACGAAAATGTAACGAACTTTCGGCGAAAACAAGTACACAATCATCATCATCATCATGTCGCGCCGCCTGCGCGGATATCCCTGACCGTCTCTCGCCATTTCTCCCTATCATTCATCGCCTCCGGCAGGTCTTCAGGATTACAACCCGTGTCCTCACATAGCTGCTGTATGTAAGTTCGTGCTGGTCGTCCCACTCTTGCACATCCATGAGTGGGGGTCCACAGGAGTACATCGCTTATGAGCTCGTCCTTGCTTCTCCAGCAGTGTCCTGCGTGTCTGGTTCGTCGAACTTGTATAGTTTTTGTGATGGGGGGCAAGTGTCCGTATAGTTGGAGTCTCGTGGGGTGTTGTCGCCAGGACTTGTTTAATACTGCTCTCAACATTCTTGTGTAATTTCCGTCCAGCCTCCTCTCCAGCCGTTTTGTAAGCGTCCATGTGGTGCATCCATATAGCAGTATCGACACAACCGCTGCCTGGAAGAAACTGCGTTTCATTTTATCTGTTAGGTCCGACTTCCATATGATCGAGAGCCTATCGATAGCTGTCCATGCCTTCGTCAGTCGTGTGTCGATGTCCTTCTCGGTTGATGAGACGCTGCTTCCTAGGTAGGTGAATTTGTCGAGAAGAAACAAATTATAAACACATATAACAGTGATTGTTCTCTGTAGCAGGAAGTGTTTGTTACACATTGATTTGGACCATTAATTTAATTTAATTTGGTTGATTGGTTGGTTGGTTGGCTGATTTTGCTTTTCGGCCTATCAACCCTTTTTGTATCATTTAACGCCGAATTAAGTCATTTTGATAAAAGTTCAAACAATTCAGTTTTGTGTGAGTACATATCTTTTTTTTACATACAGTTAAATGTCAAAACATTTCTATTTCAAATAATTCAGTTTAGCATAAGTACACACTTTAGTTCTAATTAACTTATTGATTGGACCCTATCAGGTGCTACAATTCCACGCAAGAGTGGACCTGGGAACGATAGCAATGAAGAGGTACTCAGCATTCCCCAAAGCTCCAGCATTACTGGAACCTCACCATCAGATTGTTTAGTGTCATATCTAGGACACTCGTTAAGGGGAAAGGTCTATGGGGATTTAAATCCCCACAGGTCTTACTCTTCTGCAGAGAATAAGTCGGTGTATTTTACAGCCCCAGCCAACTGGGCAAAATTTACTTTGGGTCACGCCCTCCCTAATATATCGACGCACGTAAAAATTATATTTTGATGTTGTGTATAATACGTTCTCTTAACTTTTACCGGAAAGACAAGGACATGTTCACACCAAAATGTAATGAACTTTAGGCGAAAATAATTTCACAATAGAAGAAACAAATAATAAACAAATTCGCATTCCTGTGTTTGTTTCACATTAGTTACTTTTGACCAGATATAACTTACGTGGGGTTATGCCCTCCCAAATATATCCACGCACTTAAAAATAGGTTATATTTCGATTTCACGAATAATATAACCTATTTTTAAGAGCGTGGATATATTAGGGAGGGCATAACCCCACGTAAGTTATATCTATGGCCCAAAGTAACTAATTTGAAACAAACACATGAATGCGAATTTTATTATTTGAATGCCACTCGGTGTAAGTGACAGACGGTGACCTCAGGGGTGATTTGAATCTATGGTTGTGATAATTCTAATTAGTCATGTGATTAGACGATACTGGGAAAATAGTTTGAACAGTTTGTTGGTTTTCAGACATTCCACATATGTGAGAAAGGATGTGCATATTTTCCATCCATTGAACGACTCCTCGGTGTACTCAGGTATTATGTATTGAAGAAATAATAAACTAAGACCTACCCAAAAGCAAATTATTATTTATTCTTCCAGACCAGAAATGTCTTCTTCACAGAGAACCAGCATGTGACCTTCATATCAACATTAGTTGGTTATTTAATGCCAAAAACCTCCTTGTAGAAGCATAGCAGTGATACGATTTAATCCAAAACTGGGAGAATAAGGGGTTTCAATACAATTCCAAAGGTTATTAGTCCGAAAGTGAAAGTAATAGTGCGGGTGGAATTCGAACTTATTTACTTCGAGGTCGCAGTCTACTACTTTAGCCATTACGCCACGAAAAAGAAAAAAAAAAGAAAGGTTGCTCAGATTTTCTAAACTCAAAGCTGCTTTTACTTGGACCAAAGGTCATTCATTGCCTACCAACAAGAACTTGCATTGTCTTGCTGAAAAGGCCACAATTCCTTGACCTCTGATCTAATGGTTAACAACTGGCTACTTCCTTTGTTGGCAAGAGAAGTTTTCTTTGAACATTTCTATGCAATGAGAGTGATGGCCTTCTTATAAATAAAACCATTATCCACCATTTGTTTACTGTCTCTTACTTCTTTTTTAGATTTTCTGAAGACTTATGGTTTGATAAACATCATCAAGAGGTTAATGTTTAATAACATGTTAGATAATGTTAAGGTGGGTCAAAGGTTTTTGGTAACGTCAGGCACAATTCAGCAGCGAAAACAAGGTCATGAAGGTGACGAACCACACTGGACTGTGAAATGCTGACCTCGCCTGATACTCTGCGTGTGCTACTTGATGGATTGGCACTTATGGTTTGGAGTACGGTTCCTTAATTCACAGTTTTAGGCCTACCTCACCTAGCTTGATTGTCGAGGTTCTTGCAACCCAAACAAAATTTTTTGAGCCATGTGATTTCTGTATTTTGATCAACGTCACCTTCACATATCATTTGTCAGAGTGGCCATTTCTTTTTTTATCTAGCTCATTTCTCAGTTGATTACCATCATTATTATATTGTATCTAGCCCAGTCAGCAGGAGCTGTGGAATACACCGACTGCATCTCTGCAGAGGGGGTAAGACCCCCCCCGCAACGAGTGTCCTGTATATGACACTAAATAGTCTGATAATGAGACTCCAATAATGCTGAAGCTTTAGGGAATGCAGAGTATTCTTTCATTGCCATTACTCCCAGATTCACTCTGGTCCTGAGTGAGGGCTCTATCTATGGGTCTAATAGAACTAAACTTTGTACTTATGCTAAACAGAATTGTTTGAAACAGAAATGTTTTTGAAATTTAAACTGTGTACTTGTGTTAAACTGAATTGCTTGAAATAGAACTGTTTTGATATTTAAACTGCATACTCATGCTTAACTTGTTTAAAATAGAACAGTTCATACATTCGACTGTCTGTAAACAAAAAACTGTACTTATCCTAAACTGAATTGTTTTAAATAGAATTGATTTTACATTTAACTATGTTGAAACAAAAATGTGCTTATGCTAAACTGAGTGGTTTGAAATAGAACTGCTTTTGGCATTTAAACTGTGTACTTATGCTAAATTGAAGTGTTTGAAAGAGAACTGTTTTAACATTAAAACTGTGTACTTATGTTAAACTGAATTATTTGAAAAGAACTGCTTTGACATTAAAACTGTGTATTTATATTAAACTGAATTGTTTGAAATAGAACTGCTTTGATATCTAAACTGTGTACTGATACTAAACTGAATTGTTTAAAATAGAAGTGTTTATATATATATATACATATATATATATAAATGGATTTTGCATTAAATAACTCAGAATGGTTGATATGCCATAAAACCAAACCAAACCAAATATATCTTATTATCATCATTATTATTTACTCCTTTGAGAATTTTTCACACCGACATTTGCTGATGATTTCTCACTAGAGTTTGAGTGTCAGCAAGTCTCCTCAAGTCTCCAGGACTCTTCTTAGTATTCGGGCCGATCTTAATAATGCTGTAGTCTGGATTATCTCTACTTGTCCTCTGATTTCTATATCTTTCAGTCCCTTTACCAAACCTTGAGGGATTGTTTCGAAAGCACCTATTACAATTTGTATCGCCGTAACCTTCCTGTTCCATAGTTGTTTGTTGTTTTTTTTTTTTAGTTCTCCTTCGAAGTCTAGGTACTTATCTCTCTTTTCGCTCTCTTTTCGCTTTCTTTCAGTTTTATCCCGTAGACAGCCGGAACGGCAAAGTTCACTATTCAACAAGTTTTTTTTTTTTTATTTTTGGTGACTGTCATCAGGTCTAGTCGTCTGGCCGAGATTACATGATCCATTTGTATCTCAAATTCCCAGAGATTCTTCTGCGTCTCATTATTATTATTATTATTATTAGCATTTTGCTCCTTGCAGGTTTTTCGTTAGTTGATGGCCTTTTACTGGTGTCTGAGTGACAGCAATCTCCTCAGGTCTCCAGGACTTTTCTCCGTATTCTGGCCGATTTAAAAATGCGGTAGTTTGGATGTTTTTGATTCGTCTTCCGATTTCCAACTCTTCCAATCATCTTCCTCAGACTTTGGGGACTGTTCTAAGTACACAATATACAATTAGTATCACCGTCACCAACATGTTCCACACCTTTTTTTTAGTTCTCTGGCAAGGTTCAACTATTTTTTTGTTTTTGTTGTTTTCTTTGATTTTCACTCTGTAGTCCGCTCGGACAGCAAAGTTCACAATACGGTAAGTTTTCTTTTTTTTTTTTTTTTTTTTTTTTTTTTTTGCAATGATCATTAAGTATGATCTTTTGGTCGGAATTAAGTGACTATTTGTAATTCAAAATCACAGAAAATTTTATGCATCTCACTTTCAAGGACGAGTTATGGATTCTGCATGAATGGTTTGGTAGTATGGTCAAACTTCAATTTTTTTGCAAAATTCCCAGTGGCCGATTTTCACCACATAGTCGTGTTTAGAGTTTGTTACATTAACTTACTATATATTTGGCCGAACCTCACTATCTCAACTTCCTAAATTACTCAGGGCCATCAGGTCTAGTGGTTTTTCTCATGTCTGGGCAATAGTATTTCACATTTCTTTACGGACACACAAAACACAACATACATAACCGAGAGGGTGGGAGAAAAGAGAACAAACAAACACGGACTTGGGTTAGCTCCAAGCGCAAGAATGGAGAAGTTTGTGACACTTTCCTAACATTCGCGAGCGTGTATTCGAGCGAAATTCCCACAAAGTCTCAAGGAATGCTGACTCATCCTCTCACGTTGGCAAACCTGGCATATCAGTCCCCAGGTTCTAGCTCCTGCTCTCTTCTGCCGACTGCCCTGTTCTGTCGACTGGTCTGTTTTGCCTCCTTCTCTTGACTCTCTGAGACCTCCCTTCTCTCGTCTTTTTCCGGTCTCGAGGGCGATCTCACGCGCAAACCCTTTGTGTGGGTTTCTCGCCAAAACAGACAAAGGGATCATCTGACTGGCACCCCCACACACACACACACAGAGAAACGAATGCCATCCATCGTGTCACATGGGTTTTGTCTCTCGCTTCTTGAATGGAGCTTCCCAAGAAATAAAAGTAAAATTAAACGAAAGTCGACTACTGAAAGGCTACCAAGTTAAACGACTGAAAGAAAATTCAACCGAAACTTCTGCTAAAAAGAACTTTAAAGAAGACTCGCAATTTAATAATCTCTGAAACATTTCTACAAAACAAAAAAAGAAAAGAAAAATACTCAAATTCAAAGAACTTTGTTTCCCGGACACTCAAATAAGTTTCTCGCTAATTGTACTAAAAATTTGCAACACTTTATCTTTTCTATCCCTTTCTTTCTCGTTTCTTTTGTATGAAATTCCCTTTTAAAAGGTTTATTGTCTGTGTTATCTTTTCGAACCAATATCCGAACTAGAAAGCTGTGTAACTTACTATTTAAACTTACTATTTGAATTACCATTAATGGTACATTAAAGTCCCCTAAAAACATAACCCAGTTTAATACTAAAATTGGCTTTAGTGTCACTCACTTCAATAAATTTTATCCCTTTAAATTTCTTTATTATGACATACCAACTTTGGAGGTTATTTAATGCCAAATACGATTTGTATAAAACAGAATTCAAGGTGAGACCTAGACAATGGTTTTGACTGTTATGATCGGCTGGTACTTCCTTGATTGCCAACATGGGGGACCCAGTAAGACCTCTGTGAATATTAGTTGTTCTTTTGGGGGGTATACAAACAACAAACTAAGCAACCACTCAAATCAGAGACACCAACGGAAAAGAAAGGACTAGGGAAGACAAGTTTACACTTTACTGTTATTTTAGAAGCAATCATACACAAAGAATATATAGAAAAAGAATGCTGGAAATCTGCGAAGAATGCGTAAGATTTACGACAAAAGTCCATGACTTACTGATCAAGTTTGGGCGATTATAAAAAGGGTTGGTTTTCTAATCTTGAAATATTAGAAATACACCAACAAATAAATAGGGAATCCTGTCAACAAGACCCTAATAGAAGAATCGAGACGCTAAATACTGAAAAACAAGAACCCCCTTATCGAATTGAAACGCAAAGTAATAGTAACCGAAACACCGCGCACCCAAATACCACAAAACGAACACTATCACAAGAAGATAAAATTAATTCCTCTCTCGGGAACCAAAACTGGAAAAAGTCAAGTTAAAAACTGAAAAAATAAACTTTTAACAAGTTATGAACACATATCTCAATAAACAACATCTAGGGATAAAACGAACTTGTCTATGCAAAAGCAAAATCAGTCTGCGCAATATATATATATATATATATATATATATATATATATATATATATATATATATATATATATATAGTTTGTAAACGAATTTTTAACAAGCCAGAGATCATTTATTTACACGCAATTAAATTGTTTCAAGTCTTGCTATGTAACACTAATCATCCAATTTAATATCAGTCATTTGTTTGCACACAGTTAAATGGTTTTAAGTATTGCTATCTGATACCAGTAGTTTTATTTCTACACACTTAAATGGCTTCAATTATTGCTACGTAACACGAACAATTCAATTCAACATCAGTCATTTCCTTGTACATACGTAAATGGTTAAACAGTTCTATTAGACCCATATATGGAGCCCTAACTGTTATTAACACTCATAGTCTCAGTGGACCTGGGAGTAATAGCAATGAAGAGGTACTCCACATTCCCCAAAACCCCTGGACTGAAACTTCCCAGTTAGATAGTTTAGTGTCATATGCAGGACACTTGATGGGGAGGGAGGCTTGCGCGTTTGTTTGTGAGTGTCTGAGAGAGAGAGAGAGAGAGAGAGAGAGAAAGAGAGAGAGAGAGAGAGAGAGAGAGAGAGAGGGAAAGCAAAAGAGAGTATATCTGACCATCAGCTCAGACATTCATAACGTTTGGATTTCTCAAATCTTGTTGGTATCGGAACCGTGCCGCGAAAAATAGCTGAACCCAGGGAAAAGAGTAGCGCACTCCCTTACACCTCGGTGTAGTAGCTTTTGAAGAGGGAGCCTTCGGATCACCATCGACCACGGTCGGCCAACTTAGATAGATAGATATCAACAGACTGATATATGCCAGTAAATAATGGAAAAGAATCCAACAGTATGGAGAAAAATTTAAAAACAATAAATTCTTCGCTTTTGATTACTTTGTTTTTCAATTTTTCTCCAGACTGATATATGTATATATATTTTAAAAAATGAAAACGAAACTGACGGTATAGAATTATGAAAAAACAAGGTATTCTTAGGATGCGTTTTATTCATAGTTGAATATTATGCTTATGTTTGACGTTTCCTTTTCTTTTTTTTTCATATCTAAACATCATCCGGGCAATGTTAATATGTCTTGCTGTATCTTCTAAATTATATTCAATGAAAATCAAACGAAAAAATAAGAAAGATCTTAGCATTTTATATATATATATATATATATATATATATATATATATATATATATATATATATGTGTGTGTGTGTGTGTGTGTGTGTGTGTGTGTGTGTGTGTGTGTGTGTGTGTGAAGACAAACAAAACGACGATACGAACATTTTAGAAGAAAAATTATCAGATTTTTTCAAAGTTCTTTATAATGATAGAATGTTTTCTTTCTTTATGAAAATTGATTCTAGCATTACATGTTATATAAAACTGTTTTATTTTTTCTTTGTCGTAGGGGTCAATTTTTTGACAAGCGCGTATCCTAACCTAAAAATAACGGCTGCATCGGTTTTAGAGTATTGTTTTTCAATGCAATGCAGCTAAAAGGGGAAAAAAGATGGACACGTTGAAAGAGAGAGAGAGAGATAGAGAGTGATAGATAGATAGATAGATAGATAGATAGATAGATAGATAGATAGATAGATCGACAGACAGAGACAGACAGAGACAGAGAGACAGACACGGAAAGAGAGACGAGAGACAAAGAAAGAAAGAAAGAAAGAAAGAAAGAAAGAAAGAAAGTGAGAGAGAAAGAGATGAAAGAAAAAGAGAGAGAAAGATTAAGAGAGAGACCAAGAAAAAGCAAGACAGAGAAAAAGAAAGCGAATAAGAGAGAGAAAGAGGAAGAAAAACAGAATAAGAGAGAAAGAAAGAAAGAAAGAGAGAGAGAGAGAGAGAGAGAGAGAAAGAGAAAAAGAAAAACAGAGAAAGAGAGAGAGAGAGTTTTTCCATGACGTCTTCTTGTATGTCTATATCTATTGATTGGTTTAACAGCAGTTTTGAGTATATCTTTTTCGAATCTCTCTCTCTCTCTCTCTCTCTCTCTCTCTCAATCTCTCTCTATATCTCTCTCTCTGTCTCACTCTCTCTCTCTCTGTCTCACTCTCTCTCTATATATCTCTCTCTCTATCTCTATCTCTCTATCTCTGTCTCATTCTCTCTATATATATATCTCTCTCTCTCTCTATCTCTCTCTCTCTCTGTCTCACTCTCTCTCTCTATCTCTATCTCTCTATCTCTCTCTCTCTCTCTCTCTACATGAAGAATCTTCTTCCACTGATTTTATTCTTACCTATTTCTTCTCCTACCTCGGCTCACTTTTATTATTCCTCTTAATATTGTTTTTGTTGTTGTAGTTGTTGTTATTTAATGTTTCTCCAATATCCGTTGCGTTGTTCTCCTCATAGTCCGATCGATTCGCTACAATACATCCTCTTCTGTTCTCTGACTTTTCAAACTTTCTTTCTCTCTGTCTTTCTCACTCTCCCTCAAACTCTCTCCCCCCTCTCTGTCTCTCTGTCTCCCTCGTCTATTATATAGTATCTATCTATCTATCTATCTACATCAATCCATTCAGGTCTTTCTGTCTATGGGCTAAATGTGCTCTGGCTCGTTTAATAATAATATTATCTACAAACTATTCACTCACAAATTATATATATATATATATATGTGTGTGTGTGTGTGTGTGTGTGTATGTGTGTATACAGATATATATATTTATATATGCACACACACACAAATATATATATATATATAATTAACTACTTAGTCAATACCTCAACTTCTTAGATTAAACCCCCAAATAAAATGGACAGATATTTTTTACAAACGAAATTACATTGTTTGCAATGGCATATCAACGTTCTTGGGTTACTTAATACCAAAAACATTCTTCTAAAAGAGCTGTAGTGGTACTATTTAATCATTATGCCACTTCTTAGATTAAACCCCCAAATAAAACGGACAGATATTTTTTACAAACGAAATTACATTGTTTGCAATGGCATATCAACGTTCTTGGGTTACTTAATACCAAAAACATTCTTCTAAAAGAGCTGTAGTGGTACTATTTAATCATTATGCCACTTCTTAGATTAAACCCCCAAATAAAACGGACAGATATTTTTTACAAACGAAATTACATTGTTTGCAATGGCATATCAACGTTCTTGGGTTACTTAATACCAAAAACATTCTTCTAAAAGAGCTGTAGTGGTACTATTTAATCATTATGCCACTTCTTAGATTAAACCCCCAAATAAAACGGACAGATATTTTTTACAAACGAAATTACATTGTTTGCAATGGCATATCAACGTTCTTGGGTTACTTAATACCAAAAACATTCTTCTAAAAGAGCTGTAGTGGTACTATTTAATCATTATGCCACGAGGACTTCATTCCTGAAGGAATATGGTGAATATGTAGAATCGGGGACTAATTTCTCAAAGATTTTACGGAACACAACGTTTGTTGATTTTTTGGTAAAAAAAAGAGAATATATATATATATATATATATTATAACAGTGTTGGTTGTATAGCGATGATATTATTATTATTATTATTATTATTAGGTTTTTGGTTTAAGTTGGTTTTGCGTTGGTAGCGTTGGTATTTCGTTGGTAGCGTTGGTATTTCGTTGGTTGTTATCCCCTCGCTAAACGTTGATGGAAAATAAAGGTGGTGGAGAAGCACGAAGACGTCGTTAGGTTTTAAATAAAGGTTTTAAAGGCAGCATGAAGTAAAGGGGTTTACGCTGGTATGCTCCGAGTCTCGTCGGAAGGTAAGAAGGTAGGAAGTTGTTAGAGTATATCATCTAATTTGTTTTTAACTAGGATCCCTTGGTCTAGAAGAATAGACCCAAGGGGTCCATAAACTAGATGGTTCTCCTCATAGTTTATGATGCTGCTACTGCTATTCAGGAGCAGACGATAAGACGTCCGTTCCCATTGAGGATTTCTGAGGGAGAGAGAGTTTCGCAGGCTTTCTTCAATTTTTGGTGCGGCTAGGAAATATAGTTCGGGCTGAATAGGACAGGTCATCCTGATTGGGTGAAAATATTCGGCCACTCTAACGGTCAAATTAAATTACGCGCCAAACAAAAATACAAGTTTCTTTCTGCTACAGTTGTCACTAAATCACTTTGTGGGTTTGTGGTGAACCTAGTGCAATATAATATGGAAAGTGCTCAATATCTAGGATAGAGCTATTACATAATAATTATAAATTAATATATATTAGATTTATATATTTAATGCCATGGATGTTTGTTGTGCAACCCCTGGGTTTCATGAAGTTTTGACAAAACAACAATCATTAGGCAGATAACAAAATGAAATGAATCGAAAATCGAAAAATAAAGTCAAAAATTTTGGGATTTTGCAGGAACCTTTAAGTGTGCTTGTGAGTGTGTGTGTGTGTGTGTGTGTGTGAGAGAGAGAGAGAGAGAGGGTGTGTGTGTGTGTGTGTATGTGTGTGTGTGCGTATGTGTGTTTGTGTTTGTTATAGTTGAGTATTACGAACCAGACATGCAGGACACTGCTGGGGAAGCAGAGACGAACCCCCACATATGGCCGAGCAGAAGCAGGACGACCAGCTAGAACATACATACAGCAGCTATGTGAGGATACGGGATGTAGCCCTGAAGACCTGCCATAGGCGATGAACGATAGGGAGAAGTGGCGAGAGAGGGTCAGGGATATCCGTGCTAGCAGCACGACATGATGATGATGATTGTGTGTGCATGTGTAAGTGGTATATAGTGCATGTGTATGTGAAGGAATATGCACAGCGCGTTGTTTTTACCGGATGCTAGGCGTCATATATATATATATATATATATATATATAAACTTTTAAAAAATCGTAGTTCCCTCATGGGGCAGCCGTGGAAGGGTAAATTAACAACAATTTATTTTAAGTTTTATCTTGTTTTACCGGCCAGTACTGACCACTTTTTAATTCTTTTAAATATCGTTTTTTAAACTTATTCATTCTTATACACACACACACACATATATATATATATATATTGTAGAAATTTTGGTAAGGAACTGGTGATCCTGTTTCACCGATCAGCAGCAGCCCCTTGGGGTCACGTGGCGTCCATTAGGAAAGGAGCTCCACAGGAGATTCTCTCTCTTTTTGGTTCCACTCCCACCGCTGTTAGCAACAGGTCCATTGTAGCAGCCCTTGACGGCATACGTATTTTGATACCTTCCACCACCCGGGACCCAAGAGCGACGAACGCACGTGCTGAGTTTAAAGGAACAGGACACACGGACAGTTAAGTTCCAGCAGGCATTTTATCTGCAACTTTATCAAACCTACTCACTTTACCTTCAATCACCTTATCAAATCTACCTTGCCTTCAAACACCTTCACATACCTTCACACACCTGATTTTACCCCTTATAATTTTACCTTATAATTTTACCTTATAACAACCTTGCAACTAAACCTTACAAACCTTACAAAACTCTAAATCGGAATCTTGAACTCTTTTTTTGAACTGTTACTTACACATTCGTTGTTTATTCCATTTGGTGTAAAACCCTGTTTATTGTTGTTGTTGTTGTTGTTGTTGTTGTATTTTGTTGCACGTATAAGTCGTTCGTCCCTTTCTTCAAAAGCTGACACCAAATCTCTACCGCTGTTGAAGTACGGATTATTCTTTTACAAAACGTAGGAATAAACCGGGCTTTTCGGGGCTTATTAAAAAACCCATAATATATATATATATATATATATATATATATATATATATATAAGGCTATCAAGGGTTACAAAAAAGACTGGAAGATAGTGATGTGGATATTGAATGAAATCAATTAACTTAGGATTGTTGAATTAAACTGTCATAAAAGCATATTTATTTCAGTATCTAATTGAATAGATTTACCGGAGGCTTTATGTAGTGAATTTACTGGTTGCTTTTATAGCGTTGGAGTAAGGTTCTAATTTAGATTGTTAACTTGATTTTGGCCGTTTTTGGCAGCTATTTGTTGGGATGGCTGGAACCCCCATCATCCCCGAGTGATAAATAAATCAAATAGACGTAGAAGCAATACACTAGTAAAAAAACACCTCAGAGTGAAAAAAGGTCATGTGGGGTAAGTAACCCAAATTACCTCGGGACCAAACCTGGTAATAAAAAGATAATTTAAGTAGCGGGATTACTTTATACTAAGATTCCACTGACTACCGCTTCTGGTGGTGTAATGGTTAGCAAGCTGGACTAGCAAACCTACACGAGTGAGTTCGAGTCTCACTGGGTGCCCCTTTCATATGGCCTTGTGCCACATCTAAGCAAAAAAAAAAGCTTAGTAAATTACCACTACCGCTTACCCACACTTGTTGACCTTAGGACTGACCGACAAACAGTGTGCCCATCTTTCTAGGTTTAAAATGTCTTTATAGTTTTACTCCCTTTCTTTATTCACCTGAACGTCCGCGCTTTTTACATTTATATCATAAACTATACTTGCTGATTTTACCCCTTGAAAAAAAAATAAGTATGTCATCTGAAGTGGTAAAGATGATATTCTTCGTCGAAATTAATTCATAATGGCACTTTAACAGTGATTGAATTTTCTTCCATTAATATGCGCTCCGTATAGGAATTTTCTTATATACATCCTGAAGGACATATATAATAATAGCCATACATCGAGCACCCACATAGTTTTATATGAAATCCCTCATATATTCGATATACGAATATTCCATACCCATTGTCTTTGGATACTAACTCGATATTATTGATATATATAAACTGGAACTAAATTCATGAACAAAATGAGATAAATATTAACATTAATAGATAGACGGATAGACAGACAGGCTGATTCTTTTTTAGGGAAATACCTTACGTTTTT
The DNA here is from genome assembly GCA_963585895.1 of Sepioteuthis lessoniana. Taxonomy (NCBI): domain Eukaryota; kingdom Metazoa; phylum Mollusca; class Cephalopoda; order Myopsida; family Loliginidae; genus Sepioteuthis; species Sepioteuthis lessoniana. Next base: position 40,161,611 of record OY757942.1, on the reverse strand, counting down.
AAAAAAGTAAACAAAAAATGTCGAATATTAATTCCATCATACAAATTTGAAACCGAACGCCTCCAACAGAAATAGAACGTTTAAAACTTTCTCTTTTTTTTTTTTCCTTTCATTTAAGAAATTCATACGCCCTGGAGAATTTTTACTGATTTCACATTTAAAAACAGAAACGTCTAACGATGGCAATAAAAAGATAAATAAATAAATGAATCATTCTTTGAAGACCTCGTGTTTTTTTTATATTTGTACATTTTCATATATATATATATATATATATATATGTGTGTGTGTGTGTGTGTACGTATGTGTGGTATATATAAATATGTGTGTGTGTGTGTGATATATATATATATGTATATGTATATGTATATGTGTGTGTGTGTGTGTGTGTGGTGTATATATATGTATGTGTGTGTGTTTGTGTGTTTATACATGTATATAAATTATAAAAGGAACGAATCATTACAAAAACTTTTTTCATGAATCAGAAAAGGGCTAAATGAAAAATTGTTTTCTCACTTCTCCATGTTATTTTTATGATCGTAAGTATCGTGTATTTGGGAAAAAAATACAATCTTCATATGAAACATGGCTTCTTTTTTTTTGACTCGATGTTAGAATATTTTTAGAGAGTTATTAAACTCCACTTCGTCCATCCAAATTAGATTAATATCTACATTTAACAAATAAAATATTCAAAAAATCATTTAGAACTTTTAATGGTGAATGAACAAATCGTTATAATTTTTTCTTCTTGTATATATATATATATATATATATGAGCGTGCGCGTATATATATATATATATATATATATATATATATATATATATTACAATCTTTGCATGGAGTCTATTTCTAGAATTTCTAGAATCCGTTCCTTTTAAATACAGACTATCGAGGAACTACATATTTTAGATTTATTGACGATATACTTATTTTCCTAACTAAAACATAAAAATTGAAGAAATTGCAGAGAAATTAAACAATGCCGAACCCTTCATCAACTTGACGTATGAAAAAGAATCAAATAACATCATACCCTTCCTGGATATCATAATTATTAAATCCCAAAAAGTTTTAACTTTTAAAGTCTACCGCAAACAAAAACGATTATATACATTTTTAAACCCACCACAACAAAATCAAAACAGGCCTCATAACTGGTTTTTATCTAAGAGCACTTAAAGTATGTAGCCCTTGATGAATACCAAGACGAAGAATTTAAATACACCGAAAAAAAACCTTAAAAACCTAATTTTCTGATTTAACGCAAGAAAAAAGCTCTTAGTATACACTCATCAAATAAAGAAAAACAACCCCATAATTCCCATAACCTATCTCTCTACCCACAAGCACTCATAACAAACCTCTCAACGATAAATAAACCAAATTAGGAATACCAATCATACAAACCACATCATAGACCATTAAAAACATCACAAACATCTCGAAACGAATCAGCAGCGAAACCACTTCTCACGTATATATATATATATATATATATATATATATATATATATATAATTTTTGTTGTAGGTCTAAAGAAAGTAAGAAATATTTTAAAATGAGTAGGTCTACAAAAAGAATAATATATTTTTGGGGATTTGTTTATTCATTTTATTTTGTTCTTACATACGTCTATGTTTCCAGCGTGATGCTTTCGTCATAGAAAATATATAGGGTATTCAATGAGACTTGAACTCACTCGTGTTTGCATTGTGAATGGTTTTCAGTTGGTTATGGGTTTTTATGAGGGTCATTCCTCTTTTTTTATTAGAGTTTGTTTACTTTAGTCTGCTTTACCCCTCATTTATTTGACACGTTGTGTGCGTGAGTGTTTGTGCGATTTGGAGTGGTTTCGGATTTGACTTTTTTTTTTCTCTGTGTGTGTGTGTGTGTGTGTGGTAGTGTGGTTTGAAATATACTGGTTATAATTTTTACAAATAATTTGCGTGTGTGTACATAAAAAAATCTCAAGACACATTCACATATACAAACGTTAAATACGATGACGCAATCTAGTATAGGAAACCCTCTGCCACCAAGACTCCCAACACGTGATTTTAACAGATTTATTAGGTTTTCATTTTTTTTCTTTTTATCGAAAAAGAAATCAACCCCTGATTTAGATATTTAGCTTATATATATATATATATATATGTGTGTGTGTGTGTGTGTGTGTGTGTGTGTGTGTGGTAGTGTGGTTGAATTATAAAAACACATTTTGTCTATATAATTTTATTAAAATCCTTTTGAGTTTCCTGGTAAGTGTCACACACACACACACACACACACACACATATATATATATATATATTATATGTGTGTGTGTGTGTGTGTGTGTGGTTGAGCAGCAGACGTTCATTTAAGCATGTTTGATTAAATAATAAAGACACATTTTGTCTATATAATTTTATTAAGATCCCTTCAGGTTTCCTGATTGATAAGTGTCTTGCTTTCAGGCTGGAATTGATGGATGAATTGACCAAAATTGTCCCGAGCGCTTTCGGACCTTTCATGGGCCATCATCAGGGGTTGCTTGCATGTGTAAAGAGTGTTTTTAAAAGAATATTTAAAGAGTTTTTTAGGGTTTTTTTATAACTTTACAAAATTACGTAAACGCAGAGTTGGATAAAAATAAAATGCTGATGAATCTAAAAAACAGAACGCTATCAACGGAAATAAAATCTTAGCAAGAAATATACAATATTTAAAAAAAAAAAGAACTAACGGCATTTCAAAACATTGTCACTATTTTCAAAACTAATTATTTTGATTCTTGTTTTTTTGTTTTTATAAGTAGGGCTTCTAGGATTTGTTGTCATAGCTTATTAATTTCGTGTGCTATTATAATGGTGTTTTCAGCTAGAATTTTTCGAAATTTGGATTTGGGAATAGAATGGGTTTTAAGATGTAAGCCTAAAACACTCTTTACACATGCAAGCAACCCCTGATGATGGCCTATGAAAGGTCCGAAAGCACTCGGGACAATTTTGGTAAATTCATCCACCAATTCCAACCTGAAAGCAAGACACTTATCAATCAGGAAACCTGAAGGAATCTTAATAAAATTATATAGACAAAATGTGTCTTTATTATTTAATCAAACATGCTTAAATGAACGTCTGCTGCTCAACCACACACACACACACACACACACACATGTATATATATATAATATATATATATATATATGTGTGTGTGTGTGTGTGTGACACTTACCAGGAAACTCAAAAGGATTTTAATAAAATCATATAGACAAAATGTGTCTTTATTATTCAACCACACTACCACACACACACACACACACACACACACACATATATATATATATATATATATATATATATATATATATATATATATAAACAGAATTTGGTATTAAATAAAAGTCAAGTTGATATGCTATAAAACATAATCAAATGAAGGAACAACTTATTCAACACCTCCATTCCGTAGATTATAGCCGCACAATGAAATGTAGAACTTTTATATCCAAAATTACTTTGTTCCTGAATAAATATGACAAGTATCAAATAATCTTCTTAATGAAAGACAAACAGCAGTGCATTAATGTGTAATGTACAAAGCAATGAGACACAACTCACTCTATGCACACGTATTTGTGCAGTGCCTGTATTCTAGGCAAGTACACAACACGTGTACTTTCATACACATGTTCGCCCAGACGGCTAGGGCAGTAGAATACACCGACTGTAACTCTGCAGAAAGGTAAAACTCCCCCGACGAGAGTCCTGGATATGATATTAAACAATCTGATGGTGAGGCTTCAGGAATGTTGGAGCTTTGACAAATGCAGAGAACCCCTTTATTGCCATCGCTTCCACTTCCACTCTGGCCCAAAGAGGTAGCACCTGATAGTATCCTATTTATAGGTCAAACAGACATTTAAACTGAGTACAAACAAATAACAATTGCCAAACTGAATTGTTTGAAATAGAACTGTTTGATCATTTAACTGTGTGTAAACGAATGACTGATGTTTGATTGAATTGTTTGTGTTAAATAGCAATACTTGAAAACATTTAACTGTGTGCAAACAAATGATTAATAGTGAAAAGAATTGTTGTATTAGATAGAAATAAGGGAAACCATTTAACTGTGTGCAAAAAAAACATTAGCTCTGGCATGTTTTAAAATGTTATATTTAATATATATGTTTAAAAAGAATATGGCATTAAATAGTCTACAATGGTTGATATGCCATAAAACCCAACCAAACCAAATCATTTTTATTTAGTATATATATGAAGAGGATTTGGCATTAAATAACCTACAATGGTTGATCCTATTTACCCAACCCCTCCGTTCGGGCAGGATATGACACAAGGTCAATTTTTTAAGCGGAGTTTAGCAGGTTTTAATTCAGAGTTTTCCTTCTCCTAGACTAGTTGCCTCACCAAGGCTGAAGAACCTAGTCTGCCCTACTATTTACCCATAGCTGGAGGGAGAATAATTGGATTCATACCTTTCCCAAGGATATTAGTGCTATGTGAAACGCAATCAGTCTTGTCCAGGAATTGAACTCGTATCGCCGTGTTCATATCCTATGACGATAACCATTACACCACGGGCACCTACAATGGTTGATATGCCATAATACCCAACCAGACCAATCCTATATATTCAGTATATATATGAAGAGGATTTCGCATTAAATAACTTACAATAGTTGATATGCCATAAAACCCAACCAAACCAAATCCTATATATTTAGTATATATATGAAGAGGATTTCCCATTAAATAACCTACAATGGTTAATATGCCATAAAACCCAACCAAACCAAATCATGTATATTTAGTATATATATGAAAAGGATTTGGCATTAAATAACCTACAATGGTTGATATGCCATAAAATCCAACCAAACCTCACCAAACCATCGAACACATGTAATTGCATGTGTTTTGTTCTGCATACAGAAATTTATTTGTCATGTCAGCCGGTAAAAATCACGTAAGGAATTTTTGATTGATTAATTTGTTTTAACAGTATGTCAAGCCGTCAAGTCTGATTTTATACCAAGAGGTTAGTAAATTGCGTACATTATATATTTAGATTTAGATTTTTGTGTAGTTGTTGCTGGATATTATTAGGTACAGTATTGGCTATAGATAAGTTCAAGCAATTGTTATTTTATTCCTTAGTCTTTTGCAGGATTCTGACTGACAAGTCTCTTCGGGTCTACAGGACTCTTCTCAGTATTCTAGCCGATCTTAACAATGTTGTAGTCTGGATGGTCCTTATTCTACTTCTAATTTCCATTTCCCCCAGTCTCCCTTCCAAGCCCTTAGGGACTGTTCCAAGTGCACCAACTGCAGTTGATATCGCCGTCACCCTCAAGTTCTACCCTGTTTTCAGTGCTCTGAAAAGGTCTAAGTATTTGTCTATTTTTTCCGTTCTCTGTCAATACCACTCTGTGGTCGGCTAAAACGGCAAAATCCACTAGACGCCAAGTTCTTTTTTTTCTTGTTGATTATCATTAGGTCTGGTCTTCTTGTAGGGATTCTGTGATTCGTTTGTATCTCAAATTCCAAGAGAAAGCATCTTATTTTCTAGGACAAATTCTGGTTTGTGTATATACCATTTGGTAGAATGGTCAAATTTTAATTCCTTGTACAATTCTCAGTGGATCATCCTTCTCCAATCAATCCAGCCAAGTGTTGTACTCTTTTTTAGGTAGTTTACTGCATTCGCTTAGTATGTGATAGACCATTTCATTTCCGTCACCACATTGTCAATTTTCGCTTCAGTATAATTGGGTTTTACTACATTATTTTGTGCTGCTATCAAAAGATTTTCAGTTGCTCTCTTGAGGTTTCCTTTTCTTAACCATGTCCAAATATCATCATCATTATCATCTTGTTGTTGTTGTTGTAGTTTTTCCTTATTATAATTATTATTATTATTATTTGATTAACTCCTTTGAGAGTTTTTCACACCAGCGTTAGCCGATGGTTTCTCACTGGAGTTTCAGTGACAGCAATTCTCCTCAAGTCTCCAGGACTCTTCTCAGTATTCTGGCTGATCTTGATAATGTGGTTTCTACTTGTCTACTGGGTGGTCTCTACTTGTCCTCTGGTTTCTAAATCTCCTAGTTTCTCTACCAATCCTTTTGGGGATTGTTCCGAGTGCGCCAATTACCATTGGTATCACCGTCACCTTCATGTTCCATAATTTTTTTAGTTCTCTGGCAAAGTCTTGGTACTTATCTCTCTTCGCTTTCTTTAATTTTACTCTGTGGTCTACTGGGACGGCAATTTCCACTATTCGGTAGGTTCTCTTATTTTGTTGACTATCACTGGGTCTGGTTGTCTGGCCGAGATTAGGTGATCTGTTAGTATCATAAAATCTCAGAGAACTTTGTGCATCTCATTCTCCAGGACGTATTCCAGGTTATGCATATACCATTTATTTGTATGGTCGAATTTCAATTTCTTGTACAATTCCCAGTGGATCACCTTCGCCACTCAATCTTATAATCTTTTTGTGCTAATTTGCTGCATTCACTTATTAGATGATTGATCGCTTCGTCTCTGTCACCACATAATCTAGTTTTGCTGTTTTGTTGCGTCTAATCTATTTTTGCTTTAACATAGTTGGTCCTTATGACGTTGTTTTGTGCTCCTAAAAGAAAAGATTCAATTTCTCACTTAAGGTTTCCATTTCTCGCGTTTCAAGTCTTCTCGCGTGAGATTTCACTTGTTTTCACTTAAAATGTCCATACAGTTTTTTTTCTTTTCCTTTTATTTTCTAGTTATTGTTGTTCTTTTGATTCTTGTGTTTATAATAAAAATAATTAGTGTTCGCCAATAGTCCGGGAGACCGGGGTTCAATCCCAGGTCGAGTCATACCAAAGACTCAAAAAATGGTACTTATGCCGCCTTGCTTTACACACAGCATTATAAGGTAAGGATCAAGGGTAAAGTGGAGAAACCCAGGGAATGGAGATGCGACCTTCCTTACACCCCGGCGTAGTAGCTATTGAAAAGGGAACCTTCGGGTCATCCTCAAATAAGGTCACCAACTTACTGATTATTATTTACTCATTGAGAGTTTTTCATATCAGTTTTAGCTGATGATCTTTCACTGGAGTTTGAGTGACAGCAAGTGTCCTCAAGTTCCCAGGATTCTTCTCAGTATTCTGGCCGTTCTCAAAAATATAGTAGTTTGGATGGTCTCCACTGATTCTCCAACCTCCAAGTCCTCCAGTACCTTTAATAAGATACCTAAAGCACCAATCACAATTGGTATAATTGTCACCTTCATGTTTCATAGTTTTTTCACTTCCCTGGCAACGTCCAGGTACTTATTCTTTTCATATTCTTTCAGTTTTATTCTGTGGTCAGCCGGGACAGCAAAGTCCACAATTCTGCAAGTTCTCTCTCTCAAGTTGAAGAAACACGAAAGAACAGAAAAGAAGAAAGACATTTATGTTCATGGACTATTCCATTATTATATATTTGACACTTTGAAAGTGTATCTCTTTGTATAGTAAAGGATTCATGTATTTTAATGTTACCACGTGGTCGAAGTTGTTCTTTGCCGTGTCTTCTACGAATTTGTTACATCATGCTTCCTTTTCAGCTTCTATTCGCCTTATGTTATCTTGCTTAAAAATTGTCCTATAATTTCCTTTAAAATATCACACTGGAAACCGGAGTGGCCGACTACTACAATATAATATTATTACGACTAAACCTATAGGTCCATATCTTCCATTGTCTAGGGGAAGGAAGGAAAGCGACCTGGTGGGTGCGTGGATAGTGTGAAATTTGGAACCCCTTTCCAGCGGCGCTCAGTCTAACCCTAAATTAATCCCTCACGTAATATGCCAGTTCTTATATGCCTGAGAAAAAAACTCTGAACGAGGACTTATTCTATAAGGGATCAAGTGCCAACCTGCCCCGTCTTCACACGTGCAAAAATAAAGTCCCGTTTTGGGATTTTAGTCAATTTGCCGTCACAGTATGGTCGAATTTAAATTTCCTGCACATTACCTGGTCCACATAGTCGTGTCTAGTCTTATACTCCTTCTGTGCTAATTTTCTGAATTCGCTTATGTGATTGATGGTTTCGTTTCGATCACCACATAGCCTACAATTGCTATTTTGTTGCGTCTTCTCTATTCTCGCTTTGATATGATTGGTTCTTATGGCGTTGTCTTGTACTACTATTAGGAGAGATTCAGTTTCTCTCTTAAAGTTTCCTTTTCTTAGCCACGTCCAGGTTTTCTCGTGTGAGATGTTTATTAGTCGTTTAAAACATCTATAGAGTTGTTTTTCACCCCATTTTTATTTCCTATTTATTGTCATTCGGTTGTTCATCGTGTTGTCGGTCTCGTTTCTGATGACTGTAATTAGTCCTCCTTCGTATTTTCTATGTTGTCCACGGGTCGTTGTATCGATGCGTCAACGCCTTCTTCGCAGCTGGCAAGTCTCCTTCCTCCCTCCTTTCTTGATACATATAATCTGTCAACGTCGTCTCTGGGATGTAATGCCTTATGCATGGTCATTAGTTTATCATTATTACTCATTAGAGTTTTTCACGTCAGCCTTAGCTGATGGTCTTTCACTAGAGTTTGAGGGACAGCAAGTCTCCTCAAGTCTCCAGGACTCTTCTCAGTATTCTGGCCGCTCTCAATAACGTAGTAGTTTGGATGGTCTCCACTCATCCGCCCACCTCCAAGTCCTCTAGTCCCTTTAGTAATCCTTTAGTTACTGTTCCAAACGCACCAATTACAATTGGTATAATTGTCACCTTCATGTTCCGTAGTTTTTTCAATTCCCTAGCAAGGTCGAGATACTTATCCTTCTTTTCACTTTCTTTCAATTTTATTCTGTGGTCAGCCAGGACAGCAAAGTCGGCAATTTTGCATATTCTTTTTTTTTTCTGTTGATTATTATTAGGTCTGGTCTTCTGGCCGAGATTAGGTGATATCACTATTATTATTATTATTATTATTATTATTATTATTATTATTATTATTATTATTTCTGTTGACTTTATAGTGACTGAGATCTAACTGCTTCATAACATTTATTGCGTTTAGAAATTACTCAATGATATTATATATATATATATATATATATAATTGAATGATTTCAACGATTTCAACCCGTCAAGAGTTGTTTTATGCCTTGAATTGAGCAAATCACATACATTGTACGTTTAGATTTAGATTTTTTGTGTAGTCGTTTCTTCAGAGTTTTTTGCGTATAGTTATATGGTATGAAATATTCCTATATAATAGAAATGAGCTCAGTCGACTCGGGCTGAAGAATACACCGACTGCATCTCTGCAGAGAGGTTAGACCTTCCTCAACGAGTGTCCTGGTTATGACACTAAAAAATCTAATGGTGAGGCTCTAGTAATGCTGGAGCTTTGGAGAATGCAGAGTATCCCGTCATTGCCATTGCTCCCAGGTTTACTCTGAACCGGAGTAGTAGCACCTGAAAAGGTTCTATCAATGGGTTAAATAGAACTGTTTGACATTTAAACGGTGTGCAAAAAAATGAGCTTAGGCACGTTTAAAAATAAACAGAAACATTCATACCATTATGGACTGCTGTTTCAACTGTTGGTGGGGGCTTAGTTTGAAAAGACTGGCTGTATTCTCTTTTGGGATAAGTCTCTCTGCAAAGTGGGGTGTCCTGGGTTTGTAACTAATCAACATCTGATGGTGAGGCTCCGGTTCTCTAGTGTAGTGTGCCTCTGACTTGGATTGATAGTACCTGTTAGGTTCCTATTATAAGTTAAATAGATCTGTTTAAAAATTACTAGTATTAGATAGGAATTCGTGACACCGTATAATTTTGCACACTGTGCAAATTATTTGTTAGATACAAATGCTTGATACTATATAACTGTGTGCAAAGAAATGATTATTACGTTAATAATCATTTGTTTGCACACAGTTATATGGTTTGGTTGGGTTTTATGGCATATCAACTATTGTATGTTATTTAATGCCATATTCTCTTTATACATATATATTGAATATATGATTTCGTTTGGTTGGGTTTTATGGCATATCAACTATTGTAGGTTATTTAATGCCATATTCTCTTTATACATATATATTAAATATATATGATTTGGTTTGGTTGGGTTTTATGGCATATCAACCATTGTTGGTTATTTTTTGCAAATACATTTTGTCGATAACATTTTTAAACGGACTTGAGCTCATTCTTATGCTATTTTTTACACAGTTCTATTTCTAGCAATTCAATTTAGCATAAGTCATTTGTTTGGACACAGTAACCAGCTCATTTGTCTAGTGGGTGGAATGTTCACCAATGGTCCGGGTGACCTGGGTTCAATCCAAGATTGTGTCATACCAAAGACTTTAAAAATGGCACTTGATAGCTCCTTGCTTAAAACTCATATATAAGGCATGTATCGAGGGTAAAGTGGAGCAATCCAGGGAAAGGAGTAGCGCCCTCCCCTACACCTCGGTGTAGTAGCTATTGAAAAGGGAGCCTTCTGGTCGCCCTCGACTACGGTCGCCAACTTTACTTTTACTTTAAATATCAAACAGTTCTATTTGACGCATAGATAGGACACTATCAGGTACTACCACTTCGAGACAGAGTGGAACTGGAAGCGATGGCAATAAAGGGGTACTCTGCATTCGCCAAAGCTCCAGCATTACTGAAGCCTCACCACCAGATTGTTTGATATCATATCGAGGATTCTCGGCTCCGGGACACAGTAGACCTAGGAGCTTTGGGCAAGGGAGGGGTAGTTCGCTTTCGCCAAAGTTCCAAGATTAGAGCCTCATGATCAGATGGTTTAATGTCATATTCAGGATACTTTTTGTTGTTGGTGGTGGGGGGGTGTTTTACTCCTCTGCAGAGATGCAGTCGGTGTATTTTACAGACGCAACCGATTAGGGTGGAGTTGTATGGTTGTTATTATAGAATCTACTGAAAGTCACTTGATACTATGTTTGTTTCTAGATGATTGAATTAAAAGAAATTTCATCAACTGAGGAATTTTCACATGGTATAAATAGAATTAAAAACTTGCCAAATTTTTCACTGGTCGACAATAATCTTAACGAAACATAACAGGAGGCATGTTGTCTACAACTACGTACGTTTGTTCATTATGAGCCCTCCAACCTTTGCCCCGTCGGCTGGAACTGTAGAACATACCGACTGCTTCTCTGCAAAGAGTGTCCTGTATATGACACTAAACAATCTGATAGTGAATTTCCAGTAATGCTGGAGCTTTGGGGAATGCTGAGTACCCCTTCATTACCATCACACCCAGGTCCACTTTGGCCCAGAGTGGTAGCACCTGATAGGGCCTTATCTATGGGTCAAATAGAACTAAACTGCGTACTCATGCTATACTGAATTACTTGAAATAGAACTGTATTGATATTTAAACTGCGTACTTATGCTATACTGAATTACTTGAAATAGAACTGTTTTGGTATTTAAACTGCGTACTCATGCTATACTGAATTACTTGAAATAGAACTGTTTTGATATTTAAACTGCGTACTCATGCTATACTGAATTACTTGAAATAGAACTGTTTTGATATTTAAACTGCGTACTTATGCTATACTGAATGGTTTGAAATAGAACTGTTTTGATATTTAAACTGCGTACTTATGCTATACTGAATTACTTGAAATGGAACTGTTTTGATATTTAAACTGCGTACTCATGCTATACTGAATTACTTGAAATAGAACTGTTTTGATATTTAAACTGCGTACTCATGCTATACTGAATTACTTGAAATAGAACTGTTTTGATATTTAAACTGCGTACTTATGCTATACTGAATTACTTGAAATAGAACTGTTTTGATATTTAAACTGCGTACTTATGCTAAACTGAATGGTTTGAAAGGAAACTGTTTTTGTATGCTAAACTGAATCGTTTGAAATAGAACTGATTATTTATATAAAAATGGATTTGGAATGGAATAACCTCCAAAGGTTGATATGCCATAAAACCTAAGCAAACAAACAAACAACCTCTCCTACCATCAACACTTGTAATTTTGGTCTCATTCTATTTTATGTCCTCTTCAAAAACGAACGTATCGTCGATATTACTTCTCTGTCTCTTACGTACATAAAACTTGTAAGAAAAACTTGTGCTATTCTTTTCTATTGGCCAGTCAGAAGAACGTGTCTATTCTTTCTTGCTTAGCCCTTTTCCTGTTTTGAGAGCCTCGTGTGGCTCATTGTGTTACTACATTTAAAATAAATGATAATTTTTTTTAAAAACATGTGAGTAGATACCTCTAATTTACCTTGAGCAGTGAAATATTGAAATAATATTGAGTTGATTGGTTGGATGGGTTTATGACATATCAACCCTTGAGGGTTATTTAATGTAAAATCCTGTTTACAAGACAAATGGGCCGAATGCTTAAATTGTAATTAAGAACTGAAATTATAGTAGCATTTGGCCTAGTGGGTAGAGTGTTCGCCAATAGTCCAGGAGACCTGGGTTCAATCCGAGGTCGCGTCATACCAAAGACTTTTAAAATGACACTTGATACCTCCTTGCTTAACACTCAGCAATAAAAGGTATGTATCAAGGGTAAAGTGAGCAATCCAGGGAATGGAGTAGCGCCCTCCCCAACACTTCGATGTAGTAGCTATCGAAAAAGGAGCCTTCTTCCCCCACCTCGACTACGGTAACGAACTTTACAACTCCCTATACAATAACTAATAAATGTTGTGTGATCAAGGATTTAAGACTACAGCCTAGGGAGACCAAATTTACCGTCAATTCTCCCGAAATGCAAAAACTTGGACATCTTATCGCCTTGTTGGCAGGGCTTTGAATAAAATGCTATATTCTTGGCAACGCAAAGTCTAAATTTCAAACTTATGAGAACCTGGATATACACGTCCAACTTTTGATGTCGTTTAAGTTGGTTTTGTTTATTTGTTTAATGACATATCAACCCCTTATGGGTTATTTAAAACAGAAATATGTAAAAACGTATACTCTGTTATAAGGTTTGGGATTGTTTGTGGAGATGGGGACGTATGGAGACCGGAGTTGAAGAGAAACAGAAAGAATCAGGTTAAAAAGATATTTCTAGACGGACAAATTCAACGTACTCCTTAGTTGGTAGGGGTTAGAATACGCTGACTGTATCTCCTTCGGAGGGTTAAGATACCACTCCAAAAAGGGATGTCCTAGGTATAATACTAAATTGCATTTGATGGTGAGACTCCAGTTCTGTAGATTATCCATTTATGGACATTATTCCCTGGTCAACTCTGATTCGGATTGATAGTGATTGTTTTGGTCTAATCTATGGGTCAGATAGATCTGATTGAAAAATATTCGTATTTGAGAAAATCAGGTGCCCACCCAACTCCTCTGCCAAAAACAAATACGATTACACAAAAAATGTAAATACGAACGCACAATGAACGCGATTCCCTGACCTTTATGCATAAAATAACCCTAAATGATTTGACGTAGCGTTAAAATCAATCAATCATGATTTAACAGATTGAACATCGATCGGAAAAAATTTTTTTGAAAATACCCCCACCCCGCAAAAAAGCAACATCAACACCAACAACAAAACAAAACAAAAAACGGTTGGGTATGAAAAAAACACGAAATAAGAACAAATGAGAAGTGTGAATGTCCACGAAAGCCGTTATCAAGCACAACTGAGTTCACAACTCACAAGCTATTGTTTTGTTTTCAATAAATTTATGGGGTTTGATTGCTTTTTCTCGTGTGTTTTGTCAATCCAGGAATGCTTATACATTTGAATAAATACGAATTCAGGTACAGAGTATATATTTATATATATAGGGTGTTCCCAAAAAATGTATACATATTTACTTTGAAATTATTTTTACTGTGTATACATTTTTGGGAGACATCCTATATATATATATATATATATAATACCCTTGGGAAAGGTATGAACCCCCTTATCCTCCCAGCTACGGGTTAAATAGTACCACTACTGTTCTTTTAGGAGAATGGCTTTGGCATTAAATAACCTAAAAAGAGTTGATATGCCATTAAACAAAGAAACCAAACCAAACCTATATATATATATATACACACACACACACACACACACACACATATATATATATATATGTGTATATTTAGGCAGCATTTCTTCGTTAATGCAAATTTCATTGAACATAATAGACATTTTATGCCTACATATTCTCTTTTGGATCCGTTCGAATTCCCGTATTACTTTTATCGTATTTGGGAGGAACTTATTATATATTATAATAAGTTCAAAACCTCGAATTTGGTAATTAGAAATAACTCCTCTCCCTCGATTGGGGTGTTGCAAAAAACCAACGTTATATATAAATTTAAATGTCCCCTAGGAGATTGTATCTCTGATAATAATAATATATACGTTGGTTTAACCTCAACTACCCTGTCGAGGAGACTTACAATGCACCTTTCTGACACAAGTTCAATAGCTCAGCATTTAAAAAACATTCATGCCCAACAACACAACTACGAAAAATTCTCACCGACAACACAACAATACTCGAACATCAAAATAATAAACAAAAACTTCAGATTCTCGAAGCACTATATATTAGAAACCTGCAACCAGCACTTAATAGAATTAATTTTCAAACCAGTGCTAACGTACTTAAATGTCTTTAGCTACTGGCACTATTTACAGAATTACATTTAAAAGCAAGCGCCATAATCTCCAACAGCAAAGACGTCCTTACACAGTAGTAATTTGCTAAAACAAAAGTTACATCACTTTTGTAACAGATTCTCCCCAGATGATGGCTCAAAGTCGGGCAGAAAGTACTAGGGATACATACAATTATGGATAATACCTTAATCAGTTCCCCCCAAATACGATAAAAGTAATACGGGAATTCGAACGGATCCAAAAGAGAATATGTAGGCATAAAATGTATATTATGTTCAATGAAATTTGCATATATATATATATATATATATATATATATATATATATATATATATATATGACAGCCATTCAAAAGGTAGTAAGCCTCACCCAGAAAAAAGAGTAATAGTTAAACATTTTTGTTGTGGCAACGTACAATCACTTCTTATAAAACTAGAAAAACTAATTCAGATTTCTGTCCTAATTTATATGCAGGTGAGGCTCATACAAAGATGAAAAGTGTGCGACAAATCTAAAATCTAGGTTAGGCTTACAACTTTTTAAACGACCCTCGAATATATATATATATATATATATATATATATATATATACTGCTTTACTGTGTTCACGGATAAACATTAAGAAATACATTTGTAGATCAGTCGGAGATAGACAGGTATATTGGTATGAAAATGCAGAAAATGCATAAATCTTATAAGCATATATACACACAATTAAACACTCACACTGATAAACACATATACACAAACTTATACACTCTAGCACACACATACACATTCATGCATACAAATATACACACTCAAACGCGCACACACATATATAGACACGAACTCAACTACATACACAAACGCATATAGATATGCATACACACACATGTATACATACACTCAAACACACATGCGTGCGTGAAAACGTGCCTAGCGGTTAGAGTGTTCGCCAATGGCCTGGGAGACCTGGGTTCAATCCCAGGTCGAGTCATACCAAAGACTCAAAAAATGGTATTTGATGCCTCCTTGCTTAACACTCAGCATTATAAGGTACGGATCAAGGGTAAGTGGAGCAATCCAGGGAAAGGAGTAGCGCCCTCCCCTACACCTTGGTGTAGTAGCTATCGAAAAGAGAACCTTCTGATCACCCTCGACTATGGTCGCCAACTTTACTTTATATATATATATATATATATATACGTACACTCAAACACACATGCTTTGGTTTCTTTGTTTAATGGCATTTCAACCTTTGTAGGTTATTTAATGCCAAATCTATTCTCATAGAAGAACACTAGTAAACACACATGCGGGCATACAAACATATGTATATACACACATATACCCGCACGCAAACATACACTCAAACATGCACACACACACACACACACAAATACACACACTCATACACTCAAACACACACACACACAGACATATTCACGCATACACTCACATACAAACACACATATACACATTCACTCAAACACCACAAGCATACACACATGCACACACACATGCATACAAACACAAAAAACACACAAATACACACACTCGAACAGACACATATATACACACGTTCACATATGCAAGCATACACACACAAACAAAAACACATACGCGTATATACACACAAATGCACAAATACACACCAGCACACACACACGCACATACACATACACTCAAACAAAAATGCACAAACCCATATGCATACGCACACACACAGAGAAACACGCACACACAGAGAAACACACACACACACACACACACACACACAGAGAAATACGCACACACAGAGAAACACACACACACAGAGAAACACACACACACACACACACACACACACACACACACACACACACACACACTGAGAAACACACACACAGAAACATTCACACACGGAGAAACATGCACATACAGAGAAACACAAAGACACACACTCACACACACAGAAACACACACAGAAACATGCATACACACAGAAACACGCACACACAGAGAAACACACACACACACATACACAGAAACACACAGAGAAACCTGCACACACAGAGAAACACACACATACAGAGAAACACACACACACGCGCAAATGTTTAGAGGTAAACTAATGGAATCGGCACCTCAAGTTCAAATCCTGGACCAGGCCTTTTGCGTTTCACTTCGTGTTAATACCTAGGAGAAAGGCATGAATCCATCAAACCTCCTCCTACCTCCACTTATGGCTAAATAGTAGGGCAGACTAATGAGCAACTAGTTTAAAAGTTGGAAAACTCTGAATTCAAAACCACTGGCATTCCGCTTAAAAATGACAGTGTCCCATCGTGCCTGTGGTAGAGGTGACGAGGGGGTTGAGAAAACACACGCATACACACTATTGCCCAGGGGGTGTCCTCGTGGTGTAATGGTTAATGAGATGGACTGCGGAATCGCAATAAGTGAGTTCGAGCTCCAGTCACACTAATACGTTCACTTTCGGGCAAATACCCTTGGGAAAGGTATGAACTCCCTTATCCTCCCAGTTATGGGTTAAATAGTACCACTACTGTTCTTCTAGGAAAACAGCTTTGGCATTAAATTACCTACAATGGTTGATATGCCATAAAACAAAAGAAACTAAACCAAACAATTGTCCAGTCGCCTGGAGCTGTAGAATACATTGACTTCTTCCCTACAGAGGGGTAAGACTCCCCCCAACGAGTGGCTCAGTCGGCTAGGGCTGTAGAATACACCGACTGCTACTCTGAAAAGGGATAAGACTCCCCCAACGAATAACCTGGATATAGCACAAAACAATCTGATGGCGAGGTTCCAGTAATACTGGAGATTTGGGGAATGCGGAGTATCCTTTCATTGCCATCGCTCGCAGGTCCACTCTGATCCGGAGTGGTAGCACCTGACAGAGTCTGGTCTCTAGGTTAAACAGAACTAAAGAGTGTACTTATGCTAAATTGAATTGTTTGAAATAGAACTGTTTTGACATTTAACTGTTTCTAAACAAAAACTATACTTATACTAAACTAAATTGTTTGAAATTTAATTCGGCGTTAAGTGATTCGAAAAGGGTTGATACGCCGTAAAACAAAACAACTAACCAACCACACACACACACACACACATAGTTTGTTGTATGTTTTACAGATAAATTTCGGGTGCATTATCAACTTCTAGTTAGAAACACTTCAAACACTTATAGGCAGTGTCCGCAGGGTCTGTAATAAGCCGTGGTTTCGAGTTCCTTGGGGTCCTCGACACCCTCCCTTCTTTTCAAGCTCTCCTTTCGAACAATTTTTGCAGGGCCCTTGCTCTTGGTGGGCCCCTAGGCTTCAACTTAGCCAGCCTAATGGATTATACGACACTGATGATATAGGGGTTCAGATGATAAACCAATCCGGGGTCTTGAGAACCTAGGAGAGACCTCCGAAATTTCTGACTCCCACCATCCTCCAAAAAGCCAAAACCAAACAAACAAACAAACAACAAATTCTTTTCATTAACTGGTTAAGATTTAGATCATTGGTCCTGTGGGTAGAGTGTTCGCCAATGGTTCGAGAGACCTGGGTTCAATCCCCGGTCGCGTCATACCAAAGACTTTAGAAATGGTACTTGATACCTCTTGCTTAACACTCAGCAATATAAGGTACGTATCAAGCGTAAAGTGGAACAATCCAGGGAAAGGAGTTGCGCCCTCTCCTACACCTCAGTGTAGTAGCTATTGAAAAGGGAGCCTTCTGGTCGTCCTCGACTACGGTTGCCAACTTAACTTACTTTACTATATTGATATGCGATCATTCGGATGCAAGGGGAATAAAACATTTATGAAAGTTTACTTGTGCTCATATTTAGAGAGCTCTAGGCTAACTCACACATTAGATAAAACTTTTGTAAATACACATCAAAAACTCTATTTTCTGCATATTTCCTTTTATGTGTGTCTGTGTGTGTCTGTGTGTGTGTGTCTGTATCTGTTTTTGTGTAAAAAGAAAAATTACAAATTTTAAATCTAATGTTAAACCTTACTTAAAATAACTGAGAACTAAAATATCAATGTGGGTGGCATTTTTTAACAGCGTCTTCTCCAGATTGAGTGGTGTTTCCTTAAAATAGTCTTGTATCGTCTTGAAAAAATTCTTCTCCGAGGCCCGGACTCTTCGTGCACACATATAAATACATGCGTACTATTAGAATCACATATACGTACAATGAAATGAAAGAATACTATATATATATATATATATATATATATATATATATATATATATATTGAATGTCCCAAGAGTCACCTAGGGATCTTAAAACTAGAATGAAAGTTTGAATTTTTTCAAATAAATTTATAATTTTTTCTTTTAAGAAAATGATGTAAACTGCAGCATTTTTCACGAGTCAATTAAATTTATTTCCAATGTCGAAATTTTACAATGCAATAAATAAATAAACAAATAAGTAGATAACAAATTAATAACAAAAATCCATGTTCTTTCATTTTAAACACCTAAGTGATATTTGGGATGTCCAACACAAGCATGCACATATATATATATATATATATATATATATATATATATATATATATAAGTGAATTAAATAGTTTAGATGTATATGTTAAGGAGCAGAAATAATGAAAATATCAAAAATCAATACTCACATGGTAAAATAATCGAACACATAGTACTGTGTCGAATTAACTGAAGAAGGAGAGAGAGGAAGAGAAAGAGAGAGAGAGAAGAAGAAGAAGAAGAAGAAGAAGAAGAAGAAGAAGAAGAAGAAGAAGAAGAAGAAGAAGGTGCAAAAGCCTTAGTAACGTAACGTTTTCTCTCCTTTTCTGGTCCTTCTGTCACTGTAACAATATCCTAAGTACTTTCGACCACAAAATACCATCGAACCCCACATGGTCGTTTTGCCAGAGACAGGTACGGCACACCAGTGCTCTATTTGGCCCTGCTGCCGCACTCTGCACACGTCGTTCGTCGGACTTGGCTCACCCACAACAACAACAACAACAGCCTCTACCACAATTCGAGCTCAACCACAAAGAAACGAACTGTACGCTATCCGTTTTTTTTTTCTTTTCTTTTCTTGCCTGTCTCTACCGCCTCGGATTCTGCAATTTGTTCTTCTTTCGATAGCACCGTGCACTGTGCGGTGAGAGTTTTATGCTCAGCCAAAGCCTTATGACCTGATTGTGTCTGTAGGTGCGTGTCTGTGTGTCTGTACGGTCTCTCTCTCTCTCTCTCTCTCTCTCTCTCTCTCTCTCTCTATCTATCTATCTATCTATCGCAAACTCTTTTTTCATTCTTCCTTTCTTTCAGTCTTTCTTTTATATTTCACGGTACACAAATTGCACCTATTTATTATCTTTTTTTTTCCATTCTCTCTCTCTCTCTCTCTCTCTCTCTCTCTCTCTCTCTCTCTCTCTCTCTCTCTCATTCTCAAACTCCATTTTCATTCTTTCTTTCAGTCATTCTTTTATATTTCACGGTGCACAAATTGCACCCATTTATTATCTATTTCTTTCTTCATTCTCTCTCTCTCTCCTTCCTCTGTCTCTGTCTCTGTCTCTGTCTCTCTCTCTCTCCCCGTGTGTTGCGTGATTTACATATTAACTTTTAAATGTTCAAAAAAAAAAAAGAAATTAACATGTGTTAAGTCGTAGACACGTGTTTTTTTGGGTTGTTTTTTTTTTTTTTTTGCTTTTTTAAGCTGCATATTGCATTTTTAGTTTTATTGTTTGTGTGTTTGTTTTGTTTTTTGTTTTTTCCATATTTTTTATTGTTTTGTTGTTTTATTTTTTTATTTATTTTATTTTTTGCTTTATAATTTTTTTTTTTTTTTTGAATCTCTGACCGAACGAACATGCATGTGTGCAAGTGCCCACACGTGATTAGCTTAACTGTCATGGAATGAAAGTAGGTATAGTGTGGATATCTCTGTCTGTAACATAGCTGGACTTTCTTTTTTTAATCTTTTCCCTCCCATCAACCACACTTTTTCAGGTTTCACTTTCTAGTGTCGTTGTTAAGTTAGAGAGAGAGAGAGAGAGAGAGAGAGAGAAAGAGAGAGAGAGTGAGAGGGAGGTTGGCTGATTTTTCGATTGTTTTCAAATTTTTATTTATTTACTTTACAATTTCATCTATTTATTTCATTTCATTTTATTTTATTTATGTATCTATTTATTTGTATGACAATGTGAGGTCCTTGAAAAGCTGGGGAAGGAAAACAGCAAAAAAGAAGAAGAAGAAGAAGAAGAAGAAGAAGAAGAAGAAGAAGAAGAAGAAGAAGAAGAAGAAGAAGAAGAACGCAAGTGGTAGAAAGGTGGGGAAAAGTGAAAGGGAATATACAATTGCGTGTATACAGATACGTGTACCCCTTGCCGATTGTTGGTGTGCAGAAAAAGATTTTTCAAAAAAGACTTTTATTGTTTCGACCGTTTAAATGTAGTCATAATGCTAGAAAAGAAAGGAAGGAAGGAAGGAAGTAAAAAAGGAAGGAAAGAAGGAAGGAAGGAAACGGTATCCATAAAGTAGGAATTTGCATTTGAAAAAAAAAGCGATTCTACTTTCACTTTCACTTTCGCTTTAGTCTCTTGTTATTGTCTATAATTGCACGCCATTCTCTTTGCATTTATAATGTTGATTTAAGTTATTATTACATCCCGCATCATTATATTTGAAGATGTGTACGGATTAACTGAATTTATAAGAATAACACTAATAACTAATTATTGTTGATGTTGTTAATATGAATGTAGATGTAAGAATATTAAAAGAATTGACCATATAAAGGATTTGGGGCGTGAAAAAATTACGAGTGAACTGACCAGATTAGTAATTTTAGTAAATAAAAAGAAAGAGACAAATATAATTAAAGAGTTTAAGAATGAGAGCAATAGAAAGAAGAGAGAAGGATATACAGAAAAAACAAATACAAAATAAATGGGGGCGATTTGTGCACAGAGGGAAAGAAAGAGATAGAGTGGGGAGGGGAGAATGAAAACGGTGTTAATAAGTGTGTACATGAGTGCGTGCCAGAGTGAAAGAGAGACAGAGACAGAGACAGACAGACAGACAGACAAATAGACAGAAAGTGAGAGAGAGAGAGAGAATAAAAAAGACATTATATGTGTATGTGTGTGTACGACTACGTATGTGTACGAGTACGTGTGTGTGTGTGTGTGTGTGTGTGTGTGTGTGTGTGTGTGTGTGTGTGTGTGTGTGTGCGTGTGTGTGTGTGTGAGAGAGAGAGAGAGAGAGATAGAGCGAGAGAAAAAGTGATAGAATGAAAACGGAGTTAGTAAGTGTGTGTATGAGTGTGTTTGAGTGTACCTCAGTAAGATAGATAGATAGATAGATAGATAGATAGATAGATAGATAGATAGATAGATAGATCAAGTGAGAGAGAGAGAGAGGATGAAAAAAGAGTGTGTGTATGAGTGTGTGTGCATGTATGAGAGAGAGAGAGAGAGAGAGAGAGAAAGAGGGAAAAAATTGATATTAAAGGTGTGTGATTTGTGCACCATGAAATATAAAAGAGAGACTGTGAGAAAGAATGAAAGAGAGAGAGAGAGAGGAAAAGAGAGAAAAGTCGAAAATTAAGTTAGATATTCTTATATGTTGTAATGCTAGCAAGCCTATTACAAAGCAGGTTGATTCTTACTAAACGCTCCATACGTCTGGCCTTGTGCCATTACTGAACCAGACTTAATGAATAACAGTTTACAGCTTCGAAAAAGGAAAATCATCCAAAAGAAAAGAAAAAATATCAAATGAACAGCGAAAATGAATTAAAAGAAAGATGTTCTAATCAAAAGATGAATGATAAGGGAGGGAGAAAGAGAAAGAGAGAGGGGGGAGAGAGAGAGCAGTTGGAGGAAAGACTGAAAAAAGAGAGGCTGATGAGCCAAAGAGATAGGGAAAGAGATAAAGAGAAAGAGGAAAAAGAGAGGTAAAGAAAGAGAGGGAGATAAAAAGGGTGGGAGAGATAGAAAGATGGAGAAAGAGAAAAAGAGAAAGTGAAGAAATAGAGGAAGAGAGAGAAATAGAGAGAGAGAAAGAGAGAGAGAGAGAGAGAAAGATTGAGATGGAGAGAGTGAAAGGGAGAGGAGGGAGAGAAAGAATGAGGAGATGGAGACAGTAAGGATGGAAGAGAAGAAGAGATAGAGAAAGAGTTAAAAGGAGAGATAGAGAGAGGAAAAAAAGAGGGAAGTGAAGAGAAAGAGAGAGAGATAGAAAGTGAGTGGGAGAGGATAGACAAAGATGGAAAGAGAGAAATAAAGAGAGGAGAAACAGCTGCATAAAGAGAGATAAAGAGAGAGAGAGAGAGCAAGAGAAGTGAGAGGGAGAGGATAAGGAATGATGGAAAAAGAAAGATAAAGAGAGAGGTGGATAAAGAGAGAGAGAGGTTAAAGTGAGGAAATTGATAGATAGATAGATAGATAGAATCGAGAGAGAGAGAGAGAGAGAGTGGGCGGATTTGATATTTCCGACTGTTGGTAGACATTTATTGAGTGACAGTTTCTTGTATGTCTGTCTGTGTGTATGTGTTTTTAGTGCAGGGTGGGAGGATATAAAATATTCTCTTGTCTGCGACTGGGAAAGTTTGTGTGGGTGTTGTATTGTGCATACAGGATGGGTATTTCATTCCGTCCGATTTTACCTATCTGTGTTTGGTTTAGCATACTTAATTTCTTTCTTCTTCTTTCCTTTCATTCTGGTTCCCCATCTCTCTCTCTCTCTCTCTCTCTCTCTCTCTCTATCTATCTATCTATCTATCTATGTCTTTAATATCTATCTATCTATCTATGCTGGTGTCTATCTAGCTATCTATCTATCTCTATTAGTATGTATGTATGTATGTATGTATCAATCAATAGCTATCTATTAATATCTATCTATATATCTATTTATGTCTGTTTATATCTATCTATCTATCATTCTATGTCTGTTTGCATGTATGTATGCATGCATCTATCTATCTATCTATCTATCAATCAAGAAGACTATATTTGTAAACTTTTGTCATTTATAAAACTGGTAGAAAGATCAATGTAACAAATCAGTTTTAACCATTGCAATCAGTCAGCTGTTTCTTTAGGGTAAAAATATATAATTGCTGAATCTATTATCCTTTTAATTTATTGGCCATGGGTTCAATTCTTTTAAGAAATATTCAGACATCTTGATTTCAATGTCAATTGAAATGATCATGTGAACTTGGAAATTTCAATGACATTGAAAATTGAATCCAAAGTTATTCTGTCTGATTTCAATGTCAGACTATTTATTGTTGTGCTATTTAATTTATGAATAACAATAATGATTTCACTTTAGAGAAGTCCTTCTGAATATCAGTTTCAACTGTGAAGTTGGTGTATCAATTGTTTGATGTGATGATGCCAAGAAATAGATAGATAGATAGATAGATAGATAGATAGATAGATAGATAGATAGATAGATAGATAGAAATAAACTGA
This sequence comes from Sepioteuthis lessoniana, assembly GCA_963585895.1. NCBI lineage: Eukaryota > Metazoa > Mollusca > Cephalopoda > Myopsida > Loliginidae > Sepioteuthis > Sepioteuthis lessoniana. The sequence goes on along the minus strand of OY757942.1, from coordinate 40,137,475 downwards.
GATACACACATTAATATAGTTAAAGAATAAAGTTAAAGAAGAGAGATTAAGAAAAGAGGAGAGAGAGAGAGGGAGAGAGAGAGTGAGAGAGAGAGAACACTTGTATGTTATGAGAGGAGTAAAAACATATTCTTTGTTGCTGTGTTTAAATTATGTATGCTGTATTTACTTTGCAGAAATCCTTAAGTATATCAGCATCAAGACTTGAGTAGGTGTATCTCTACTTTCATATGATTCCAAGGGGATAGATAGCTAGCTAGATAGATAGATAGATAGATAGATAGAAACAAATTTAGATAGATATGAACATAGATAGATAGATAGATAGATAGATAGATAGATAGATAGATATGAACAAATTTAGAGAGATATGAACATAGATATGAACAGATTGAGATAGATAGATAGATAGATAGATAGATAGATAGATATAAACAAACTAAGATAGAGAGAAAGACTGGCTAAAATAATGTCATAAAAGAAAGAAGACAGAGAAAGAGAAAGAGAGAGATAGAGAGAAACAGAGAAAGAGAGAGATTAAAAGAGAGAGAGAGAAAGAGAGAAAGAGATAGTGAAACACTTTTTATATTAATGGATTGATAAAACAATGAACATGGTCCAAAAAAGTGAGAAAAAAAGAAAAAGACAAAATGAAAGAATGAAATAAAAGTGTGAAGTAATGAGTCAATTAATAAAAGAAGAAAAGAAAATGCCTTCAAAGCAATTATTATATCATGAAGAAGAAAGATGCAAGAAGTTAAGGAAAAGAGGACAGAAAAGAAGATAGACGAGGTATGGGAGGAGAGGATCAATAAGGAAGTGTAGGAGGAGATAGAGGAGAAGGAAGAGATGATAGAGATGAAAAAGATGGAAAAAAGAAGAAGTAAGGAAAAAAAGGAGGAGAAGATAGAATTTGTAGTTGAGGAGGTAGGTTTGAAGAAGAAGAAGAAGAAGAAGAAGAAGAAGAAGAAGAAGAAGAAGAAGAAGAAGAAGAAGAAGAAGAAGAAGTTAGAATTTGTAGTTGAGGAGAAATGTTTGAAGAAGAAGAAGAAGAAGAAGAAGAAGAAGAAGAAGAAGAAGAAGAAGAAGAAGAAGAAGAAGAAGAAGAAGTTAGAATTTGTAGTTGAGGAGAAATGTTTGAAGAAGAAGGAGAAGAAGAAGAAGAAGAAGGAGGAGGAGGAGGAGGAGGAGGAGGAAGAATTTGTAGTTGAGAATGTAGGTTTGAAGAAGAAAAAGAAGAAGAAGAAGAAGATAAAAGAGGAAGAGGGAGAAGAAGAGGAAGTGGTGAAAATGAAGAAGGAACGATTAAAGAAATGTCTCTCCCATGAAAGGCAACATAAATCTGATCGTACATAATGTGCCCCATTTAAATAAACACCTCAACTAATTAGACACTTACTATCAATCTGTTTTTCAGTTCGATCAAAATTATGACTTGTGCTACTGCGAAAGTCACGGTGACCAATTAAACTTTGGCAAATCGCCATAGTTTGTCTCAAACGTCTTTTTCATCACACTTGAGATACACCTACACCAGTTCACCCGTGTTGTCAAAATATCACAGCAATATGAGATCTGATCAAAAACTATGGAGCCAAAATCTTTGAATTTTTTAAATTTTAAATCTTAAAATTTAAATAAAATATATATTTAAATAAAAATATATGTCTTACTAAGTAATTCAAATAATAAAGATAAAGGGATATCTAGATGACAGTCTCTTGATTGAGTGACTTTGATGGCATATCAAAACATCTAGGGTTATTTTATCCCTAGAGGTTAGGGAATTGTGTTCCTTGTATATTTACATAATTTTTTCGATTTGGTGTGGTTTGGTTTAGTCAGGTTTATGGCAAATCAACCATTGATGGTTATTTGATGCTAAATCCTGTTTTTACATATATATCAACTATATGATTGGTAAACACATTTTGCACAGTTATATGAATTCTATTTCTAACAATTCAGTTTCACATAAGTCAACAAAGTTAAATGGCTGCAAGTATTCTAATGTATCACTAACAATTCAGTTAAACATCAATCATTTGTTTACACACAGCTAAAGGATCAAACAGTTCTTTTTCAAATAATTCAGTTTAAGATAAGTCAACAAAGTTGAATGGTACCAAGTATTGCTAAGTATAATTAACAATTCAATTAAACATCAGTCATTTGTTTACACAGAGTTAAATGACAAACAGTTCTATTTCTAACAATTCAATTTAGCATAAGTGATTTGTTTGCATACAGTTTAAATGTCAAACAGTTCTATTTGACACTATCAGTTGAAAACACTCCAGGGTAGATTGGACTTGGGAGTGAATGCAATGAAAGTGTACTCAGCATTTGCCAAAGCTCCAGCATTACTGGAGCCTGCCCTCGTTGTGTGGGGAGGATCTTACCCCTCAGTAGAGATGCAGTCGGTGTATTCTACAGCCCCAACTGACTGGGCTGTTCCTTTTTTGTGCACTTATTTCTTAGCTTTTTCCAATGAGTTTTTTTTGCTTACTGTCACATGATATCAATGGTTAACTGATTTTAATGGCATATAAACTTGTCTAGGGGTATTTTATGCCTGGAGATTAGGAAAGTGCATATGGTTTCAAGTATTCCGATCCAATGAGAATTATTTGTACACAGTCATATGGACTGATTTGGGTTGATTGATTTTAACATTGTGTTACCTTGTCTGTGGTTATTTTAAGCCTAGAGGTTAGGGACAAGGTTAACATTTGTATGGTTTCAAGTATTCCTATCAAATACTAATAATTTTTATACAGTTATATGGTTTCAAGTAATTATTTCTATTTAATAATAGTCATTTGTTTGCACATAGTTTTAAGTAGCTAATGATAATAAGCCTTATTATAACTCTAACAAGTACTACCACTTTTGGTAGGAGTGGACCTAGGAGTAATAGCAATGAAGGAGTACTTCACTCTGCTCAGAACTCAGAACTGGAGCCTCACCATCAGATGCAGTTTAGATGTCTTATTAGAAAATTATGAGTTATCCTCTAGACAGATATGTACTTGGATGGAGAGAGTTTGAGGGTAGGGGGAGAAAACAGGACGGAAGGAATTTGAGCATGTGACTTGGGCACAGAGAGAGGCAGAAGCAACTAGGGTTTCCACGAGGTGAGACATAGTTAAACACACCAGAAAAAGGTGTTAGTAGACCACCCAACACCGCAAACAGAACCCAGAAGACAATTTTGAACCCTACGAAACCAAACGTCCACTGCTGTCTTAAAACAGTCTTAAACACAACCAGAAAATATACAGAAAGACAACAGGACATTCACCAACCACAGATAAGTGTATTATAATTTTAACTTTGTTTTCATAAAGACTATTGACTACTAAAGGAATATGCTTTAGCAAAATATGGGAAATTTAACAATGCCCCCATATGGGTCATAAGAAAGAATAAGCAACGTGGTAAGACATTTGAATACATCTTTATTAGAAGTGCAAAAGACTTGCTAAAGCATCATCATCTTCATCATGTCGTGCCGCTTACACAGATATCCCTAAGCCTCTCTCGCCACTTCTCCCTATTGTTCATTGCCTCTGGCAGGTCTTCTGGGCTACATCCTGTATCCTCACATAGCTGCTGTATGTATGTTCTAGCTGGTCATCCTGCTTTAGCCCATCCATATGTGGGGTCCATAGGAGTACATCACTTATGAGCTTGTCCTTGTTCCTTCAGCAGTGTCCTACGTGCTTGGTTCGTCTAACTTGGATAGTTTTCATCATAGGAGGTAGGTGATCATATAGTTGGCGCTTTGTGGGGCGTTGCCGCCAGGACTTGTTTAATATTGCTCACAACATTCTTGTGTAGTTGCTGTCTAGCTTCTTCTCCAGCCTTTTGTTAATGTCTAAGTGGTGCATCCATACAGCAGTATCGACACGACCACTGCTTGGAAGAAACTGCGTTTCATTTTATCAGTCAGGTCTGATTTTCATATGACTGATAACTTATCAATAGCTGTCATTAAAACGGAACAAAATGCAGGAGTTAAAATGGGCTTACATAGCATTATGCAGATGTTCAAATGGGCTAATATAAAATCAAGTAGGTGTGGAGATGGGCTAACATAATACTGAAATGGGTTAACTGCCCTGAGAGTTCTCATTCACTATTTTACACATAACTGAATTAAAAAATCAGAAATGAAAATTTCTTTACAATAATCTTTAAAATTCCTCTAATTTTTTAGATTAGTTACCAGAAAAGAAAATGAAATACGAGGATCATTAAATAAGTTTCCAGAAGTAAATAGTAGGGCATATTGGGCTCTATAGCTTTGTAGATAGTTATTAGTCCTATACCTCCTGGTTTTGACTTCAGAGTTTTTCCTTCTCCTAGATAATTCTATCTCAAAAAAGCCTATATAATTTTTGCAAGAAATAAATGAAGAGGAAAACAGCAGATAGCAAACTAAATCTCATGATGACACCTTCGCACTTGAAATGGTTAGAATAACTGCTAATAAACATGCAAAGTTGCTTTGAATCAAAGCCAAAGTTTTAAACAAAACTCAACATTTCTGGATCTCATCTGCCTACCACCTGTCTCTCTAAATTTTATGGCTTGCAAGTTCAGAACTTTGTTAATTCCTGGGAGGTCCATTATCCATGTTCAGTGGGTGGTGTATTTCTCAAATGAAGACCTTCAAAAATATACATAATAACATCAGACCTGTCAAAGAATCATTTTAAACATAAAAAAAAATAATCAGTTCCATCAATATATTGTCGTCCAAACGACGAGCAAAGTTTTCTTCATTCGATTCACTTTAAATGATGATTCTATTAAATAGAAAAACAAGGAATACAGATACATAACGAAAAGAAAAAAGGTCAGTTTAGTTATCGGTTTATAATTGGGAAGTGTTTGCCTGTCTGTTATGGTTTGATGGTAGAGTTATGAGTTGCAGACGACAAGTTTCCAGACTTTTTTTGTATGGGCACTTTTATTGATAGTACACACATGAAACTCTAGTCCTCTTCAAAGTAATCTCCTCCGGCTGCAATGTACTTGTTGTACCATTCCAACAAATTCTGGAAGGCCCCATGGAAGTCCTCTTGTGTGAGCTTGTCAATGACCTTCATCACAGCCTCTTTCATCTCCTCAATTGTCTCATAACAACAGCCTCTGAGTTTAGGGAATAAGCAAAAGTCACAGGGAGCAAGGTCTGGACTATAGGAAGGCTGAGGAACTGTCTTGATGCCCATCTTGGTCAAATAGTCTGTGACAAGGATGGAGTTGAGGACTGGTGCATTGTCCTGGTGGAAATGCCACTAACCCGATTTGAAGAGTGCTGGCCTCTTCCCTAGGAATCTCTTCCTGAACTCCCTTAAAACCTCAACATAGTATTCATTCTTGACTGTCTGTCCAGTAGGAACCCAGAGCATGTAGAACATGGCAGTGCAGTCAAAAAAAGGGATCCTCAAAAGTTTGCGGGTCTAGGAGAGCCAGCATGCTTCCACTGGGAACTCTGTCTCTTAGTCTCTGGGTCATAGCAGTAGATACAGGTTTCATCGCATGGCATTTTTTCCAAGTTTAAAACAGAATTTTATAGCATATCATTCTTCTAAAGTCCAGATTGCATTTTTGCAATTCACCAGCTGTGACAATCAGGCTTTAGTAGGGTGTATTCCAATTCCTACTGTAGCTGTTCATTTGAATCTGAAATCATGAAAATTCGTCAGTCATCTTATAAGATGTATAACAAAAACATACTGAATTTTCAAGTGTCTATGACAAGTTTAAATGCCTGTACAAAAAAATCTGGAAACTTATTGAATGAACCACAAATATACATAGCACTCATAGATAAGTGACCATGTACCTGACTAAGCATTATGAATACCCTACTGCCAATAAATAAGAACACCCTTATTATTATTTATTAACAAATTCTACTGTATCAAACACTTGTCAAAATGATGAATATATATAAAATAAAAAAGAGATGACTTGAAGCACCTGCATCGCCATTATTAGCAGGTCCAGTCTCCAACTCAAGAGTTCAGCCCAGTTGGCTGAGGCTGTAGAATACACTGACTACATCTCTGTAGAGGGCTAAGACCACTTTAACAAATGTCTTGAATATGACACTAAACCATCTGATGGTGAGGCTCCAGCCTTGGAGACTTGAGTAATTGGGAGTACCCCTTCATAGCCATTGCTCCCAGGTCCACTCAGTTCTGGAGTGGTAGCACCTAATAGGGTCAAATAGAACAAACTATGTGTGCAAACAAATGATTGATACTAAATTTTGACTGTTATATAGCAATACTTGAAACCATTTAACTGTGTACAAAAAAGAGCTCAGGGTTATTTAAGATTGTTATCTGAAAAATATGTTTACAAATTATATATATATATATGTGTGTGTGTGTGTGTGTGTGTAAAGAGGATTAGGCATTAAATAACCAACAATGGTTGATCTGCCATAAAACTTACTGTTGGGTATCACCTACCTTTTCCACATAATGAAGTAGTCCATCTGCCATATATACCAGTAGCTACTAATACCAGGGCAGACTAGAAGGTGAAGAGCAGCTTCTTATAGGAATAGTACTAGAGCGTTGGAGACTGGAGATCACACAAGATCACCTTACTTGCTTCCATAATAACGGAAGCCAATACTATCGTTGGACTATATCTTTATTCTGTATTCACTAATCCTATGTTCTTGTCTACTAATAGTCTCTCTATTGTGTATACTTTTTCCTGAGAATATATCTCTATTTCCTCTCATATCATGGTTTGTCCTTTATTTAATATTACAAGCGTTCACTAACCAGAACGCAATACTTACCAAGCCCAAGTCATACATATTCAATATATATGTAAAAAGAGGATTGAGCATTAAATAACCAACAATGATTTATATGCAATGAAACCCTACCAAAAAACTATATATGTTCAATATATATTTATAAAGAGGAATTGGCATTAAATAACCTACAATACCATAAACCAAACCAACTCAAATCCAATGATAATAACCATTATGTTAGAAAAATAAACTTAGAAAAGCAAAATAAATCAGTTGGAAAGGGTGTTGAACATATCAATGTCAGTCAAAAGTCTTTGTATGGCAATTTTTAGATATCAAACATTGAAACATTGCAATACAAAGACTTTTAGCTCACATTTCATGATAAATTTACTAACTCCTTCAAGAGTTAGTAAATTTATCATGAAATGTGAGCTAAAAGGAAAAATTATTTCAATTATCCATAGATTCATCAAAAAAAAAAATACTGGATTTAATTTATTTTTCATTTTCTTTCCATACCAAATTTTGTTATAAAACTACTTTAACAAAATGAAACCAATTTTGAGCTTTGACAGGAAATTAAAAATATTGATTCTACTTTCTCAGTTAATGTCCATTCATTATTTTTTTAATGTTTGCAAGTAGAAATTTATTTATTGAGATGATGATTATAAATATTTAGAAAAATCTATTTCCTGTATGAGTGCATTGTAAAATGCTGCAAATAACATATATATATATATATATACAAATATATGTGTGTCTGTTTGTGTATGTCTATATATATACATATATATATAAGAATATAATTGTTTCAAGGAATCAATATATATATATACACCTATATATATTTAAAAGAGTATAATGATATATAAAAAGTTAAGTTGATGACACCAGTCGAGGGCGACCCAGAGGCTTCCTTTTCAATAGCTGCTATATTGAGGTGTATGAGAGGGCATTACTCCTTTTCCTGGATTGTTCCATTCCCCCTTGATCAGTAACATATAATGCTGAGTGTTAAGCAAGGAGATATCAAGTACCATATCTTTGAGTCTTTGGTATGACTCAATCAGGGATTGAACCCCATTTCTCTGACCATTGATAAATACTTTAATATAAAAGTGTATGATTGTTTCATGGAATTAATTTATATATATATATATACATATACATGGTGTAATTGGAGTAATACGTGTTCAAATCCTGGATGAGACTGATTGCATTTCACATAGCACTAATACCCTTGGGAAAGGTATGAATCCAATTATTCTCCCTCCAACTATGGGTAAATAGTAGGACAAACTAGGTTCTTCTGCCTTGGTGAGGCAACTAGTCTAGGAGAAGGAAAACTCTGAATTAAAACCTGTTAAACTCCGCTTAAAAATTGACCTTGTGTCATATCCTGACGGAGCGGAGGGGTTGGTAAATATGTATATGTTGGGTATCGCCCACCTTTTTTCCACACAATAAACTAGTCCATCTGCCATATATAGCAGTAGCTACTAATAACAGGGCAGACTAGAAAGCGAAGAGCAGCTTCCTATAGAAATAGTATTAGAGCGTTGGAGACTGGAGATTGCACAAGATCACCTTACTTTCTACCGTAATAACGGAAGCCAACACTATCGTTGGACTATATCTTTATTCTGTATTCACTAATCCTATGTTCTTGTCTACTAATAGTCTCTCTGTTGTATATACTTTTTCCTCTCATATCGTGGTTTGTCCTTTATTTAATATTACAAGCGTTCACTAACCAGAACGCAACAGTATATATACATACATACATATATATACATATATATAATCATAATCGAGTTATGCCATTGGCACAGATTTCCCTGGCTCTTTCTCTCCATTTGTCCCTATTATCCATCGCTCCTGGCAGGTCTTCCAGATAACTTCTTGTGTTCACACAGAACTGATGTAGTTAAGCTCTTTTTGGTTGTCCAAAACAGGCACATCCATGTGAAGAGGTCCATAAAAGAACGTAACTTATGATTTCATCTTTGCTTATCCAGCCATGTCCTACATGCCCTGCTCATTTTATTTGGATGGTTTTAGAGATGGGAGGCAAGTGGCCATACAACTGTTGTTTTGGAGAGTGCTGCCTCCAGGATTTGTCCGATATGACTTGTAGCATTCTTGTGCATTTCCTTTTTCTCAAAACATTTTGTCAGTGTTAACTGATGCATCTGTACCGTAGAACTGATACAACTCCGCCAAAATAAATTTATTATGACGACTTAACCGACTTTGACTCTCCATCAAATTGTACTATATACACTCTGAATGTGAATTTTGTTATACCCCAGCGAATAAATAGAGAACTAACAATAGCCATACATTGAGCACTCTCATAGATTTATATGATTTTCCTCATATATTCTATGTAAAGAATAATCCATACCTACTGTCCTTAGACACTGACTGGATATTTTAAAAATAAATATATATATATATATATATATATCTATGAATGAAAAATGAACAAAAGAAAGAAAGAAAATCTCTCTTTCTCTCTCTCTATATATATATATATAGAGAGAGTAACAGACAAACAGATTTTCCTTCTCTCTTTCTTTTTTCTTTCTTTTGTTCTTTCTTTCTTTCATCTGATTTTTTGTTTATTCTTTTTTCATTCTTCCATTCTTTTTTCTATGTTTCAATTTCTGTTTTGTTCTTCTTTTTATCATTTTTTTCCTTCTAAGTCTTTTTCTTTCTTTACTTTTCTGTTTTATTTTCTTTCTTTTTCAATTTCTTTCTTTCTTTCATTCTTTGTGAGAAGTTTCCGTGATGCAATGGCCAAATTGCTTGACTGTGGCCTTGATGTAAGTGAGTTCAAACACCAGTCATACTGCTCTATTCACTTTTGAACTAATACCCTTGGGAAAGGTATGAAACCTCTTATCCCCACCAATTATGGCTTAGTGTCTCTGCTGTTCTTCAACAAATACAGCTTTGGCATCAAATAACCAATAAAGGTTGATATACCATTAAACAAAGAACAATCTTTCTTTCTTTCGTAATTTTTTCCTTCATTCCTTCTTTTATAATTTCATTCTTTATTTCTTTAAGTTCAATTTCTCTTTCTTTCTTTTTAATCTTTTTTTTCCTTCTCTTGTTCCTTTCTTTATTTTTCAATTTTTCTTTCTGTGTTTTATAATTTTCCTTGATTTCAATTCCTCTTTCTTTCTTTTTATCTCCTTTTTTTCCTTCCAACTCTTTTTTCTTTATCTTTGAATTTTCATCTTTTTTATATAATTTTTATCTTTTTTATATAATTTTTTTTCATTTCCATTTTTCTTTCTTTCTTTTTGTTTCAATTTCTCTTCCTTTCATTTTTCCTTCCAACTCTTTCTTTGTTTTTGTTTTTTGGGGGGTTTTTTTGTTTATTCTAGTGATTTGAAAGGATTTTAGTTGATCAATGCTCTTGTTTTCACTCTCAACATGCTATCATCTCAAAAGCCATAGACAAGCAAAAGCACTAATGTATATAATCCTCTTGTCAATGACATGAACTGAACTAGTTAAATTGGAAAATCAAATTTAAAAAAGCTCAAAACAAGAAAGAAAAAAGATGAACTTTTGACTTGATGCGTCAGAGTAATTATAAGAGAAGCAACAGATTCACTTATCTGAATTATCTCCCTTTTGTCCTTTGTCAATGTAACATAATCTGCGATAATAGCTAAAGGTGTCTTTTTTAAAACGTTTTGTCAAGGGGGATTATCTTTGGATTAGTTTTGTTCCTTAGGATTATCCTAATATTTGAAAAGAGAACAACCGACATGAAAATAAAAAAAAAATTCAATTCAATGGTTATGAACATTTCAAGTACTTAAAAAAAGACAATAATGAAATAAAATAAAAAGACTTGTTGCTTTTTCAGATTGCTCTCTTCTCTAGTGATAAACAAACTGACATTAGAAGCAATAAAAATATTTTGGCACATTCTGTAGAGAAATGCAAAACAGCAAGAATCTTTGTTATTGGGGTTGGTTGGTTGGTTGGTTGGTTTTTATGGCATATCAATCTTTGTAGGTTATTTAACACAGAATCCATTTTTATGTAAATAATCAGTTCTATTTAAAAAAATTCAGTTTAGCAGGAGTACACAGTTTAATTGTCAAAAACATTTCTATTTCAAACAATTCAGTTTAGCATATGCACGCAGTTTAAATGTAAGTACAGTTTAATTGTGAAAAACATTTCCATTTCTAGCTATGCAGTTTAGTCAAGCAGTTCTAATTCAGCTAATTCAATTTATGGTATTTGGGTTAAGGTGCTAGACTGCAACATTTTAGAAAGTAACTTTGAACTCTAGTCACACTATTATGTTCACTTCCAGAGTGCAAAAGGCATGAACTCATTTTACCCTGTCTGCTATGGGCTAAAAAGTACAATTACAGTCCTTCTACAAGAATGTATTTGGCATCAAAATTACTAATTAAATTACGTATGTTATTAAACAAAGAAACCAATTCAATATATATATATATATATATATATATATATATATATATAGTGAGCTGATGGTGTAAATGAATCTATTTTAGGATTTTCTTTCTTCAATATTCACATGAAATTCAAAATCCAAAAGAGAACTCAATACAAAATTATAATAAATTTAAAACAAAAAGCAAATAATTCAATATAAAAGAAAAACCTTAAAAATTACTCATATTTTTTGTAAGGGTTGGCTGAAATGAATATTATTTCAAAAAAATATGAGTAATTTATATTAAAAAAAAAAATATATATATATATATATATATATATATATATACACATATATGTATATACAAACATATATATATATATATATATATATACATATACATATATACATATTTGATATACATATATATGCATATACATACATATATATATATATATATACATTTATATATATATATATATATATATATATATATATATATATATATATATATACACACAACTATACATCATGCTGAACTGAATTGTTTGAATTAGAACTTTTAGACTAACTTGAATGGCTTGAGATAGAAGTATTTTTGACAATTAAACTGTGTACTTACATTTAAACGGCATATTTATATGAAACTGATTGATTTGAAATGGCACTGTTTTGTATATTAAACTGAACAATTTGAAATAGAACTTTTTTTATATTAAAACTATTCTTATTTCTAGCTGAATAGTTTAAGATAGAACTGCTTTGACGTTTAATTGTGTGTAAAACAAATCTATACTTATATTAAACTGAATTGTTTGAATTAGAACTGTTTGACAAAACTGAATAGCTTGAAAAAGAAATGTTTTTGTGTACTCATGCTAAACTGAATTGTTTAAAATAGAACTGCTTTGACATTTAATTGTGTGTAAACCAAATCTATACTTATATTAAACTGAATTGTTTGAATTAGAACTGTTTGACAAAACTGAATGGCTTGAAAAAGAAATGTTTTTGTGTACACATGCTAAACTGGATTGTTTAAAATAGAAATAATATTTGTATAAAAATGGATTTGTATTAAATAATCTAAAAAGGCTGATATGCCATAAAACCCAAATGACCAAACAACCGACCATATATATATATATACATATATATATACATATATATATGCATATATATATACATATATACATATATATACATAAATATATACATACATACATTTATATATTTACATATATGTATATATATACGTAGGTAAATATACATATATATATACATATATATTTACACATATATATGCATGTTTATATATATATATATATATATATATGTGTGTGTGTATGTTTATATATGTATATATATTTATTTACATATATATACATATACATCCATAGATTCATATATATATAAATACTCGTCCTGGCTTTTATAATATTTCTCCTTACTTGAGCAAATCCATTTTAAATAGCTACAATATATTCCATCTTTAGTTAATATACTCTACATATATCATAATTCTATCTTATCTCTTTTTCTTTTTGTCTTTCTTTCTCTTCCTTTTAATTCGAAATCTTTTTCTATATACAAACGGAACATAAATTCTATACAATATTCCTAATAAATCAAATGACATAATTTAAAACAACAAATGCTGATTCACTAATTAAACGGCCAACTTTTTCTTGTGATACAAAAATTTCCCAAGGTTTTCGTATTTTGTATTTTTAAATATCCATCATTGATTTAACATCCCTAATATCACCCCTCATAGTCCTGACGATGGTTCACTAGAACCAAAACTCTAGAGTATCGACTCTGCTTCTCAATAAATCTCTCCTTCTACTTGGATTTCCTTAGAATCAATTTTTCTTCATATATATATATATATATATATATATACTGTCATCCTCAGACCGACTGTTTCATTCTATCAGAACTCTTCAGTGTGGCTAGACATGCAGGATGCTCGAAGCCAGGATCGAAACCCGTCCAACTTTACGTAGACTAAGTTTCAGACCTCTCGGCCACCTAGCGGACCACGTTGGCTAAGGGAATTTTAAGGTTTTTATTTTAGCAACAGCAGCAGCAGCCTTTGTTTACATTTTTTATACCCTATCGGCTACCAGAGTGCTCAATATATATATATATATATATATATATATATATATATATATATATATGACATAGCTCTTCTGGCAAATACACCTGCCCAAGCTGAATCCCTGCTACATAGTCAGAAATAACCAGCTGCTAGCATAGGCCTACATGTCAATGCAGACAAGAGAGGATACATGTGCTTTAATCCAAGAAATGACATCTCCACACTAAAGAGGGGGTCTTTAAAACCAGTGGACAAGTTCACCTACCTTGGAAGCAGTGTCTCATCAATCGAGAAAGAAATCAACACACACCTAGCAAAGGCATGAACAGCTATTTATAGGCTATCAGTCATATGGTAGTCAGACCTAATCATATAAAATGCAATTTTTTTCAATCAGGGGTCGTGTCAATACTGATATATGGATGCACTACATCGAAGCTAATTAAATGTATAGAGAAAAAGCTTGACAGCAATTACACAAGAATGCTGTGAGCTGTATTGAACAGGTCCTTGAGGCAACACATCTCAAAAGAGTAGCTGTGTGGCCACCTACCACCCATCACGAAAACTATCAATGTTAGATGCACCAGACATGTGGGACACTGGTGGAGAAGTAAGGATGAACTCATAAGCGATATACTCTTGTGGACCCCTTCACATGGACAAGCAAAGGCAGGACGATCAGCTAGAACCTATATACTACGGCTCTGTGCTGATACAGGATATAGCCTAGAAGACCTCCCAGGAGCGATGAACGATAGAGACAGATGGTGAAAGCGGGTCAGAGAGATCTGTGCTGGCAATGTGACATGATGATGATATGCATATACCTATATACATATATACATATATATACATATATACACTCACACTCAGCATTATCAGGTACATATCAAGAGTAAAGTTGAGCAATTCAGGGATAGGAGTCATGCCCTCACCTATACATCTGTGTAGTAGCTATTGAAAAGGAAGCCTTCAGGTTGTCCTCCACTATGGTTATCAACTTTTTGATATATATATATTATATTTTTGGTTAAGATATAAGCAAATTAGAGATAGCATTCTATAATAAATTTATTTCACTTTTATTATGGAATAAGTAAGTAAAGTTGGTAACCTTAGTCGAGGGTTACCCAAAGGCTCCCTTTTTAACAGCTACTACACCTAGGTGCAGGGGAGGGCACAACTCCATTTCCTGGATTGTTCCACTTTACCCTATCCGTACCTTATAATACTGGGTGTTAAGCAATGCCTCACCAAGTACCATTTTTTGAGTCTTTGGTATACTTGACCTGGGATTGAACCCTGGTCTCCCAGACCATTGGTGAACACTCTACTCATTAGGCCTATGGTCTGGTCTATCATGGAATCATCATCATCATGTCATGCCGCCAGCACGGATATCCCTGACCCTCTCTCACCACTCCTCCCTATCGTTCATCGCTTCGGGCAGGTCCTCAGGGCTACATCCCGTGTCCTCACAGAGCTGCTGTATGTAGGTTCGAGCTGGTCGTCCTGCTTTTGTTCGACCATATGACAGGGTCCATAGGAGAACATCACTTATGAGCTCATCTCTGCTTCTCCAGCAATGTCCTGCATGTTTGGTTTGTGTAATTTTGATAGTTTTCGTAATGGGAGGTGGGTGGCCGTACAGTTGGGGCTTTGTGGGGTGTTGCCTCCAGGACTTGTTCAAAATTGCTCGCAGTATTCTCGAGTAGTTATCGTCAAGCTTTTTCTCCATCCGTTTTGTTAGCGTCCATGTAGTGCATCCATATAGTATTATCGACTCGACCACAGCTTGGAAGAAACTGTGTTTCTTTTTATCGGTTAGGTCTGATTTTCATATGACCAATAGTTTATCGATAGCTGTCCATGCCTTCGTTAGCCGTGTGTCGATGTCTGCCTCAGTTGATGAGACACTGCTTCCTAGGTAAATGAACTTGTCTACAAGTTTCAGAGAGCTATCGCCTAGTGTGTAAATGCCGCCTGTTTGATTAAAGCACATGTATTCCATTTTGTGTGCATTAACATGAAGCTCGTTCCAGACTATGCAGTTGTGTTTCAGCTTGGGTGGGTATATTTGCCAGAATCACTATGTCATCGGCGTAGTCAGCGTCGGTAATTGTTTTTGCCGGGTACCTTCTGTTTCTTTTCTTAGTCAGCTCAAAGCCATTTTCTTTGATTTTATCAATCGATGTTCTAAGTGCGTAGTCTAGACAGATGATAAAGAGGTATGGAGCTTGTGTGTCTCCTTGCAGTACTCCTGCTACTATGTCGAAGTAGTCTGTGTCTCCATCCAGAGAACGTACTTTCATTAGCCAAAAATATAAAATCTATATTTTGCTCTTGAGGTATATTTTGTATTCATTAGCCATGCATTGAGCACTCATTCTTTGGATATTCACAGTTCTTATTGAATTGATATATATATATATATATATATATATATCCTGGGGAACTTGGGTTCAATCCCAGTTTGAGTCATACCGAACACTCAAAAAATGGTACTCGATGCCTCCTTGTTTATGTTATGGCCCCGGAAAGGGTCTCTAATGAAAACACAAACACGGATATTAGATAACAGATTATATTACACAAGAAAGATAGAGTTACATAGAAAAGGTAAGAAGTCTTGTACTGTTCGGATAACACCGATATTGATCTGCCTCTCTGGCAGTGAAATCTCTCAATACTAATAACGGAGAGAAAAGTCCATTATGGTGAGATGGGTAAGTCTCCCACAACAGTTTAACATTCCGAATTATAAAGTACTGATCAAGAGTAAGAGGAGCAATATTAGGAAAAGAGAAGTACCCTATCCTATGCCTCAGTGTAGTAGCTAATGAAAACGATGCCTTCAGGTTGCCCTCGACCATGGTAGACCAACGTACTGATCATTGACCCAGTGGGTAAAGTGTTTGCCAATGATCCAAGAGACCAGGATTCATTTCCAGGTTGAGTTATACTAAAGACTAAAAAAATTGTTCTTGATGATCCATTGCTTAACACTCAGTATTATAAGGTATGGATCAAAGGTAAAATAAAGCAATCCAGGGAAACGTGTAACACTCTCCCTTACACTTTGGTGTACTAGCTAATGAAAAGGGAGCCTTGGATCACCCTCAAGTTGTTGACGACTGTAGTCGAGGGTGACCCAAAGGCTCCCTTTTTGATAGCTACTACACCAAGGTGTAGGGGAGGGTGCTACTCCTTTCGCTGGATTGCTTCACTGTACCCTTGATCCTTACCTTATAATGCTGAGTGTTAAGCAAGGTAGCATCAAGCACCATTTTTTGAGTCTTTGGTATGACTCGACCTGGGATTGAACCCGGGTCCTCTGGGCCATTGATGAACACTCTAACCATTATGCTAATGTCCTCAAGTACTTTACTTATATATATATATATATATATATATATAAAATCTTTTTTCTTTTTGTTTGTCCAGCGAGAGAAAAGTAAATATTATAAAATGGATTTGTCCACAAGTGAATTTGGTATTTTTGATTTTATGTTTTAAAATTTTGCTGGATGTATGTTTCAAATTTCGTAGAGGTAAATAACTGTTGGACAGTCTTTTCAGCTTTTATTGTGGCAATTGTTTCGATAAGGTTGTGATTCTTTTTATTTCCAGGATTTATGTTCATGAATGTCCTGTTGGAGTTAATTGCCAGAGAAAAACTTATGCCTCTGCAGGTGATTTTTTTGTATATGTTTACTTTAGTATGTGTGTGTGTGTCTTTGTATTTTCCTTTCTCTCTCTTTTTCCCTGAGATGAATTTGAGATTGTCTGTGTATGTGTATATGTTTGTGAGTTTGTTGGTGAAGTTTGATTAAATTTTCTCTCTCTCTCATTCTCTCTCTCTCTCTCTCTCACACACACACACACACACATGCACAATCAAATATATATGTATATATATATATAGAGAGAGAGAAGGAGTGAGAGGTTGAAGGAAAGAGGGAAAGACTGAGATAGATAGATAGATAGATAGATAGATAGATAGATAGATAGGAAAAGATGGATAAGATACATATGAACAAAAAAAAAGAAAAAAGGGAAGTGCCCGTGGTGTAATGGTTATCGTCGTAGGAAATGAATACGGCGACACGAGTTCAAATCCTGCACGAGACTGATTGCATTTCACATAGCACTAATACCCTTGGGAAAGGTATGAATCCAATTATTCTCCCTCCAGCTATGGGTAAAATAGTAGGGCAGACTAGGTTCTTCAGCCGTGGCGAGGCAACTAGTCTAGGAGAAGGAAAACTCTGAATTCAAACCTGTTAAACTCCGCATAAAAATTGACCTTGTGTCATATCCTGCCCGAGCGAAGGGGTTGGGTAAATATGATAAGATACATATGAACAGATACTGATAGATTGATAGATATGAAAAAATTTGATAAATAGATTAAGAGAACGGGAGCGGGTGATATGAAGAGATGGTAATAGATAGATTGATAGATATGGGTAGTCCCTCTAACATAGTGGCTAACATGCTGGACTGTAGCATCATAGTGAGCGAGTTCTAACTCCAGTTGTACCATAGCCAGATACGGCTATGTGTGAAACATACATAGAATGTTCATAACATATATACATAGAACATAGGAATCCTGAAACACGAAAAACACGTAACAACTTCTTAGTTCAGGTACGAAACCTTTTATTACCTTTGAATTAAAGGTTTCGACATAAGAAAGAGAGATGCACAATCTTTCTATGATGGCTTTTCCATCTGCCCCCCACCCCACCCAACACGTGTGGCGCCCGTAGCGCACAAATTCATCTGGCCTCAGCGAACCCCGAAAGTCGACCCTTCCCGTTCGGAGTCTAGTTCTCAACTACTGACTTTTTCAAAGCTCCCAAAATCCTCTGCGCACAGTTCCGGTGCATGACGTCATTCACATCCCTCTCTGGGATTTTTATTTTGACATCTGTGAACGACACATCCTCCCGCGCGTGCGTCAACGTCTGCGCTCAAGTTTGCGCCTAACTAACCCATGTGCTGAGCCGAATGGTTCTCAGCCAAGCTAAAACCAAAGGCAAAACATATAAAACGAAATCCCTCGGCCATTATATTACACAGTACTGCAATGTCCACTTTCATATTAATAACCGTGGGAAAAGTTTGAAACCTCTTATTCTTCCAACTATGGGTTAAATAGTACCAGACTGTTTTTTTACAAGGACAGCTTTGGTATTAAAATAACCCACAATAGTTGATATGCCATTGTGTACCATATTCACAACTAACGCTATGTGCGAAATGGATATATAATGTTCATAACGATAGAACATAGGAATCTCGAAATTCGAAAAAAAGTAACGACTTCTTGTTCAGGTACGAAACCTTTTTATTAACTTTGAGTCAAAGGTTTCGGCGTAAGGAGGAGAGACACAATCTTCTATGCTGTCTTATTCATTTGGCCCCCATCTCGAGCGGCCCCCATAGGGCGCAAGTTCGCCTCGCGTCTTCGAGCTCCAAAAGTCGATCCTTCTCGTTTGGCGTCTAATTCTCAACTCGTTAACTTTCTTCAAATCTCACACAAACCTCCGCGCGCTTCCGGTGCGTGACGTCACCCGCACCCTGTCACCCCGTTTCGTCTCGGACTATTGTGACATCTGAGTGGCATGTCCGCTCTGTGTGCGCTCACGCGTTACCACCTGCATCAATGTTGCACCCAACTAACCCATGTGCTGAGCCGAAAGGTTCTCAGCCTAACAAAACTCAAAGGCATGAACCGAAATCCCTCGGCTATTATATAACAATTGAACAAAAAAACTGAAGCTGAACTGAATAAAATAAAGATGTTTAAAAATGGTATTGATATACTTAACCCTATTTTAGTAACTAATCCTATTTAATCCTTTCTTAGCACACAATTATATGGTTTCAAGTATTCCTATTCAATACCAATAATTTTCTGGGGGTTGTCCTTATGACATTATGGCTAATGTGCTGGCCTCCAACATCTTAGTAATTTTCAGATCTCTTTGATCCATTGATAGGACTAAAAGTACTACTATTATGGATCAAAGAGGACCTGGAAGAAATGTCAATGATGGGGTACTCCAAACACCCCAGAACTTTAGAAGTTCTGGGTTTGGGTCTTACTCCTCTTCAGAGAATTGGTTGCTTACAAAAAGAGAAAAATGACTTCAGCATAATGAGGATTGATATACTGCAAATACCAAATGACCAACCTCTATTATATAAAGCCAGTATATTTTATAAAAAGCAACTGAAATTAAGATGAAAGAAATACTCGACATGAATGAATAATAATTGCCAATTTAGATAATTTTGAACTTCATTTAACTAGCAAGAGTCATTGAAAGTGAGCCATATAGCTTGTAGGGGAAAGAAAAATTCGTATTTTAGTTTGGCGTGCAATTTAATTCGACACTTAATTTCATCCAATCAGGATGACTTATCCTATTCACCCCGGACCTTCTTTTCCGGACAGCAAATTGGGTGATTTGCCAAACACACCCTCTTTGGCTGGAGAACGCTGAGCAGTGCAGACGTCACACTAGCCGTTCTTCAATAGCGATGCTTTTTAGCTGGACAATGCCGCCCAGAGCAGACGTCTCACTGCGGCTCTAGAATAGCAGCAGCAGCAACATGGACACTCAAGGGAACCCATCTAATTTATGGATTCCTTACAGGGAATCCCAGTTGAATATAAATTAGATACATTCAACACGCCTCGCACAGGCACAACTTTATGTCACCCCAAAATTGGTTATGTCGATCCGACACGCTAGCTCTCAATTCACCTCTGGGCCACCTTAATGGAGATAACGCATACTCTCCCCAAATACCAGACACGAAACTCACGGTGACATCCAAAGTTCAATTCATACAACTGCAACATGTCTTTCAATAAACCAACGAACACAATCCCTCGCACGTCCGACGACACACGCTGCCATCTCAACCTTCTCAACATCTCATAACTCAATTTCGTCTCAATACTCACCACGAGTCTTGCAGCACCAAAAGCAAACCCAATATTCCATGCTGCAAATAAAACTATCCATAAAAACACCTTTCGACTATCGCCATCTTACTTTTTCATCATCCTCCTTTTATTACTCACAACTTAGCGAGGGCACTAACAACACTAAGCGAGGAAACAACATAACGTAAACACACATACGTTACAACTATTCCTCGTCCAACTACAAACAAACTTTCCCTCGCTAACCATAACAAAAACTCCGGCAAAAATATTTCGCTAAAAGCTATATTCTCTATTTCTTCTGTATGAGTTGCAATAAAAAGGAGAAATAAGATGAAAAAAAATTCTAGCAACTGTTAAAGAGTAGCTGGAACACCTCTCAAAGATAGATTAGTCTAAAGGCTATTTAAAACAGTGCTTGCTCCGAACTGAGAGAGTAACTTGCAATATAACAGATTTACATTTGTTGGCATACTCAACCATATACAGTATTCTCACTGAAACAAAATAGATATTATTTCTACATCTATGTTGATCTTGTGTATTTCACGACACAACAGTAACGAAATCATTTTGGTACATTTTGTTCCTAAATTTAAATACGTATTTAAAAAATGATATTGATATATTTTAGTCTCCAAAGATAATTTAAAGTCCAGAATGTTAATAATCATTTTTCCAGTCAATGAATTAACCCAATTCTGACTAGAATGATGTGAATGAAATATTTCAAAGTTTTCTTTAATGATTAGCAGAGAAGAGAACTTACTCTATACAAACCTTTTAAGATTGACACAAATATTTGTTAAATCTAAAAAGCTCTATCCAATTTAAAGAACATTTGTGGAATTTAGAACATAGAATTTTTGTAAATATCCAATAAATGAAATATATATGTACATATATATACATATGTATACACGTATATATATATATATATATATGTATATTTATTTTTATTTGTTTATGTATATGTATTTTTATTTGTTTATGTATATGTATGTATAGGAATATATATCTATATATGCACATGTATGAGTATTAATTTGCATGTATATATATATATATATATATATATGCAATTACTATGTATGCATTTTGTTGGGCACATCTATATATATATAAAGTAAAAGTAAGTAAAGTTGTCTCCCTTTAGTCGAGGGCGACCAGAAGGCTCCCTTTTCAATAGCTACTACACTGGTGTGTAGGGGAGGGTGCTACTCCTTTCCCTGGATTACTCTACTTTACTCTTGATACATACCTTATATTGCTAAGTATTAAGCAAGGAGGTATCAAGTACCATTTTAAAAGTCTTTGGTATGACACGACCAGGGATTGAACTCAGGTCTTCCAGACCATTGGCAATTGGTGTCGAAAAAAAAAACAACAGATTTTACAATTTGCAAATTCTACAAATTGATACCTGGAAAAAAAAATTTGTGAAAAAAAACAGACGAAAAACACATGTGCTACCTGAAAATAATCGAACAGCATTTATGTCTAGTCTAAAGAAAATACACAGTTGGAATTAGCTAAGCTAAAACGTAATAAAGTGCTCAATACATGAAATAGAGCTAATATTATGAAAATAATTCTTACATGGCTAAGAGCAAGTCTACGTAGGTTTCACCAAACGGCTCTTCAGGATTGCTGTGGCTAGAGCAATCCAGAAGGGCTTCTCATACTCTGAAACTAAGTATGAAATCCGAATGGTTTTTTAAATAGTTTTATAAGAAATGGTGGTGAGTAGCCATAACAAAAATCTTCAGTTTCAGTTCTTCTTTCTGAGTGAAGTTTAGAACTTTTCAATAACCTCTGAATATGGTTTCAAGGTTTAGTTTGGTTTCTTTGTTTAATGGCATATCAACCTTTGTGGGTCATTTAATGTCAAATGGGGCAATAAGAGGGTTCATTCCTTTTTCAAGTCCAAAAGTGAATGTAATAGCATGACTGGAGTTTTTACTGACTTACAACAAAGCTTTAGTCCGGCACTACAAGGATGGCACTCTGGCCATTATGCCATTGAGACTCCTACGGAATATGGTTTCAAGTATTCTCATCTAATGCTAATAATTTTCAAACAGACCTATTTGATCCATGAATGGAACCCTAATTGTCATTCAAATCTAGCCATATTCTCTACCTCTACTTCTTATATGTAGGAGTTAAAATAGAAATAAATGAAAATAAAATCAAAGAAATAGTAATAAATAACCATAATAGATGATCAAATGCTTTGAGGAGGGTCCTGGTGGTGTAGTGGCTAAAGTACTGAAATGTAGTCTCAAAGTAAGTGAGTTCAAACTCCAGTCATGGTATTACATTTACTTTCAGACTAATACCCTTTTGAAAGGTATTGAACCTCTTTATCTCCCTTGGTATGGATTAAATCATATCACTATTCTTTTACAACCATGGCTTTGGCATGAAATAACCCATGAAGGTTGATATGCCATTAAACAAAGAAACCTTAAATAGTGCCACTACTGTTTTTCTACAAAGATGGCTTTGGTATTAAATAACCTACAAAGGTTGATATGCCATTAAACAAGAAAACCAAACCAATCAAACACTTTTTATTAGAGCTACAAAATCTATCTAAATAACTAGGAAGGGTGTCTATGTCTGTCCTCTGTAGACAACCAAATAGTAATAAAAGTTTATTTATCTGGTTGGGTTTTATGGCCTATCAACCATTGTAGGTTATGTAATTCCGAATTCTTATTTTTATATATATAGGGTGTCTCAATATATATTGGGAGCCATGTGACTGCTAATAACTTTACTAATAATAATGCTGTGTTCATTTTTGCTTCAGATTTGACATTATTATACAATAACAACTATCAATCCTTGATCACAATGCCTTGGACATGAGAAGAAAAAATATTTTGCATCCATATTTACCAACCCCTCCGCTCGGGCAGGATATGACACAAGGTCAATTTTTTTAAGCGGAGTTTAACAGGTTTGAATTCAGAGTTTTCCTTCTCTTAGACTAGTTGCCTCACCAAGGCTGAAGAACCCAGTCTGTCCTACTATTTACCCATAGCTGGAGGGAGAATAATTGGATCATATTTTGCATCACTATTTACTTGGAGACAAAAATCATTCAAAACTGTCTCAAAATAGACGCAACCCATTAATATGATAATGATTTATTGCACAGACAATAAACTCAAAAAAAGACTGCATGTTCTGGAAGTTGATATAATAGCAATTAAAAAATCATTGATTTGATGTCTCTAGCTCAAAGGATGCATTTTTTACAGGGCGTGTTCCGAATGATTGCCATCGCATTTGTCACAGTGGTAAATCATTATCATATTAATGAGATGCATCTATTTTGAGACCCTATTTACCCAACCCCTCCGCTCGGGCAGGATATGACACAAGGTCAATTTTTTAAGCGGAGTTTAGCAGGTTTGAATTCAGAGTTTTCCTTCTCCTAGACTAGTTGCTTCACCAAGGCTGAAGAACCTAGTCTGCCCTACTATTTACCCATAGCTGGAGGGAGAATAATTGGATTCATACCTTTCCCAAGGGTATTAGTGCTATGTGAAATGCAATCAGTCTCGTCCAGAAATTGAACTCGTATCGCCGTGTCCATCTATTTTGAGACACTCAGTATATTAAATGAATTGTCAACACATTTTGTAGATACACGGTTAAATGATCAAACAGTTCTATTTCTTACAATTCAGTTTAGCATAAGTCAACAAAATTAAATAGTTTCAAGTATTTCTATGTATCATTAACAATTAAATAAACACACGGTTAAATGACCAAACAGTTCTATTTCAAACAATTCAATTTAGCAAAGACCATTCTTTGCTCTCAGTTTAAATGTCAAACATTTCTATTTGACTCATAGATAGGATCCTATCAGGTACTATTACTCCGGAGTAGAGTGGACCTTGGAGTAATGGCAATGAAGAGGTACTCTGTATTCCCTAAATCTCTGACATTACTGGAGCCTCCCCATTAAGATTGTTTAGTGTCATTCATTGTGGAAGAGGTGGATCTTACCCCTCTGCAAAGATGCAGTCGGTGTAATCTACAGCTACAGCGTGGTATTAAAAGATATCAATTATATCTGAATTTGCAGTATTTATTAGGTTAAGGGTTTAACACTTGTTTGTACATCCTTATTTCATCTTATCATCATCATCATCATGTCACGCCATTAGCGCGGATCTCCCTGACCCTCTCCCGCCACCCTTCTCTATCATCATGTCACTTATGATATCGTCCATACTTCTCCAGCAGTGTCCCACATGTCTGGTTCGTCTAAAATCGATAGTTTTCGTGATGGGTGGTAAGTGGCTGTACAGCTGCTGCTTTGTGGGGTACTGCCTCCAGGACTTGTTCAATATTGCACGCAGCATCCTTGTCTTATAAATGTATAATTTTTCCTGAAATCGAAAATGCCATTTCTTTCAAAGTCATCATCATCATCATCATCATCATGTCATACAATCGGCGCGGATCTCCCTGACCCTCTCCCGCTACCCTGCTCTATCATCCATCACTTCCGGTAGGTTTTCAGGACAACATCTTGTATCGGCACTGAGCTGTTGTATATAAGTCCTAGCTGGTCGTCCGGCCTTTGCTCGTCCATGTGAAGTGGTCCACAGGAGTATGTCACTTATGATCTCGTCCCTACTTCTCCAGCAATGTCCGGCATGTCTGGTTCGTCTAACATTGATAGTTTTCTGATGGGCGGTAAGTAGCCGTACAGCTTCTGCTTTGTGGGGTGCTGCCTCTAGGACTTGTTCAATATTGCTCGCAGCATCCTTGTCTTATAAATGTATAATTTTTCCTGAAATCGAAAATGCCATTTCTTTCAAAGTCATCATCATCATCATCATCATGTAACACAATCAGCATGGATCTCCCTGACCCTCTCCTGCCACCCTGCTCTATCATCCATCACTTCCGGTAGGTTTTCAAGGCTACATCTTGTATCGGCACAAAGCTGTTATATATAAGTCCAAGCTGGTCGTCCAGCCTTCGCTCGTCCATGTGAAGTGGTCCACAGGAGTAGATCACTTATGATCTCGTCCCTACTTCTCCAGCAATGCCCGGCATGTCTGGTTCGTCTAACATTGATAGTTTTCGTGATGGGTGGTAAGTGGCTGTACAGCTGCTGCTTTGTGGGGTACTCCCTCCAGGACTTGTTCAATATTGCTCGCAGCATCCTTGTCTTATAAATGTATGATTTTTCCTGAAATCGAAAATGCCATTTCTTTCAAAGTCATCATCATCATCATCATGTCACACAATCAGCGCGGATCTCCCTGACGCTCTCCTGCCACCCTGCTCTATCATCCATCGCTTCCGGTAGGTTTTCAAGGCTACATCTTGTATCGGCACAGAGCTGCCGTATATAAGTCCAAGCTGGTCGTCCAGCCTTTGCTCGTCCATGTGAAGTGGTCCACAGGAGTATGTCACTTATGATCTCGTCCCTACTTCTCCAGCGGTGTCCCGCATGTCTGGTTCGTTTAATATTGATAGTTTTCATGATGGGTGGTAAGTGGCTGTACAGCTGCTGCTTTGTGGGGTACTCCCTCCAGGACTTGTTCAATATTGCTCGCAGCATCCTTGTCTTATAAATGTATAATTTTTCCTGAAATCGAAAATGCCATTTCTTTCAAAGTCATCATCATCATCATCATGTCACACAATCAGCGCGGATCTCCCTGACGCTCTATTACCTTCCTTATTGTTTTTAAAACAATAAGGAAGGTAATACGTAAAATAAAACTCGTTTTCTGACAATGATAGCTCCATCAGTAATGAAATTTTATTCAACAAAAACAAAGTCTACGCATCTTTCATTTTATGCTGTGGGATGCAAAAAATAAAAATAAACTCATATAAAGAAATAAAGAAAAGAAACTTGACCTACGAATTATCAAGAAAAATTAACCAGGTATCTACTTGTCATGTTTAGTTTTCATTTTCAGGAAATAAAATTTCATTTCTGATAAAACTATTTGCCGAGCGACTTTTGCCAATTTTACTTTCCATATTGTCTTTCTTTTAATATATATATATATATATATATATATATATATTGATGTCAATGCCATCAATAGCGAAGGCATGGACTGCTATCGATTGGTTATCGATCATATGAAAGTCAACCCTATCTAATAAAATAAAATGCAATTTTTTCAAAGCAGCGGTCGTGTCAATTCTACTCTATGGATGCACCACATGGACTCTGGCTAAGCGTATAGAGAAAAAGCTAAACAGGAATTGCATAAGAATGCTTCGAGTCATATTGAACTAGTCCTGGGAGCAACATCCCACAAAACAGCTGCTGTACGGCCACCTACCCCCATCTCTAAAATCTTTCAAATAAGACGGAAAATACATGTGGGACACTGCTGGAAAAATTACAATGAACTCATAACAGACGTTCTCCAATGAACCCCTTCACACGGACGTGCAAGACTTGGACGGCTAAGTAGAACCTATTTTCAACAGCTCTTTACGGACACTGGATGTAGTCTATAAGACCTGCCTAAAGCAATGGATGATAGGGACGATTGGCGAGAGAGAGTCAGAGAAATCCATGTAAGTAGCACAACATGATAATGATGATGATGATGATGATGATCGTTGGAATAAAGTTCTAATTTAGATTTAACTTATTTCGGCCGTTTTGGGCTACTACTGGTAAGGGTGTTGACAAGTTCACCTATCAATGAAGCAGTGTCTCATCAACCGAAAATGACATCAACACGCAACTAGCAAAGGCATGGACAGCTAACGATAGTCTATTGGTCATATGGAAGTCAGACCTGACCGATAAAATAAAATGCAGTTTCTTTATCGTGTCGATACTGCTATATGGATGCACTACATGGACACTAACTAAGCGTATGATGAAAAAGCTTGACGGCAACTACACAGGAATGCCGCGAGCTATACTGAACAAATCCTGGTAGCAGCAACCCACAAAGCAGCTGCTGTACGGCCACGTACCACCCATCACGAAAACTATCCAGATTAGATGAACCAGACATGCGGGACACTACTGTATAAGTAGAGACGAGCTTAAAAGGGATGTACTCCTGTGGACCCCCTCACATGGCCGAGCAAAGGTAGGACGAACCAACTTTCAACAGCAAAGGCAGCTCGAACCTACTTTCAGCTGCTCTGTGCCGATACGGAATGTATTCCTGAAGACCTGCTGGAAGTAATGGACAATAGGGAGGGGTAACGAGAGAGGGTCAGGGATATCCATGCTGCTGCTGATGATGATGATGATGATGATGAGTAAGGGTGGCTGGAACCCTCATCACAACCCAATGAAATATTAATCAAATAAACGTTGAAGAAATACATTTGTAAAAATACCTTTTAACAAAGGTCAAGTGGAGTTCGTAACCTAATTTTCCTCGGGACCAAATGCATGGGAATAAAAAGATAACAATCTAGGTGGCGGGCTTTACTTACACTAAGATTCCACAGGCTACCAAGAACCCACACTTGTTGGTATTAGGGTGGGCTAACGAACAGTACACCTCTTTCTTTATTTGCCCGAGCATTGAAAAGATCAAAGAAAGAAAGATATATGCTATGCTTTGGCGTGGATGAAAATTTACTTTACCAACTTTTCGAATAAAATTTAGCCAACATACAAGGTATTCAATTTAAATTTATTTTAAGTACAAAAATGATAAAATAATAAGATAATTTTTGCCCTGAAAGCGACTTTTTAGCTTGCATGCTTAACATATATTTTATTATTGTTGTTTTATTTTTATTTTGCACTTAAAATAATTCTAAATAGAATATCTTGTATATCAGCAAAGTAAATTTTCATCCACACCAAAGTATAAATCTTTCTTCTATTTACCTTTTCAACATATTTATCTGATTCATTTCTTTTTTTTTCTCATTTATAAATATATATATATATATATATATATATATATATATATATATATATATATATATATATATATATATATAACCACAACAGCAAAGATTAAGATTTGAAATAGTTGTCAACTTAATCTCCTTAAATGATAATCCAAATCTGACATGGAACATAGGGTAGGATTATGTCAAATTATGAGCCCATATGAAGAACTGGGGAACATCTGGACAAGATGAAAATAAGAAGCAGATTATTCAGAAAGGAGAAAAAGATCAAATATCTTTGGAATTTCTCATAAAATCATATTATCTTTTGTAATATCAATAAAAATAACACTTTTTTAATCAAGTTTAAACTGACTTTATCCACAGCAGTGGGGTAAGACCCACTTCCACAAAAAGGGGTTTTCTGAGTATATCGTTAAACTATATCTGATGGTGAGACTACTCTGTTCTAAAACCTACGTGTTTACTTTTCATTATACTTAAAATGTGTATACTTATTATTATTAATTGAAACCCTCATTACTTTAAATGCTAATAAGGTTTAGTTTAGTTTGGTTTGGTTTCTTTGTTCAATGGCATATCAACTTTTGTGGGTTATTTAATGCCTAAGCTATCCTTGCTTTGGTAGTGGTATTATTTAAACTATTGCTGGGAGAATAAGTGGGTTCATACTTTTCTCAAGAGTGTTTGTCTGAAAGTAAATGTTATACAATGTAACCCAGATATAAGAGAGTTGCAGGGGACCCAAGAAGTCTCTTGTATCCATATTTCTCTTATATCCGGGTTTTGTCTATTTTGTTTAGGTAACACAGACTCTAATTTGGGACCTGATAAAAATCTCTCTTATATCCGGGTCTCTTATGTCCGGGTTACACTGTAGTGTGACTGGAGTTAAACTCACTATATCAAGTACAAATGTGGTAGAAGCTATCACACACACACACACACACATTCACATGGATGGTGTGGAGTGTCTGTAGCACAGAGGCTCATGTGCTAGACTATTACAGTGTAGTAAGTTTGAACCCCTGTCATGTGATTACATTAACTTTTGGACTAATGCCCTTGGGAAAGACACATTTTTTATTTTTTAAATTGATGATTTATATCATAAATTTGAATTATCATGACCAGAAAATCCAGCAAGCACTATGCATTACACACGGAACTACTTGACAGTTGTTTGACCTTATTTGGTCTCATCAGCTGTGTATAAGTAAGTAAAGTTGTCTCCCTTTAGTCGAGGGTGACCCAAAGGCTCCCTTTTTGATAGCTACTACACCAAGGTGTAGGGAAGGGCGCTACTCCTTTCCCTGGATTGCTCCACTTGATTCGTACCTTATAATGCTGAGTGTTAAGCAAGGAGGCATCAAGTACCATTTTTTGAGTCTTTGGTATGACTCAACCTGGGATTGAACCCAAGTGTCCTGGGCCATTGGTGAACACTCTAACTGCTAGGCCAATGTCCGGTTTTTAAGCTGTGTATACTGTGATTTATATTATAAACATTTATATTATATTTATAATTTTTTCAAATAAAGGATTTATATTATAAACTTATAATATAAATCCTCTATTTGAAAAATAGAAAATGTATGTCTGTTTCCTTGCTCATAAGGTTATGATTATGCAGATGCATATCTCCAATCCTCTTGGGAAGACATAGCCTTGGAGGTGACCGTATCCTCTGTAAGAGGATGTATGTAACTGCAGAACACAGGTTAATTAGCCACACATTTACAATGACTAGTTACTTTGGCATCACTTATGTGCAACGTGGACCAGTAGCTCGGTGGTAGAGTTTTGGCTCTGCATTCTGTGGTTGCTGGTTCAATCTCCAGTGGGGGAGATCATGGTATACTCTGCTGATGAGACCTAATAAGATCGAAACAGTTGTACCGTGGTTCTGTATATCACGCATAGTGCTTGCTGGATTTTCTGGTCATGGTAATTTCAAATTTACCCTTGGGAAAGGTATGAACTCTCTTGTCCCCTACTTCTATGCATTAAATATTGCCACTTAAATCCTTCTACAAGGATCGCTTTGGCATCAAATAACTGGGGAAGGTTGATATGTAATAAAGAAAGAAAGCAAACTAAATGCACATACACATATATGTAAACAAATATTTGTTAAGTATATTTAGATATCATCAAAAATGTACATTATTCCTTTGGTCAACACTGATCCAGACTAAGGATCCGATCCATGGTCAAATAGATCTGTTTAGAAATAATCTATATTCAATAGGACTGTGCGCAGTAAAAGAAAAAAATCTAAAGAAACAACAGAAAAATATGAAATATGTAATAATAATTTTCAAACAGATCAAGTATTCCTATCTAACACCAATAATTTGCTAGCAATTATATGGTTTTGAGTAACCAATAATAATAATAATTTGTAGTAGGTAAGACCCCACCCTAATGAGAGTCCTGGATATGACACTAAACAATCTGATTGTGAGGCTCCAGTGATGCTGGAGCTTTGGGGAATACGGAGCACCCCTTCATTGCCATTATTCCCAGGTTTACTCTGGCCTGGAATGATGTGATGATAGCCCATGTGTCTTCCTAAACATGACTAGCCTGTCCCCAAGGTTTGTAATAGGCTAACTGTATCCTCTAAAGAGGGATAAGAACTCCCTCCCCCAAGCAAGTATCAGTTTAGCAAAAGCACGCAGTTTAAATGTAAGTATAGTTTAATTGTCAAAAACATTTCTATTTCAAGCTATTCAGTTTAGTCAAAAAGTTCTTATTCAAACAGTTCAGTTTAGCATAAGTACACAGTTAGTTCTGCTTAACCTATAGATAGGGCCCTATCAAGTGCTACCATTCCGGGCCAGTGTAAACCTAGGAGTAATGGCAATGAAGGGGTGCTCTGTATTCCCCCAAAGCTCCAGCATCACTGGAGCCTCACTATCAGATTGTTTAGTGTCATATCCAGGACTCTCATTTGTGGGGGGGGGTCTTACCTCTCTGCAGAGGTGAGTCGGTGTATTCTACAGCCCCTGTCGACTGGGCAATCTATTGGTCAAGTAGAACTGTTTGACATTTAAATAAATGACTTATGCTAAATTGAATTCTTTGAAATAAAACTATTTGATCATTTAATTGTGTGCAAACAAATGACTGATGTTTAATTGAATTGTCAGTGATACATAATACTTGGAACCATTTAACTTTGTTGACTTATGCTAAATTGAATTGTTTAAAATAGAACTGTTTGATCATTTAACTGTGTATAAACAAATGACTGATGTTTAATTGAATTGTTTGTGTTAAATAGCTATACCTGAAAATATTTAACTGTGTGCAAACATTTGATTAAGAGTAAATAGAATTATTTGTTTTAGCTAGAAATAAGTGAAACCATTTAACTGTGTGAAAAAAAAAAAACTCAGGCTCGTTTAAAAATGTAATCTCCAAAATGTGTTCAGAAATCATATTTATGATATATATATACAAAGGATTTGGCATTAAATAACCCACAATGGTTGATATACCAGAAAACTAAACCAAACCAAATTCTACATATTTAATATGTTTAAAGAGGATTTGGCACTAAATGACCCACAATAGTTGATATGCCATAAAACCCAACCAAACCAAATCATATACATCTAATGTATAATTTAAAGAGGATTTGGCGCTAAATAACCCATAATGGTTGATATGCCATAAAACCAAAACAAATCAAATCATATACATTTAATTTATTTAAAGAGGATTTGGTACTAAATAACCCATAATGGTTGATATGCCATAAAACCAAAACAAACCAAAACATATATATTTAATATATTTAAAGAGGATTTGGCCCTAAATAACCCAACCTAAGCAAATCCTATATATTTGATATATATATATAAAGAGGATATGGCATTAAATGATCTACAATGGTTGATATACCATAAAACCCAACCAAACCAAACAGTCACTGCAAAATCACTGTATATCAATTTCATTCTCATCATTATTCAGAGATTCATCCTTGAAAACAAATGAATCATTGAACAGAAAAAAAATCTAATGGCCTTTGTTACAGTTCCTTGATTCAGATGACATTTAGATAGAAACGTCCAGCATTTTTGATTTATTGATTCCTTTATTTTTTTCTATATTTTATTGTTACTTGCTTAAAGGTTGCTGAAAGCAGACACTAAGGTCATTGTCATTCCGTCATTATAGAATTTATATTATTATATCATTAGGTTGAATTAGCAGTTACTTTGTATATTGTAGTGTGATAATATTATATTAGTCACTATATAATGACAGCCCAGTTGGCTCAGGCTGAAGAATACACCGACTGCACCTCTGCAGAGTGTTAAGAGCCTCTGCTTCCCAGCAAGTGTCCTGGATATGACACAAAACAATCAGTTGGTGAGTCTCCAGTAAATGCTTTGATTTGAAGAAAATTGACTTTTTATTAAAAGATTGGGTGTATTTATTTACGAGAGGTACATTTCCTGTGAAGTAATACCATATTAAACTGATGGCCACCTACCCCCTATCACGAAAACTATTCAGGTTAGACAAACCAGACATGCAGGACACTGCTGGAGAAGCAGAGATGAACTCATAAGAGATGTACTCTTATGGATCCCCACACATGGCCGCGCAAAAGCAGGACGACCAGCACGAACATACATTCAGCAGCTATGTGAGGATACGGGATGTTGTCCTGAAGACCTACCTAGGGCGATGAACGATAGGGAGGAGTGGCGAGAGAGGGTCAGGAGTATCCGTGCTACCAGCGCGATATGATGATGATGAAACTGACCATGTCTCACCTTTTAACTTTGCTAGGAACCAAATAAATGTCTATTTATTCATGGGTGATTGTGTACCTAAAAATAATATCCATTTTGATTGTATAATGTTAGACTAGAAATAATAAAATCCTGGTATCTTTGATTGAGAAGAAAATTAACTTTTTATTAAAAGATTGTTGGGGTGTATTTATTTATGAGTGATACTGTAATATCTAATAATATCCATTTTGTTTGACTAGAAATAATAAAATCCTGGTATCTTTGATTTAAAAGGACAGGTTTTTATGACAATTATTTTGAGGAGTACTTATATATGAATGATAGTGTGCCTAATAATAATATCTATTCTGATTATATGATGTTCCACTCAAAATAATAAAGATTCTGGTTTTGAAGAAAATTAAATTTTCATAAAAAAGATTATCTGGGGGTGTACACATTTATGGGGTATACTCTACTTTATGATAACAACCATTTTGTTTCTATTATATTCCACAAGAAATAATAAAAATCTGGTATCTTTCATTCTGAAGAAAATCAACTTTTTCTTAAATACTGTTTGCGGTGTGCATATTTATGGGTTATACTGTAACTAATAATGATAATATCCATTTTGATTGAATAATGTTCAGCTAGAAAAAATAAAAATTTGGGTTTTGAAGAAAATTACCTTTTCATAAAAAGATTGTTTTGGTGGAGGGAGGTATATATTCATAGGTGATACTGTACCGAACAATATCTACTTTGATTGTATAATGTTCCACAAGATATAATAAACTTTTGGTATCTTTTGTTTAGAAGAAAATTGAATTTTTCT
This sequence comes from Sepioteuthis lessoniana, assembly GCA_963585895.1. Classification (NCBI taxonomy): domain Eukaryota; kingdom Metazoa; phylum Mollusca; class Cephalopoda; order Myopsida; family Loliginidae; genus Sepioteuthis; species Sepioteuthis lessoniana. The sequence continues at coordinate 40,103,664 of OY757942.1, read as the reverse complement.
TAAAAATATTGTAATTTATGGGGGATACAGTATATCAGAATTCTGCGCTACTATAAAAGATCCTAAAACTACAAAAAAACACTATAAATTTTCGCTCACAAACATCTAATGAAAATGTCTTTTTTTAAAACAGAAAATCAATTAAAAATTATTTTTTTCTTTTTTGCTGGAAAATTATATAAAGTTAAGAAAGATATTGAACTTACCAAAAAGACAAATATTCTGTGTATGATATAAAAGTCAACAGTAGTCCTGAAGTGACATGTGTTGCATATCTAATTGGTCTTAACAATGAAAACTGTCAATGTCCTTTGAGTGCAGAGATAAAAGTGTGTCTTTTTGAAACACACTTCTTTTGTTTATGCCGATTTAAATGTTTGTGAGTAAATGAACATATATATATATATATATATATATATATATATATATACAGCTTAAAATATTGAGTGTGTTTTGTGTTACCCTGGGGACATGGGGATGAACTTAATCAACAATTAAAATTGAAAGATAAATCCTCTTTTTCATGGGACAAATCTTTTTATCCTTTTTCACTCCTTTTTTTTGTGTTCCTCCATTTTCTTTTCTTCACCTCTCCCTCTTCTCCCTCTCCCTCTCTCTCTCTCTTTTTCTCTTTTCAATTCCTCACTCTTTTTTAAATGAGTCTCTATTTGTCTTTTACTTTCTTTTCTTCACCTCTCTCTTTCTTTATCTCTTTATTTTTTCTCTCTTTTATCTATTCTCTCTTTCCTTTTCTCTTTTTATTTACTCTCTCTTTTTAAGATGCATCCCTCTTCCTGTCTTTTATTTACTCTCTCTTTTATAGATGCATCTCTCTTTCTCTCTCTGTTATTTACTCTCTCTCTTTTTAAAAGAGGTTTCCCTATGCGCTTTATTGTCTTTCTTTCTTTCTTTCTTTCTTTCTTTCTATTCACACACACTTTTTAAAACTGCATTTCTCCATTTTTTTACCTTACTTTGCATCTCTTTCATTCACTTTTTTTTAAATGCATCTCATTCTTTCTTTCTTTCTTTTTTTCTTTCTTTCTTTCTTTCTTTCTTTCAATGCATGCCTCTTTTTCTTTTATTCACCTTTCTTTCCCCTCTCTCTTTTAATCTCTATTTTTCTTTATCTCTCTATTTCTCACCCCCTCTCCCTCTCCCTCTCTCTCTCTCTCTCTCTCTCTCTTGCTCTTTCTTTCTCTTTTATTTAGCCTTTTTTAATGCATCTCTTTTTCTCTCTTTGTTTCAAATTTTCTCTCTTTATTTGTTTATTTGCTTATCTATTTGTTTTTTTCTTGTTCTTCCATCCTAAACTTCCACCATATAGTCTTTCTTTCTTTCTTTCTTTCTTTCTTTCTTTCTTTCTTTCTTTCTTGAAATGAATGCCTCTTTCACTTTTGTAAACCTATCTTTCTTTCTTCTCTTTCTTTTACATTCTTATTCTCTCTCTCTCTCTCTCTCTCTCTCTCTCTCTCTCTCTCTCTCTCTCTCTCTCTCTCTTTTATTGACTTTCTCTTTTTAAAATGCATTTCTTTTTCTCTCTCTGTTTTAGACTTTCTTTCTTTCTTTCTTTCTATTTTTGAAATGCATACCACTTTCTCTTTTGTTAACCTATCTTTCTTTCCTCTCTCTCTCTCTCTCTCTCTCTCTCTCTCTCTCTCTCTCTCTCTCTCTCTCTCTCTCTCTTTCACGCTCTTATTCTATCTCTTGCTTTTTTTCACTCTCTCTCTCTCTTATTTATTCATTCCTTATAAAATGCGGTTGACTACAAACCTTTTCAGATTTCAGCCAATGTAAAGCTTTGATTAAATCAGGTACTTGTTAATAAATTTTAAGATTTGCTTGGGCCTCAAGTGGAGGAGGTGAGAAACAGGTTATCCCCTATCCTGAGTAAAGGCTCCATTGCAACCCCTCCTCATCCACACTGGATAAGAACTTCTTACTGAGTGAGACCAATGGATTATCCTGTGTGTTGTACTTGATTACACGACAAATGACACACTGGCCCAAGCTGGAGCTGTAGAATACACCGACTGCAGAGATGCAGTCAGGTAAGACTCCCCCAATGAGTGTCTAGGATATAACACTAAACAATCTGATGCAGAGGTTCCAGTAATGCTGGAGTTTTGGAGAATGTAGAGTACCTTTTTATTGCCATCACTCCCAGGTCCACTCTAGGCCAGAGTGGTAGCACCTGATAGGGTCCTATCTATGGTTCAATAAGAACTAAACAGGGTACTCATGCTTAACTGAATTGTTTGAAATAGAACTGTTTTGACATTTAAACTGCATACTTGTGCTAAACTGAATTGTTTGAAATAAGTTTATAAGTATAAAAATGGATTTTGCATCAAATAACCTACAATGGTTGATATGCTATAAATCCAAACCAAACCAAAAAAATGACACCAAGTACAGCACCTTCTTCAGGGATGGAATGCTGATCCTGTAACAGGTCATGTATTTATTCAACTACTTCACCGTGAACGGGATGCGAAACAAGGTTAATTTTCAAGTTAAGTTCAGCTGTTTGAATTCAGAATCTATCCTTCATCTTTTGAAATGCATTGTTTTTTCATGCAGAGAAAAATGAAAGAACGCACATATAGGGAGGAGTTATTAGTTTCATTATGAGAAAAAATTCTGCTTATAACATTTTCCTATATTAGATATTAACTGGACTTGTTTAACAAAAATCAAAAATATATCATACATAATATAATGTACTATGTTATCACATAATATAGTTCTAATATAGTGACCTGAAAGCTTCCTTTTCAATAGCTACTACATCAAGGTGTGAGGAAGGGCTCTACTCCTTTTGCTTGATTACTCCTCTTACTCTTGATCCATACCTTATAACGCTGAATGTTAAGCAAGGAGGCATCAAGAAGTTTCTTTTGAGTATTTGGCATGACTTGACCTGGGATTGAACTCTAGTCTCCTGGACAATTAGCAAACACTCTATCATCCCTATGGGCTGGTTATAATATGATATAATATAAGTAAAGTAAAGTTGACAACCATAGTTGAGGGCAACCAGAAGGCTCCCTTTTCATTAACTACTACACCAAGGTGTAGGGGAGGGCACTACTCCTTTCTCTAGATTGCTTCACTTTACCCTTGATACATACCTTATATTGCTGAGTGTTAAGCAAGGAAGTATCAAGTATCATTTTTAAAGTCTTTGGTATAACACGACCTGGGATTGAACCCAGGTCTCCCGGACCAAGGGTGAACACTCTATGCACTAGGCTAATGAGCTGGTGAATACAATATAATATAACATAATTATTATAATATATTGTTGTTTACTCCTTGAGAGTTTTTCACATCCGTGTTATCTGATGGTCTTTCACTGGAGTTTGAGTGACAGCAAGTCTCCCTAAGTCTCCAGGACTCTTCTCTGTATTCAGGCCATTCTCAGCAATGCTGTAGTTTGGATGTTCTTCACTCGTCCTCCAACTTCCAAGTCCTCCAGTCCCTTTAAAAGTCCTTTATTTACTGTACTGAATGCATCAATCATGATTGGTATAATTGTCACCTTTAATTATTATTATTATTATTGTCGCCAAATTAAAAGACGTTAAAATTCTTTTACCAGAACCTGTACTTGCCTTTAGAGCACTAAAGAGAGCCCACAGTCTAACACTAACTCATGGAACTGATGATGAATTCAGAGCTGCAAGCATTTTAACATAGTTTATTGTCATTAATCGGTGGCCATTGTGAATAAGTTTCATATTTCTACATGTAAAATATTCCTCAGAGATCCTCAGTTTTATTCTCTTTTGCCTTGTATGATTAGCTACAACTACACCGCTGCTTTTCAGCACCTAGTTGAAAGGACAGTAGCTGATTAAAGGAAGGTAAGATCATTGCGAAGTGTGTGATAAAGGCTAGTGGTTAAAAAGGCGTCTCTACGTATGCTGAGGGTTGTAGTCTCAATTCTTGATAGTTAACAATTATTATTATATATATTAGAAGGCTGATCTATCTGATTTAATAGAATGGGATTTTTTCCAAGCTGTATATGTGTCAATGATACTGTACAGATTCACCACATGAACACAATCAAAATGCAAGGAGAAAAAGTGAGATGGGAACTGCACAAGAATCATATGATATATTTGTTTTCAACAAATCCTGGGAGCAATATGCCAAAAAATAGTAGCTGTTTGGCCACTTACCTCTCATCTCAAAAACTATCCGAGTAAGACAAACATGACCTGTAGGACACTGCATGAGAATTAAGGATGAACTCATAAGTGGCGTTCTTCTATGGATCCCTACATTTGGACGTGCCAGTGTTGGTGGCTAGCAAAAACTTACTATATCAGCTCTGTGAGGCTACTGCATGTAGTTTAGAGGACCTGCCATGAGTAATAGGGGATTTGGATGGATGGAGAGAAATAGTCTAGGAAATTTGTGCCATTAGTGTAACTTCATGATGATGATATGTCATATTATTAATTACTATTATTATTAATGGACCCCCTCATATGGCCGAGCAAAAGCAGGATGGCCAGCTCGAACATACATACAGCAGCTCTGTGAGGATATGGGATGTAGCCCTGAAGACCTGCCAGAAGCGATGAACGATGGGTCAGGGATATCTGTGCTGGCGGCACGACATGATGATGATGATGATGATTATTAATCATTGATAATTAATTATTATTTAACTCCTTGTGAGTTTTTTTCAACGTCATTAGCTGGTGATATTTCACTGGAGTCTCAGTGAAAGCAAGTTTCCTCAGGTCTCCAGGATTCTTCTCAGTATTCTGGTCAATCGGTAGTCTAGATAGTCTTGATTCATCCTCTGATTTCCAACTTTTCCATTCCCTTTTCTAATCTTTTGGAGATTATTCCAAGTACACCAAACACTATTGGTATCACTGTCACCCTCATGTTCCACACCTTTCTCAGCTCTCTGACAAGGTCTTGGTACTTGTCTTTCTTTTCCCTTTCGTTATTTTTCATTCTATGGTTTGGTAGGATGGCAAAATCTACTATATAGCAAATTTTTTTTTTTTTTTTGAAAACTATCACTCAATGTGTTTTTTCAGCCAGAATCAGGTGATCCATTTGTATCTCAAAATTCCAGAGGATTTTATGTGTTTTATTCTGTAGGATTCTAGTTTGTCCATATACCATTTGGTAGTATGGTCAAATTTCAATTTCTTGGGCAATTCCGAGTGGATCAACTTCCTCTTCCAATTGTGCCTAGTTTTTTTTTTACTTCTTTTGCACTAGTTTGCTATATTCACATGCAATCTGATTTAGCATTTCATTTTTGTCCCCATAAAATCTAAACTTAATATTCTGTTGCACATTACTGATTTTTGCTTTAATATCATCATCATCATCATCATGCCGTGCTGTTAGCACGGATATCCCTGACCCTCTCTCGCTACTTCTCCCTATCGTTCATCGCCTCTGGCAGGTCTTCAGGGCTACATCCCGTATCCTCATATAGCTGCTGTATATATGTTCGAGCTGGTCATCCTGCTTTTGCTTGGCCATTTCGTGACGGGAGGCAGACGGCCGTATAGTTGGTGCCTTGTGGCGTGTTGCCGCCAGGACTTGTTCAATATTGCTTGCAACATTCTTGTGTAATTGCCGTCTAGCTTCTTCTTCAGCCATTTAGTTAGCGTCCAAGTAGTGCATCCATATAGCAGTATCGACACGACAGCTGCCTGGAAGAAATTGCATTTCATTTTATCGGTCAGGTCTGATTTCCATATGATCGAGAGCCTATCGATAGCTGTCCATTCTTTCGTTAGCCATGTGTCGATGTCTTTTTCAGTTGATGAGACGCTGCTTCCAAGGTAGGTGAACTTGTCTACTAGTTTCAGAGAGGTTCTGTCTAGTGTGGAAATATCGCCTGTTTGGTTATAACACATATATTCCGTTTTGTGTGCCTTGATATGGAGGCCAATGCCTGCGGCGGCTCGTTCCAAACTATGCAGTAGTGTTTCGGCTTGGTTGGGTGTATGTTCGAGCTGGTCGTCCTGCTTTTGCCCGACCATATACACGGGTCCATAGGAGTACATCACTGACAAGCTCGTCCCTGCTTCTCCAGCAGTGTCCTGCATGTCTGGTTCGTCTTACTTGGATAGTTTTCATGATGGGAGGCAGGTGGCCGTATAGTTGGTGCTTTGTGGGGTGTTGCCGCCAGGACTTGTTCAATATTGCTCACAGAATTCTTGTGTAATTGCCGTCTATCTTCTTTTCTTGCCATTTAGTTAGCGTCCAAGTAATGCATCCATACAGCAGTGTCGATATGACTACTGGCTGGAAGAAACTGCGTTTCATTTTATCGGTCAGGTCTGATTTCCATATTGCACATTACTGATTTTTGCTTTAATATAATTGGTACTAATGGCCTTGTTTTGTGGTGCTATTAAGAGAGATTCAGTTTCTGTCTTGAGGTTTTCCATGTCCAGATCTTCTGGTGGGAAATTTCACCAATTTGTCTCTTGAAATATCCATACAGTTGTTTTTCTTCCCATTTCTGTTTCCAAGTCATTGTTGTTCTTTTTATCTTAATGTTGTCAGTGCTGTTTTCTGGCCACTGTAATATGTCTTTCTTTCCTTTTTTAATGTTGTCTTTGAGTTATCATATTGAGACGTCCTCTCTATCTTCAATGCTGGTGAGTCCTTATCATCCTTCTTTTCTTGACACACAGAGTCAATCAATGTTTTTAATCAGATGTAAGGCCTGGTGTGTTGTCATCAATTATATATATATATATATATATATTGTCATCCACAGACAGATCTGTTTCGTTCTATCAGAACTCATCAGTGTGGCTAGACATATTAGCTTCCCATAGCTGGGATCGAAACCCAGTTGACTCAAACGCCAATCCAAGCTTCTAACCCTTCAGCCATGAGGAGCTAATAGCATCGAAGTAAATTTTAAATGGTTATGAATCACAATTACTATTGTTTACATACGTCCGTTCAACGGATATAGATATATATATATATAGTCATCCACAGACAGACTGTTTCATTCTATCAGAACTCTTCAGAGGGACTAGACATGCAGGACGCTCGAAGCCGGGATTGAAACCCATCCAACTTTATGTTAGACTGTGTTTCAGACCACTTGTCCACCAAGCGGACCACGTTGGCTAAAGGAATTTTAAGGTATTTTTATTTTTAGAAACAGCAACAGCAGCCTTTGTTTACATTTTTTTTGTACCCTATTGGCTACCGATTCTTTCGAAGAGATTTGCATTACACTAGTGGCGGCCAGCAATTCCTTTGCCAGAGAGCTCAACCTTCATGGGGGAGCATATATATATATATATATATATATGTATGTATGTATGTATATATGTTATGAATTGAACAGGTCTGCAAGTGAATTTAGTATATACGTTGATTGCATTCAGTTGGAATGCTAGTGACATCTTACAAATTTAAGTATGATGTTATTAGCATTCCAACATTTATCAATGTTTGTCTTCTTCTGACTATCCCAGTTTAATCTCACTATATGTTTATGTATGTAAGTTGAAAAACATTTTAGAAATTCAAAAATACTAATCTTTACATTTGTGATGATGATGGCCAATGAAGAGTGTTGTATCATTGTAAGAAAGAGATACTCAGTGAAATAGAGCTAATTATTTATTAACTGAAGTGGTACAGTCCAACAAATATTATAAGTCTTGCGCTGTGGGTGTTACATCCGAAGTTGCTCTTACTACTGACCGAGATTTTTCAGTACCCAAGTGCTTAAGAAACACTATGTCTTTTATACCTCCAAGATACTGGAAGTGATACGAGCCACTATACAACAAAGGTTAGGTGTGGGAGGAATTTTGGTGAATTTATCAACCAACCTGAAATTAAAACACTTGTCAGGAAATTGGGAAGGATCTTGATAAAATTGTATAAACAACATGTGTCTTTATCATTTAATCAAACCTGTTTGAATGAGTGACTGCTGTCTTATCATATATATATATATATATATATATATATATATATATATATATATGTATGTATATATAAGTAAATTATTTTCCTTAAGAGAAAAATTGATATAATAAATGAATAGGTCCACAAGTGAAGGGGTGTCCTCATGGTGTAATGGTTAAAGCGATGGACTGCAGAATCGTACTCCAGTCACACTATTATGTTTGCTTTTGGGCAAATACCCTTGGGAAAGGTATGAACCCCCTTATCCTCCCAGCTATGGGTTAAATAGTACCACTACAGTTCTTTTAGGAGAATGGCTTTGGCATTAAATAACCGAAAAAGAGTTGATATGCCATTAAACAAAGAACCCAAACCAAACCAATCCACAAGTGAATTTGGTATTTAGGTTTTCATTTTATATAATTTTACCCTACGCCACGTTTCAGACTTTATAATCATCTTTCAGAGGCTAATAATGGTTAGGGCAGTCTTTTTGGGGTTTTATAGTTTTATTGTTTTAATCGGGTTTTGATTCTTTTTAATTTCAGGATTTGTGTCTGTAAATATCTTTTTGGCTTTAATTGGCTGTGAAAACCTTTGGGGCCTCCACAGATGTTTTTTTCTGTGTGTTTGTGTGTGTGTGTTTGTGTGTGTGTGTGTGTGTGTGTGTGTGTGTGTGTGTGTGTGTGTGTGTGGGTGTGTGTGTGTGTGTGTATTTTCCTTTATCTCTCTTTTTCCCTGAGATGAATTTGACATTGTCTGTGTTTGTGAGTTTGTAGGTGAAGTTTGATTAAACAGAACCTAATTCACTCTCTCTCTCTCTCTCTCTCTCTCTCTCTCTTTCTCTCTCTCTCCCTCTTTCTCTCTCTCTCTCTCTCACACACGCACACATGCACAATCAAATATATATATATATATATATATATATATAGAGAGAGAGAGGGATTGAGAGGTAGAGGGAAAGAGGAAAAGACTGAGATAGATAGATAGATAGATAGGAAAAGATGGATAAGTTACATATGAACAGATACTGATAGATTGATAGATATGAAAAAATTTGATATATAGATTAAGAGAACAGAAGCGGGTGATATGAAGAGATGGTAATAGATAGATTGATAGATATGGGTAGTCCCTCTAACATAGTGGCTAACATGCTGGACTGTGGGTGTGTTTGTATCCATGTATACATATATTTATTCATGGTTGTCGTAATTTCCTTTCTTTCTCTTCCCCCCTTACTTGAACATGAGGATGTCCGAGTATGTGTATATGGTTGGTTGTTTGGGGTTTTATGGCATATCAACCTTTGCAGGTTATTTAACGCCAAATCCATTTTTATGAAAATAGTTCTATTTCAAACAATTCAGTTTAGCATAAGTACGCAGTTTAAATATAAGTACAGTTTAATTATGAAAAACATTTCTATTTCAAGCTATTCAGTTTAGTCAAGCAGTTCAGTTTCAGCTAATTCAGTTTAGTATTAATACAGATTTTGTTTTCACACAGTTAAATGTCAAAAAAGTTCTATATTAAACATTTCAGTTTAGTGTAAGTACATTTTCAATGTCAAAGAACAGTTCCATTTCAAATAATTCAGTTTGGCATAAGCACGCAGTTTAAATGTAAGTATGGTTTAATTGTCAAAAACATCTATTTCAAGCTATTCAGTTAAGTCAAACAGTTCTACTTCAAACAATTCAGTTTAGCATAAGTGTGCAGTTATGAGTAGTTCTATTTAACCCAGAGATAGGACCTCATCAGGTGCTACCATTCCGGGCAAGAGCGGAAATGGAAGCAATGTCAATGAAGGGGTACTCTGTATTCCCCAAAGTTCCAGCATCAGTGGAAACCTCACCATCAGATTGTTTAGTGTCATATCCAGGACACTCATTGGAGGGTCTTATCCCTCTGCAGAGGTGCAGTCGGTGTATTCTACAGTCCCAGCCGACTAGGCAATATCTGCTTTTGGGAGTTTGTGTTTGAAGTTTGATTTTGTGTGTGTGTGTGTGTGTGTGTGTGTGTGTGTGTGTGTGTGTGTGTGTGAGAGAGAGAGAGAGAGAGGGAAAGTTGGTTGGTTGGTTGGTTGGTTGAGTTTTATGGCATATCAATAAAATAACCAACAAACCAAACCAAAATAAATTAAGTTCCGCGAGAATTAAATAGTTTTAAATAGAAACTTCCCAAAGAAATAAACAATCTATTATTAAAAATTTGAAAGACAATTTTTAATTACTGTAAATTGCAGCATTTAAGTCAACCTTTTAAGTTTGAAAAAATCCCTCCAAAACTAGTGGCAGGGCAAAAATCCAAACCTTTACCACTGCTTGATCACTCTGAGAAGAAAATTTGAATTTTAGACCTGTTGTATAAATTGACCCTAGTTTTGTTGGAATTTTTCAAAGGTCAACTTATAAGCTGCAATTTACTGTAATCAAAAATAAAAAAAAGTATGAAATTTAAAATTACTGGGGTAAAACTTATTACACAATGCAGCAAAATGTTTTACATTTTCTTGTTCCTGAGCAGAAAGTCTTATTTCCCAAGCCCAATCAGCTAAATCTGTGGAATACTCTGTCTGCACCTCTGTAAAGGAGTAAAACCTCCCCCCTCCCAACAAATGTCCTGATATATGACACTAAACCATCTGGTGATGAGGCTCCAGTTCTTGAGCTTTGGGGAATGTGGAATACCCCTTCATTGCCATTACTGCCAGGTCCCCTTTAACCTGGAGTGGTAGTACCTGTTAGGGTCCCATTTATTCAGTGCAGAGTAGCTGATAAAGAATTTTCTAGAATTTCCAAAAACATTTTTGTTTATTGTATAACTCTAGTATAAATACATGTAAATTTTGATTCATTTTTTTTTTTTGTTTTGTTCAGATGTTATGTAAATGAAAAGGTGAAAAGTCGTCTATTTTCAGAGAGAAAATAAGTTCATTTTTAAATTTCATTAATCGAGGAACAAAAGCAAAATTTAAAGGGGATAATGGCTATTTCTTATACTTTTACAACATGAGCCGTCAAGAAATAACACATACTATCCAGGAATAAAATTTGTTTCCCATTGTGTTATCCAGGGCACAAAACACAGTTTTAAGGGAGTGCCTAGTTGAATGGGACTGTAGAATCCACTGACTGCATCTCTGCAGAAGAGTAAGAACCCAGCTGAGTGTCCTGGATATGATGCTAAACGATCTGATGGTGAGGTTCTAGTAATGTTGGAGCTTTGGAAAATATGGAGTACCTCTTTATTGCCATCGCTCTCAGTTCCACTCTGATTGGATCCTATCTGTGGATCAAATAAAAGTAAACTGTGTACTTATGCTAAACTGAATGGCTTGAAATAGAACTGTTTTGACATTCAAACTACATGCTTATGCTAAATTGAATTGCTTGAAATAGAACTGTTTTGAAATTTAACTGGGTGTAAACAAAAACTATACTAATACTATACTGAATTGTTTGAAATAGAACTGTTTCACTAAACTGAATAACTTAAAAAAGAAATATTTTTCACAATTAAACTCTGTGCTTATGGCAAACTGAATTGTTTGAAATAGAACTGTTTATTTGCATAAAAATGGATTTGGCATTAAATAATTTCAAAGGTTGAAATGCCATAAAACCCAAACAAACAAACCAACAGACAAACAATCACGTTTCATAGGAATAATGAAACAAAATTGGTGTACTGGTTATCATCGCAGGAAATGGACAAAGCGATTCGAGTTCAAATCCTGGACGAGACTGATTGCATTTCACATAGCACTAATACCCTTGGGAAAGGTATGAATCCAATTATTCTCCCTCCAGCTATGGGTAAATAGTAGGACAGACTAGGTTCTTCAGCCTTGGTGAGGCAACTAGTCTAGGAGAAGGAAAACTCTGAATTCAAACCTGTTAAACTCCGCTTAAAAATTGACCTTGTGTCATATCCTGCCCGAGCGGAGGGGTTGGGTAAATAGAATAATGAAACAAAATTTTTCTTACATAGAATTATCCAGGGCAGAAAAGCAAAGTTTCAAGGGAATAATGACCATTTTCTATACTTTTACAACATAATTAAGAAATAACATATTCTATCTAACATTGGCTGAGTGGGTTGAGTATTGGAAGACCAGGCAATCATTCCCAGGTTGAGTCATCCCAAAGACTCAAAAAATGGTAGTTGATTCTTCCTTGCTTAACACTCAGCATTATAATATAGGGATCAAGGGTAAAGTAGAGCCATCCAGGGAGAGGAGTAGCACCCTCTCCTACACTTCAGTACAGTAGCAAATGAAAAGGGACCGTTTGGGTGGCCCTTAACTATGGTTGCCGACTTTATTTTTTATCAAGCCACAGAATTTATCATAAATAGTGTTACTGTTAATATTTGAGGTGCATGAAAAAATTAATCAAATAGTTTCTTCCCTTAGTCAGTGTACCTTAGCAAGCTTTAAACACTCCAGTAAAAGGAATTATTTAACGTTATTTTTTTAATGCACACATGACTTTCCTCCCATATTCATTCAATGGTCATAAAAAAATAAAGATATTTTTCAATGAAAAGCAGCAGTTAGCTAAAACAAATATTAGATATGTCTGTTTCAAAATGGACATAAAGTAAGGACCTAGTTTATTAGGGGCTTGATGTGCATAAAAATCCCAAGTACATGGCAAGCAATATTCACATTCAACATAAATTTTGTTATGCAAGGGACACAACTCTTAAAAAGTATTAATGATATATAACACAGACATTACTAAATTTTATGACTGATTTCATTGAAAATGTTATATACCTGCCTTTCTAATAGATTAATGTAAATTTTTGACTTTTTCATTTAAAAAATCAAATTCTTTTTATAAGTAACCAAAATTGATATGAATTATCTGAGATGAAAAGAGTGGATTGTCTCCTTTGTATCTTTTTCTACAGACATTTTATTTTATTTTATTTCATTTTATTTTATAGATACCATCATCATCATCATCATCATGTCGTGCTGCCCGCACGGATATCCCTAACCCTCTCTCACCACTTTCCCTATCGTTCATCGCCTCCAGCAGGTCTTCTAGACTACATCCCATATCTTCACATAGCTGCTTTATGTATGTTCGAGCTGGTCGTCCTGCTTTTGCTCGGCCATAAGAGTACGTCACTTATGAGCTCATCTCTGCTTTTCCAGCAGTGTCCTGTGTGCCTGGTTCGTCTAACTTGGATAATTTTCGTGATGGGAGGCCGCCAGGGCTTGTTTAATATTGCTAGCAACATCCTTGTGTAGTTGCCGTCTAGCTTCTTTTCAAGCCGTTTTGTTAGCGTCCAAGTGGTGCATCCATACAGCAGTATCGACACAACCGCTGCTTGGAAGAAACTGCGTTTCATTTTATCGGTCAGGTCTGATTTCCATATGACCGATAACTTATCGATAGCTGTCCATGCCTTCGTTAGTCGTGTGTCGATGTCTTTTTCAGTTGATGAGACACTGCTTCCTTGGTAGGTGAATTTGTCAACCAGTTTCAGAGAGGTTCTGTCAAGTGTGGAAATGTCGCCTGCTTGATTAAAGCTCATATATTCAGTTTTGTGTGCATTGACATGGAGGCCAATGCCTGAGGTGGCTCATTCCAAACTATGCAGTAGTGTTTTGGCTTGGTTGGGTGTATTTGCTAGTAAACCTATGTCATTGGCGTAGTTGGCAGTGAACTTTTGACTCCCTAACAATTGTCTACTAAGCTAGCTTAACCCATAGACCCCATTTGTTTCATCAGTAAGTAATTATTGTTGATAATAAAAGATCAAGGGTTATCCCCCTGTCCTGGAGTTGTTATGATCCCTAGGGAATGCCACTAGGAGGAGGTGAATAAAGTTGTTAAGGTATCAACACTTGTTTGTGGTTTGTCAGGCATCTTCCCATTTTCAGGCATTACTGGCAGCCCACCAAGAACAACCAACACATTTACCACCCATGATACAGGGTAGTATAACAGTTATTGGTATAGAAAATGAAATTTGTATTTCAAATTCAATTTCTATCTGGACCAGTTTCTGTTTCTTTTTTTACTAATGTCATCATTTTTTTATATAATCAGTTTTGTCAAACAAAAGGCCAGAAGTATGGGATATCCAGTGGGAATTTAACTTACTAGAAGTTGGTCTGCTAGCCTAATTCCATACCCATATTATAGCTGTCATGGTTACCCAACCTAAAATCCCTGGTTCAGAAAAAACACTCTGTCTCTCATAATGTCAGACAACAAAACATTGTCCATATATCACCAGTTAATTTCTGTTAGTGACTCATGAGCTATTTGTTGAAAGGTGTGTAGCATAGCCAAAATGTGGTTATGTAAAATATACAGATATATGGATGCGTAAAATATACGGATCTGTAAAACGTTTACGTGCATAGAAATCCCGAAACACTGATGACTCTCACTAGTTCAGGTTCCTATCTGGGGTTTTTATTGACATTTGTGATTGTCACATCCTCCGCATGCGCGTGAATACCTGCATTCAATGTATGCACTTGCATGTGCACTAAGCCGAATAGTTCAAAGCCTAACTAAACTGAATGATAAGATGTAAGCAACGAAAAATGATACTATAAAAAAAATCATTCCGCAATTATATAACAGGTGTTAATTCTGGTTGCCTTTCGAAAACATGTTTGCAAGGATAAAATACATCATATCTAAAAGTTCCTCTTCAAAGTACAAAGAAGTATTTCCTTACAACCTATAATTAATAAAGTAACTTCATGTGCACAAAAGCCCCCTTAACTTGGCCCAGTAAAGAGGCAGCAGGTGACACTATATAAACACAGCAGGCAGCAATAAAACAATCAAGCTGGTGGAAGAGAGGTAAGATCTATTCTTCTCTGAGCAAGAAGCTGTGCCAAACATGGGGTTTGTGTCTTCACAAACAGCCAAAGCAGACGAAGTGGAATACCACCAATCACAGCAACGGACCTAGCACAGACAACAAATCAATAACTGCTGCTCACTCATTCAAAACAGCTCTTCTAAGAGCTAACTTCAGAAAGTCTTCCAAGATTATCTCTAGTTTCCTCATTACACCTATTGGTAGATACCACAAGACAATAATGCAGCAGCCAGCACTAACTGCAGACCATCTTCAGCTTAACTCAGAAGCTGTTCCTGCACAACCAAACAGCAGCACTGGCAGCACCTAGTCCACAATCGACCACACTGCTCGGACTAGCACCAACACTGTAAGACCACATCATTAACAAAGGATTGAAAACACTGGGTCATTGATCACACAGCCTCTGCAACCAGCATCTGTATCACCAAGTCCATCAGCGACTACACTTTTCAGACTAGCACCAACACTTTAAGGCCACATCGGCACATACCCAGTAAACCAAGAATCGAAAACACCTATGTCCATTCTGACAAGGAATAGTAACACTTAAAAGGTTTCTATCTATGGGTCAACTAGAACTGTTTGATATTTAAACTGGGTGCAAACAAATAACATGTTAAATTGACTTACTTGAAATAGAGATCATTTAACTGTGTGTAAACAAATCACTGATGTTTAATTCAATTGTTAGCAATTATTGTACTCCATACATAATCGACTCACCCTCCTTCATAAATACATGTCAATGGAGCATCAGAGGGAGTGAACCAGACCCATGTGACACAATCATGTGTGATACCACTAGCATAGTGGACAGATTGGCACTACCCCACTGGACTCTCAGCTTCCTATAAACTAACTACTGTCTAACCAGGTTCACTTGTATCTTGAATATATATGTGGTGTATTCAATAAGTTTCCAGACTTTTTGTACAGGCATTTAAAATTGTTGTAGACTCTTGAAAATACAGTATTTTATTGCTATATATCTTATGAGATGACTGACCAATTTTTATGATTTCAGATTCAAATGAACAGCTACAGCAGCAATTGGAATACACCCTACTAAAGCCTGATTGTTACAGCTAGTGAATTTCAAAAATGCAATCTGGACGTGAGGAAACTTTAGAAGAATGATATGCAATAAAATTCTGTTTTAAACTTGGAAAAAATGCCACAGAAACATATGGAATGCTTCAGACTGCTTTTGGAGCATCTGGCATGAATCGAGCATCAGTTTTTGAGTGGCATAAGAGATTCAAGGAAGGTAGGGAGTCTGTGAGGGATGATGAGAGGTGTAGGGGGAGTAAGAAAATCAATACACCAGAGTTGATTGGCCAAAGAGTTAGGGTTTGGGTTAGGTTTCCTATGTTGAGGTTTTAAGGGAGTTCAGGAAGTGATTCCTAGGGAAGAGGCCAGCACTCTTCAAATCGGGTCAGTGGCATTTCCACCAGGACAAAGCACCAGTCCACAACTCCATCCTAGTCACAGACTATTTGAGCAAGATGGGCATCAAGACAGTTCCTCAGCCTCCCTTTAGTCCAGACCTTGCTCCCTGTGACTTTTGGTTATTCCCTAAACTCAGAGGCTGTCGTTATGATACAATTGAGGAGATGAAAGAGGCTGTGACGAAGGTCATTGACATGCTCACACAAGAAGACTTCGATGGGACCTTCCAAAAGTGTTGGAACGGTACAACAAGTGCATTGCAGCCGGAGGAGATTACTTCAAAGGGGACTAGAGTTTCATGTGTGTACTATCAATAAAAGTGGCCATAGGAAAAAAGTCTGGAAACTTATTTAATGATCCTGGTATGTTTTTCTATCAACCTTTTTGTGTACCCTGTGTCTTTCTTTTGTCAGCATCACAACAGCAATACACAACAATACTTGTAACCATTCAATTTTGTTGACTTATGTTTACAAATCATATAAATCTAAAATATATGAATAAACCAGATTTAGCATTGAATAACCTACAATGGTTGATATGACATTAAAAACCAAACCAAACTAAAATTTATTTTCCAAGATTTTAGAGCAAAAGTGAACATGACTAGAGTTCAAATTTGTTTACTTTGAGGCCACAGTCCAGCTCTTTTGTTATTATGCCACTGGGGTTTCCTGCTGAGATAGATAGATAGATAGATAGATATGAACAGACTGAGATAGATAGATAGATAGATAGATAGATAGATAGATAGATATGAACTGACTAAGATAGATAGATAGATAGATAGATATGGAGGTGCCCATGGTGTAATTATGGAGGTGCCCGTGGTGTAATGGTTATCGTCGCTGGAAATGGACATGGCGACATGAGTTCAAATCCTGGATGAGGCTGATTGCATTTCACATAGCACTAATACCCTTTAGGAAAGGTATGAATCCAATTATTCTCCCTCCAGCTATGGGTAAATAGTAGGACAGACTAGGTTCTTCAGCCTTGGTGAGGCAACTAGTCTAGGAGAAGGAATACTTTGAATTAAAACCTGTTAAACTCCGCTTAGAAATTGACCTTGTGTCATATCCTGCCCGAGCGGAGGGGTTGGTAAATATGGATAGAGAGATAGATAGAGAAGAAAAAAATAAGGAATGCTTTTCTTAGTACTACTAAACTGATGATTTTGTTTCTTTGTTTTATGAAATATCATCCTTTGTGGGTTATTTAATGCTAAAGACATCCTTGTAGAAGAACAGAAGTTGGGAGGATAAGGAGCTATCTACCCATCTATCTATCTGGCTGTCTATCTCAGTCTTATGCTAAATTGAATTGTTTGAAATAGAACTATTTGATCATTTAACTGTGTATAAACAAATGACTGATGTTTAATTGAATAGTTAGTGATACATAACAATACTTGGAACCATTTAACTATGTGCAAACAAATGACTAATTATAAACAAAATTATTCATATTAGATAGCAATACTTGAATCCATTAAATTGTGCGCATAAAAAAATGAGCTCAGGCCCATCTAAAAAATAGTTTGGTTTGGTTTGGTTTTATGTTATATCAACCACTGAAGATTATTTAATGCCAAATCCATTTTTTAAATATAAACAGTTCTATTTCAAACAATTCAGTTTAAGTACACAGTTTAAATGTCAAAAACAGTTCTATTTAATACAATTTAGTTTGGCATAAGTACAGTTTTTTGTTTACACACAGTTAAATGTCAAAACAATTCTATTTCAAACAATTCAGTTTAGCATAAGTACACTGTTTAGTTCTATTGCCGAAGTGGACCTGAGAACAATAGCAATAAATGGGTACTTTGCATTCCCCAAAGCGGCCATGTCACTGGAGCTTCACCATCAGATTATTAAATGTCATAATCAGGACACTCGTTTGGGGAGTTTTACCCCTCTGGAGAGATGCAGTTGGTGTATTCTGCAGACTTCATTTAAAAAACAATATCAAGAAAAAATGTTTACAAATCATTTGGCATTAATGTAATATAGCCATGATATGGATACGTAAAATATACTGATACGTAGAACGTTCGTATGCATAGGAATTTCCAAAACACTCAAAACACTGACAACTCTCGGTAGTTCAAGTATGAAACTTTTATTACCTTCTTGACTTTTAGGTTTTCAACACGAGGAGAGAGAGACACAGTTTTTACAATACTGACTGTTCCATCTGACCCCACCACGTGCAGCGCATCTCGTAGACCCAACTGGACTGGCCTCGCCCAGCTCAAAAATCAACTCGCTTCGTCCAGCTTCAAATCTCAACTCACTCCTTTTTTCAAAAATCACCCAAAATCCTCAGCCCATCGCTTCCAGGCATGACGTCATTCACATCCCCAGTCCTATTTCCTATCCTGGGTTTTTATTATGACATCTGTGATTGTCACATCCTCCCCGTGCGAGCGTGAACACCTGCGCTCAATGTGTCCCCCTACCCTTGCACTAAGCCGAATAGTTCTAAGCCTAACTAAACTGAATGATAAGATATAACCAATGAAAAATGATATTATAAAAAAAAATCATTCCACAATTATATAACATTAATAAACCTACAATGGTTGATATGCCATTGGAGCAAACTAAAGTATACAATACTTTAAAGAGACTGAGTTTATTCCTGTTGTAATAAATACAGGAAACTTGTAAGGAGACATTCACATTTGAAAATCTCTACCTATGATATGCAAAATTCAATTTGCAACAATCTCTTTCTACAATAAAATAACACATTCCTTCACCCTTTTAGGGGTGTTTGTAATAGATTGACCGTAATATCCTCTCATTAGCCATGTGGACGGGAACTGTTGATTATACCAACTACATCTGTGCAAATGGATAAGATCCTTCCCAACAATGGCCTGGATATGACACTAAACTGTCTGATGGTGAGGCTCCAATTCTGGAGTTAGAGGAATGTAGAGTATTCCTTTATAGCCATTACTCCCAGGTCCACCCGAACCTGGAATGGTAGTACGTTAGGGTCCCATCTATTGATGAAATAAGACTGTTAAATGATTTAATTGTGTGTAAACAAATTACAGATGTTGAATAAACTAGTTAATGTTGCATAGCAATACTTGAAAACATTTAACTGAGTGATAACAAGTGAGCTCTGGTTTGTTTAAAATGTTACCTACAAACTCAGCATTTACAAATATATATTTGCTATGTATGTATAAACAAGATTTGGCATTAGATACATATCTACCAACCTCTCCGCTTGGGTAGGATATGACACAAGGTCAATTTTTAAGCGGAGTTTAACAGTCTTTCATTGGAATCATTTTGAGATGAGGCTTCTTAATCTGAGAATTAATTTTTTTATTTATAGTGGACTTTTTGTCCTCATCTTAGTAGTTTTTGTGTTGTTTCTTCTTCACTACGTTTCGGCCAAATTTCACCTCGCGGTTAATCACCTGAAGAAGGCCAGAGGTGAAATTTGGCCGAAACATAGTGAAGAAGAAACAATGCAAAAACTACCAAGATGAGGACAAAAAGTCCGCAATAGATAAAAAAATTAATTCTCGGAGTTTAACAGGTTGAATTCAGAATTCCTAGACTAGTTGCCTCAACAAGGCTGAAGAACCCAGTCTGCCCTACTATTTACCCATAGCTGGAGGGAGAATAATTGCATTCAAACCTTTCCCAAAGGTATTAGTGCTATGTGAAATGCAATCAGTCTCGTCCAGGATTTGAACTCGTGTCGCTGTGTCCATTTCCTACGATGATAACCATTACACCACGGGCACCTCCGAATTGGCATTAAATAACCTGCAAGGGTTGATATACCATAAAAGCCAACCAACCAACCAACCTCCCGCCCACACAAAAAGGGAAATTCTGGGTATTACACTAAACTACATTTGATGGTGAGGCTCCACTTCTGGGGCTCAGATGAGTGTAGAGTGCCATTATTTCCAGATCCACTCTGACTGGGAGTGGTAGTACCTATTAAAATTCCATCTATGGGTCAAATAAATCTATTTGCAAATTATTTGTATTAGATAGATCATATAATCATGAAAATCTCTTAAACAATTACCCAAAAATGTAAATATAAATGTTTAATATACACAATTCTCTAACCTCGTGGCATAAAATAACCACAAGCGGTTTGACATACCATCAATCATATGACTCTTCCCGACGAAACAAGTAAATATAGGTAAAGACCTTAGTTCTGGGGTACGAATGAACTTTAATAGTTACCATAAGATTTGCTGCTGATTTGGAGAGAGAGAGAGAAAAAATACATTGGTTATCGCTAATATCCTTATCCTTCTCCCTCCTTCCCCCTCCTTCTCTCGCCTTCTTATCTTTCTCCCTCCTTCTTATCCTATTCTCCGTTTCTACTATAACCCCAACCCTTCTCACTTAATTTTCGCTTGACATTGAGGAAAGTATTCATATATGTAAGTGCGCAGGTGTGTTTTAAACATAAGGAGCGCGTGTACGTGTATACGTCAACGAAAGTTTATACGCAAACTTTTGATAAACAAAAGAAAACGATACCCTCCAAAAAAACGACTTTTTAATATTTAAACAATGCCTTCCTTTAAAAGCGGAGAGGTCATTTTTATTGGTTATTTAGATTGAAAGGTTTCTGTGTTTATAGATGCCAATCTATATAAACACACCGCTTGAAATTATTCATTCGCAGTTGTGTGAAAAGTAGAGTCAACAAGCTATAATAAGAGAGATTTACTAGAAGTGAGAAAACTTGAAAGAAGCAGAAGATACTCTACGTAAAAATGGCGTCCCATGAAATAAAAACCGAGCGGATTCCAACACACATCGTATCACCGTTTATAAAAGACTTTAACCACCTGGCATACGTAACGGAATATACGGCGACTTCCTCTTCTGACACAGAAGTTTTAAACGACTCAACAACTGAAACAGAAGATATAAAAATAGAAGACGAAATGACGGACTTGTTTTATGACCATCATATACTCATCACTCGGGAGGAGGAAACGTATATGGAAAAAAAAATTCTACATTTCAGGAATTTTGTAAAGACTACGAAAAGCGTGAGCAAAGCATTGTTGCAGAGAACTGGCAATGGAAGAATAAAGGACGGATATATGAGTCAAATGCCTGACGAAATCATAATGATGTTTCTAAGATACGTTTATGGTATGGATAGAATTAATCTCGGCTCGACTTGCAAACGTTTCCGCCATCTCTTATTACACAGTGGAGTACTATGGGATTATCTTTGTATTAAATGGAGTCACAACTCTCATTTGTATGCCACCCTAGCTCCACAGATCACCCGGTTGGTTATTGTTTTGAATACAAAGAAAAACATGGACGATTTTTGTTTGAATGTATTAAAACAAAAAAGATCTATCACGGACGTTATTCAACTTGTTCAACGCAAATCCTCTAAAATGTGTCAGCCTATATTTTGCTGGATCAGAAATAAAAATGTTTACAAAAAATATGAAATATACCCTCATTCAGGGAGTATGAACTTTATAAAAGACATCCATTATTTTATGTTTTCGAGATTCAGATAAAATATTTACAATGTATGTCTTAACAATCTTCTTTGTTTTTGTTTTTTTTTTTTTTTTGTTTTTTTTTTTATGGCACATCTGACTTGAATGCAAAAGCCAGCCCTCTTAAATTTTTTCAATGGTGTTAGTTTGAAAATGAACGTGAGAGCGCAGTTGGGTTTCGAATTCGCTTACTGTGATGTTACATTTCAGAACGTTAGCCGCTACACCACGGTATTCTCTCATAAATAAATTATGAGTAATTTTAAAGTTTTTTTTATGATTTATTTTATGCCCTAATTTTGAATTTTTCCTTTCTGAATTTTTATGAAAGTGTGTTTATTCAGCAAAAGTTTAGAATGGGTATTTTTACCATTTTGTTAATTTTGGGTTTCAAGTCAATGGATAGAAATCATATCTAAAACCGACTGGGCTGCCATGTCAATAACATAAATAAATGTATTCTTTATAGTTTACACTCAAGACGAAATGGATATTTTTTTTTACATCCAAGTTGGATAAAAAATAAGCCACGATTAAAAAAATTAAAATTATTATTTTTTTTATATACATGTTCAACGTTAACACGTGGGCATTATTTCAGAGTATGATTTTTAACTTTCTGGGATAAGAATATTTTTTACGAGTTTTATAATTACTCATGATGGTTCACAACGCCTGCGTTAGGGATACGTAGATATTACAATTGATATTTATTATAAAAATATGTTTGAAATTATTTTTACTGTAAACTTCAGATTCTAGTTTTCCATGTCATTCACGATGAAGTTAATAATTTTGTCGGATATTTTCTACATTTTTAGACACTCTATTAGCCAAGTTAGTAATTTGTTCCTCTTTTTCTTCTGCAGCATTCGTTTTGTTATTCTGGAAATAGTCTGCAGAATACAAGCGCGTAATGTATCTCTTCTCAGTCAAGATTTTCCACATCATAGGTAAACACGTTATCGGTATATAGTTGCTGGAAATGATCCCTTTTACAGGGCTTTCAGTAACAGTTTACTTCCCCCTTTCGTTATCCATTTAATATGCTTGCTTCTTGTAAGGATTTATTCAGTTGAACAGCCAATTCATCGTGGATTGACGTGAATTTTTAAAAACCAGAATTTCTGTATTTCATCGTGGCCGGGCGTTTTCCAACTTGCTATTTTCTTGAGTGTTGCTCTAAGCGATTCAAAGTTCGTTTCGAAACCTCCATCGAGGTTTTTTTTTTATTCCTTTTTTATGTGTTATTTATTCATTCAATATTTCTGTTATGTTCTTACCGTTTTCGTACAGTTTAAAATCATATCGTAAAGGAAATCCTATTATAGTGTTAACACTTTTTTTTAAAAATCTGCATTCATACATTACACAGAAACCTGTCATCGTTTTGAATTTGTTTATGTATATTCATCAGCTCAGTGCGGACACTGGGTGCCGTCTAGAAGACTTACCTAGTATGTGTTATTTATTCATTCAATATTTCTGTTATGTGCTTAACGTTTTCGTACAGTTTAAAATCATATCGTAAAGGAAATCTTATTATGGTGTTAACACTTTTTTAAAAAAATCTACATTCATACATTTTACAGAAACCTGTCATCGTTTTAAATTTGTTTATGTATATTCATCAGCTCAGTGCGGACACTGGGTGCCGTCTAGAAGACTTACCTAGTATGATGGCATATAGGGACGGATGATGAAAGAGAGTCAAAGGAATCCGTTCTGTACGCCTTAATGATGATGATGATGATGTGAATGTATTTACCCAACCCCTCCGTACGAGCAGGATGTGTCTGTGGGGTTTGAAAGTTTTTATGAAGGTCAGTGGCTAAGGGCAAGGCTGTGTTGCCGTAAGATATCTGACTCCATATTTTGGTTATATTATTTTACCCCACGTTGACTGGCCGGTGCAATGCCTTGCCCAAAGAAGGTCCAAAAGAAATATACAAAAAGAAAAGATAAGAACAGATAGGAGACGAAAACTTTTCTTTCATACTTTCCTTTATTTACTTGGTGAATGGACTAACCAACGCTACGTCTAAAGACATAGCGTGGTGCCCAAAACACCAGATAGTAAAATCGGTGTTGTCGGTTCGACGTCACTACCCGAAAAAGAAAGGTCGGTTCACAGAAAACCTGAGCATTTATCTCTCTTCACCGGCTCCAAATTCGCTACTCCAAAATCCTTCTAATTTTGGCGCGACCGCTTCTCATTGGCTACTTTACATTTTATTATTTTTCTTTTTTCTAATTTTAACCGGATGGATGCGTGGAGCCTTATGCGTGGCGACGCGTTTATACATTTTGTATCTGGCAGCCGACGAGTCAATATCCGGTTGGGAGTTTTTTACTGTTAATTCCTAAATCCCCACATGTCACAAGGTTAATTTTTTAAGCAGAGTTTAACAGATTTGAATTCAGTTTTCCTTCTTTGTAATGATGATGCGAATCTACATAAAGAGGTACTCCACACTCTCTCTCACACACATACATATATATATATAAATAGATATCAAATGATTTTATATTGAGAAAATAGTTTGAAAAGACATTATACGATGGGTTTGAATTGGTTTCTTTGTTTCATGGCATATCAACCTTCGTGGTTCATCCCTCAGCTATGATAATTTACTAAGCTTTTTGCTTAGATGTGGCACAAGGCCATATGAAAGGGGCACCCAATGAGACTCGAACTCACCTCATCCCTCAGCTATGGGTTAAACAGTACCACTAATTCTTCAATACGGACGGCTTTAGCATAAAACAATGTCTGGTGGGAGGCAGCGACAAATATCGGCTTTAGCATAAAACAATGTCTGGTGGGAGGCAGCGACAAATATCGGCTTTAGCATAAAACAATCCACAAAGATTGAAATGCTATTAAACAAAGAATCAAGACTGTTATAAACCGTACCTATGAACATGAATGGGTATGTCCTAATCCTCGTAAATACGTTGGACACTATAATCAGAGGGGGTATTTTGCTGTCTCTGGCGGTGGCGGTTACTTGGTCGAGGATGCCTGACATAGGTGCTGGGGCGTGACCACGGAAATATAGAAGTTCTGTTTAATTGTGCTGTGGAATCACAAAAGTCGTCCACGAGGTTAGTGAAACAGCCAGTAATCATAATGAAATGAATTATTGTAAGAAAAAATGGTTTTAGAAAACTTTTTAAAAATACATTTAAAAGAAAGAAACACGGTTGGGTTTTATATAGAATTTTATTTGATATAAGAAAGAAACAGGGTTGGATTTTATGTCGCATTCCCAGCACGGATATCTCTGACCCTCTCCCGTCACCCTTTTCTATCATTCATCGCTCTCGGTAGGTCTTCAAGGCTACATCCTGTATTGGTACAGAGCTGTTGTACATAGGTTCTAGATAGTCGTCTGGCCTTTGCGTGGCCATGTGAAGGCGTCCACTGGAACATGTCACTTATGGGTTCGTCTAACTTAGATAGTTTTCATGATGGGTGGTAAGTGGCCGTATAGTTGTGCTTTATAGGGTGCTGCATGTTGCATGTCTTTTTTTTTTTTTAATTTTAATTTCAATAATTATTCTATAAAGTAACAATATCATAAATATTAAATGACTATTATTCTTATACTAATTATATAAAAAATCAAATGCTGACTTCAGTAGACAATTCAAGTCTGCATATCGTTTTATTTTGATGTCGTTGGTATTTGTTTATAGCATTCAAATAACTATACGCATAAAAATTATACCAAATAAAAATAATAAATACGTAAAACCCAACCAACCTATTCTTATACACTACTGCTGTATGGATGCACCACTTGGACGCTAACAAAACAGCTGGAGAAGAAGCTAGACGGCAATTACACAAGAATGTTGCGAGCAATATTAAACAAGTCCTGGTGGCAACATCCCACAAAGCACCAACTATACGGCCATGTGCCTCCCATCACGAAAACTATCAAAGTTAGACGAACCAGGCACGCAGGACACTGCAGGAGGAGCAGGGACGAGCTCATAAGTGGTGCACTCCTATGGACCCCCACATATGGCCGAGCAAAAGCAGGACGACCAGCAAGAACATATATACAGCAGCTATGTGGAGATACGGGATGTAGCCCAGAAGACATGCCAGAGGCGATGAATGATAGGGAAAAGTGGTTAGAGAGGGTCAGGGATATCCGTACGGGCGGCACGACATGATGATAATGATGATATAGCAACAACTGAATTATGAATTAGAGAACTAACAAACATTAATTGAATAAATAAAATATAAATCAGAAACTATAAAATTAAATACAAACATGCTAATAAATTTGATTCCAGCAATAAAGAAATTTAAAATTCAAATACAGTACTTAGAAATAAATAGGTTGCAGATAGAAAATTTTAAGGTTGAAATTAGTACATAATTTCAATTGTTTAAAATTTGAAAATAATTTCTAATAAATTATAATTAACATTGCTTTAATTTGCATATCTTTATTTTAATTTTAATACTCATTCAGTAAAGTTACAATTTTATTATCATTAAGTGATTATTACTAAATTATGAATTAGGAAACAAACAATAATCAAATAAACAAACAAATTATAAGTAAATGATAAATAGATAAAACAATTAAATATAAATAAGCAAATGAATTTGATACAAACAATAAAGAGATTTAAAAATCAAATAATACTTATAGTAAAATAGGTTACAGATACAAAATTTAGCTGAATTTTTGAAGTTTTCTTCTTTTTTTTTTTGCTTCACTTATTTTTAATATTATTATTTTCATTGGAAAAAAATTATTTAAAAGATTATTTGTAGAGCTCCAGACAAACATTTGTATTTTTTCTATACTGTGACCCTTATCGCAAGTGTTAACATCAAAAAGAAGCTCATAATCTGCCAAAATATTCAATATTATATGCATGGCTAATTTTCTTTGATTTACTGAATGAAGAAAAGAATGATGTTTTATGAGCTTATCAATGACTACATAATTAAACATCACAAAATTTTTGTTGTATCATTAGGATATAAGAGAGAACCTATATTAATCCCTCAAAAATAGCTATTTATTTCATGTATTTCTTCCACATTATCTCTTCCAGATAATAAATCTTTGTAACTATTGCATTTAATTTCCTTAAAAACTACATAACAGCAATAACCAGCAAAGTATAGTGTTACAGAAAGAACTTCTCTACATTTATTAATATCAGCTTCTTTAACATCAATTCTAAATTAATAACACATCTAACTTTAGCTCCTCTGTCACTTCATCCCAGTTTGGTTCTTGCAAATTTTTAAAATCAATTTTAATGTATTTTTGATTAAATTTAAGATTCTTAAAACTGATAGCATTGTAATTTTTTTCACTCTCAAATACTTGCTGTATTGAGATATTATACTGATCCCCACTTAGTTGCTGGTATTGACTAAACCTGGCCTCAAGGTGATCAGTTTGAAATTTGCCAGGTAATATGTATTGTATTTTCAATTCTTCTATACAAAGCAGTGATGGTTTCCTTTGTTAATTTGCCATTTCTTCCAGAAATGCTATTCCAAGATTCTAACCAGTCCCACAATACAGAGAGAAATCTAAAATTTTCTTCATTTACTCTAAGTGGATTATAGTATTTATTTCTAAGCCGCCAACTTTTATATGGTGTTTTTACATTTATTATTGTCCACCAAATATAAAATGTTTATATATTTTGCAACTTCAGCAAAATTAAGCAAACATTTCTGTTTTCCTAAGGTGAATAATCCATGAAACAGAGTATTAAAAATTTGCAGAACTAAATTAACATTTTGCCTTTCAAGATTAGTAGGAGAACGCACCTTTGAGGTCAATTTATAACAACATTTCAAAATTGACTGAGATTCCAGGACATGAAGTTTCTGTAGGGTACAAAATGGGGCACTTTGGATTCTATCTGATTCATGATTTTCATTATGACAAAATTTTGGGAATAGCAGGCATTTATTTGCATCTTTTTGACCAAGTCGATTGTTTCTAATGCATTTTAATATATGGACTGAGTCTTCTAGGAAGAAAAGAGCCTGAGACTTTATATCAGGGTGTGGATATAAATTGAAAGCTTTGGGGGATTGTAAAAGAAAGATATAGCTTTTTTATTTATAGCATTATTATCTGTTATGATTCATAATTCTTGAATGTTTATCTCCTCTAAACCAATTATTATACATTTAACTATGTCAAATGAATTCTCAGCTTTAAGACATTTAATTGGCATAATATGCCCACCATCCTTATATTGTGATATTGCGCTGTTATTGCATAAAATCAAAAGCACTTGTTGCTGCTTCGTTACTCTTGTCAGATAAGCTAACAATATTATCACCCTTATGATCAATATAAGGTTTTAGGTGAATTTCATCAACAAGTAAAGATACTATGGTGTCCTGCTGCACTAGAAACTTGAATTTATTTTTAATATACTTAAGAAAACTATCATGTTGCTCAATCAAAGGACTCACATATGTTGATAAGTTTAGTCTTGAATAGTTTGGTAAAATTATATTTTAGCTGTCTCTTTAAAGGAGCAGTTCTATAACAATGAAGAAAATATCATTTCTGTTGAATAATCAAACTTATTCTGTGTCATTAAGTCTAACTGCTCATATATAAATTCTATTGAATTAAAATGTTTGTTTGAATCTTCTTGCACCAAGAATAGAAATGACATTACCAATTTTGATATACAAATCATATTCTGGGGTTCGGTTTGCTGTTGTTCTGTGTCCGTTTTCCATGAGAATTTCAAGAGAATTTTGATCAATTATCTGTTTAGGAATCTTATACAGGGTGGAACGCTACAGGTTTATTTTAAAAATTTTATTGAAAAAATCAGTCCAGGTAACTTGATTATGTAGTAGAGCTGACATCTATTCAATGTAGCTGCCTTCAGCCTCAATACAGATCTAGAACTGGGAGCATGCCTTTTTTACAAGCGCCCGTGGGAGCTCGGCGGATGGCAGTGATCAGGCTGGCTTTGGTATTGTGGGAGGTCATGTTGGTGATGTTCTCGACGTATAACCAAACAAAATAGTTCAGGTCGAGGGAGGAGGGGGACCAGTGAGAGAAGGGTACAAAGTCGTAGCACTCCTTCTGAATTCAAGCCTGGATATCTTTGGACTTGTGGGCCGGTGCCGAGTCCTGCTGCAACACCCAGGGTCTGCCACCGGCCACCTGAATGCACCAGGGGATCACCACACTCTTCAGCACATCCAGGTACATTTTGGTGTTGACTTTCAAACCGACTTCGAAGATGTGATGTGGCCCTCACTCGAAACCACACCAAAGACCATAACCGTAACTAGAAACTTTGTTTTCATCACCCTGGGCATGTTGAACCGTTCGGATTTGCATTTTGAGGGTGCTGGCAATGGTCCTGTTGTCATAACTTGGATCGATAGAGAGCATGAGTTGTACAGCGGCGCATCTCCGATCTAGCTCGTTGAACATTGTGTCACTTTCAGACATGATAGAAGGCTCCTATCGCTCTTGGGATTTGTACACAACTGGCCAACTAGTGGATGGTCTGCAACAAAAAAAAAAAAGAAACGGGTTTTCATTAAACGGAAATGGAATCATGTCGTCTTTTCTAGGGAGAAAATTTTATCGTTCCACCGGGTATATTTTGTGTTGGGGCCTAAGTCTAAGCATCTGGACTCCTTAAACTACTTTGCGGAGTCCTTAGTGGAAAGGACTGTAGAAAATATTTTCAGTTTAGAGACTATGGGTATTAAGGAAGACTCGGTCGGTGATTGTGATCGTGATAATATATATTCTTTCTGAAGCTCAATAACCTTTAAAGAGAGATGTCAATTTGTTGATCTTTCTTGGAATGAAGATAAGTTGGTAGACGTCCCTTCTAACCACCAGGTGGCGTTGAATGTTTTAGATCGTGTTGGGATCAAACTTGAGAGGCAGAATTTTTATGATGACAACTGTAAGGCGTTTCTAGATCAGGAATCTGAAGCATTATCGAGAGGATAGATGTATCCCCTGATGATTTTAATAAATACATATGGGTCTCCCATAGGCCTGTCTTAAAGAAGGATCACTGTTTGTACCACCAACATTTGACCAGTATTCAATTGTTCTCTGAGAACGAGAGGCAAACCGTCCCTAAATGATTGCGTGTATCCCGGAGTGAATTAGTTTACAGATATGTGGAATCTTTTATTGAAATTTAGATGCAATCGTTTTGTTTTACAAAAGGATATCCATAAAGAGATTGCCAAGTTAAGTGAAGGAGGTATTCCTGTGAAATTGAATTAGGTGAATAAAAATGATAATCCTGCTGATTTGATAAGTTTAACTTAATTTAAGGTACCTGTTGTATTCCGTATCTTTCAAAGAAATAGAAGCAGAGAGAAGAATAAAAAAACTGAGGTAATATGAAAATACTAATTTACAGAACTTGCAAACTTTCCGTTGGAGTCTCGTCGCATTGGGGGGAAATACTGACGCTTGAGAAAGATCAAAGTGATAGCTTGATTCAAAATGTGCTTTCTCAACGCAATCGTTACCCTGTCATTAAATTAGGGCTTGTTTATACGATGACTTAAAATTATAGATGTATTTCTTAAATAAAAAACATTCGGTATTATGTATTCTTGCTACTTGATTATGTTTATATACGATCCACATATGTTGTAAATCCACAAAATACCGATTAGGGAGATCAATCAAAAGGAATTAAAAGAATGATATCTGATAAAGAAATAAAAAAACGCTTAAAAACATGGATAGAAACTCTTGAATTTAAACCTTATTATATCTTGAAATACTTGAAACCATATAGCTGTTACTTTTTTACACACAAAGAAAATATGTAAACAAAAGTAAAAAGAGACGGATCCGTAGATGTACAAGGAAAAAATTAGATTTATTCACCACTGGTAAAGACATGCTATAAATAACCAGGAAGAGACTCTTTTAATTTTGTAGACACCAGTCAAAATATCCGTCCACCATGTGTCATGGAACACAAAACTCACTGTCTCCTGTTCTTTTGGTCGTCAAAATTCCCACAATGCGCTGTCACCAGGAGTAAACTCCCTTGATTCTGCTCTCTGTTGGATGATGCGGAATACAACAGACAACTGATGGTGGTAGACAAGTAAAATAGCTGAAATGATTGTACAAAAACATAAATATTGAAACATATGCTGAAATTAATTTCTGTCCTTGATAAGTTTAGGGCAAAACTCTTATTTTGGCTTCTTGGTCCTTCCTGGTTGGTTGGTTGGTTGGCGAAGCCCTACAATGGTCTGCCAGTGAGCTGGGCTGTTTGAGTGCAGACAGTTGCATGTTAGTTTTAAACAATGCAGTTGTGATTTCTCCGGTAGGCTATGCATGCGCTGCTATGGTTGATTTGGAACGGTCGTCATCCTTGACTAAACTGCTGTGGATGGTAACTTATGTTTTCCGGTTTGTGTTTTCATTTGAAGAAAGTTTCTTCAGATCCGAGCTTAACTCAAGTTACATTTAAGTAGAACTGTCATTTCGCTTAACTAAGTGTTGCGTTCTGGTTAGTGAACGCTTGTAATATTAAATAAAGGACAAACAACGATATGAGAGGAAATAGAGATATATTCTCAGGAAAAAGTATATACAATAGAGAGATTATTAGTAGACAAGAACATAGGATTAGTGAATACAGAATAAAGATATAGTCCAACGATAGTATTGGCTTCCGTTATTACGGTAGAAAGTAAGGTGATCTAGTGCGATCTCCAGTCTCCAACGCTCTAATACTATTCCTATAAGACGCTGCTTTTCACCTTCTAGTCTGCCTTGGTATTAGTAGCTACTGCTATATGTGGCAGATGGACTAGTTCATTGTGTGGGAAAAGGTGGGTGATACCCAACACTAAGGAAAAGTTGTCTTTGTTGAACTCCTCTAGTAGCGAAGTTCCTTCCCTGTTTGTTAGCCTTAACCTCTTTTTGGATGAGGAAGGGCTTATTCGCTCCAGAGGTAGAATAGGTAAATCTGAATTTCACTCTCAAGATGTTTTATTTCCTATATTACTGTCCAGATTTTCTCGTCTTACAGAGCTAGTCATCATTGACTGCCATATAAAATGTAAGCATTTAGATATCGCAGGTACCTTTGTAAACTGCGATTGTCTGGTTTTTTGGGTACATAAAGCCAGACAAAGAATTAAGGCTGTCATATCTTCTTGTAGTTAGTGTAAGAAGTATAATGCCATTCCCTTCAAGTACCCAAAGGTAACCAATTTACCCAAACATGGAGTAAATTTCGTGAGACCATTCCTGCATACAGGAAGTGACTTTACTGCCCATCATTGGATACAGGTAAAAAGAGAAAGAAAAAAAAGATGTATATTTTGTTGTTCACGTGCCTCAGTATTAGAGCCATTCATCTAGAGTTGGTCAAAGACATCCCCACTCATTCAGTGACACTTGCTTTGATGCGGTTCTTAAATCTATATGGAATACTTTCGTACATTTATTCTGATAATGCACGTGCCTTTGTTGCTGGTTGCAACCTACTGAAACAAGTTTTTGTGTCCGATGAGTCTGTGGGAAAGTTTAGTAGTTTTAACAT
Organism: Sepioteuthis lessoniana; assembly: GCA_963585895.1. Classification (NCBI taxonomy): domain Eukaryota; kingdom Metazoa; phylum Mollusca; class Cephalopoda; order Myopsida; family Loliginidae; genus Sepioteuthis; species Sepioteuthis lessoniana. The sequence goes on along the minus strand of OY757942.1, from coordinate 40,071,284 downwards.
AAAACATCTTACCATTCCTTTGTATTCGGCTTGGTTTGAAAGCGTCGGGGAGACACTTATAACATCAGTTTAGTGTTGTTTGTTTAAGCTAGTGAACAGGAAAAACACTGAGTATTTTTAATTTCTGATTCTGTTTTCCGATATTCAGAATGCTGTCAATTCTCGACCGCTTACCTATCGATATTCAGAAGATACTAAGTTGGACATAATTACGCCTAATGCCTTTCTACACCCTCACTTCAATACCGCACTTTTCTTGATCCAGAAAAGATTCATGAGTTGACCCCTCCTTTCAGAGAAGTTCTGTTGGAGCGTTTGGAGTTCAGGGACCTCTATTTGAAGGAATTCCATGACATGGTGCAAGGAATACCTACTGAGGCTTAGAGAGCAGTCTAAGGATATCTTTCATGCAGATTATGAATAATTGATTAAAGAAAGTGACGTTGTTATAGTTAAGAATCCTATGAACTCTCGATCTTATTGGTTTTTAGGGAGGGTAATGGAGGTTACTCCAGGTGATGACGACCTTGTTGGATCGGCTAAGATCAGGAAACCTGAAGGGAAGGTGCTGGAGCAATCGATAAAGCACTTATATCCCTTGGAGTTATCGATCACTCATTCTCATCAAGCAGTTATTTTCCCCCACCCGATGAAAATTCAATTCCAGACATATTAGCACCTTCTTGCCCCAAAAGATCAACCAGAGGAATGCACCAAAAATATAAAAATTTTGTATGGTATTGACTCCCATGAATTTTTTTTTTTCTGTTTTTGTAAAAAACAAATTTTTCCTTTTTTTCTCTTTGTTCAGTAAGATATTAGAAATTGTAAATTCGGCAGTTAATGCTTGCTCGAATCTAATTGGCTACTTTGGAGTTGTGCTGTTATCCCCACCCATACTCTTATTTAAATGGAACCAGCCAAAGGATCTCCCTCTTCTTTTTTTTTTTTTCAGCACGGGCAGATGACTCTGCTTGCTCTCTTTTTGGATTGCGAGCTCTTGTTTATTCGCCTTCAACTTTAGGCAGTTTTTCTTGAGCAAGATTGCTCGAGTAAAAGGCCCGTTAGTCGTTTAGGCTAAGCCTCTTTTCCTTGCAGCGTTTTAATTGTTACTTGTTGAAACAATAAGCTTACTGCAGGCTATTTGGACTTTATACCGACAAAGGAAGCTGTGGGCCGGGTCAGAAGATATGATAAAAGCCACTGTAGGTTCAACTGAAGAAAATTCGAATCGAAATAGAAAGATATTCATCTCTAGAGGAGGAAGCGGTTGTCTACTCAAAGTTCACTAACAGAAATAGTAAACTAGTTTTTAACAAGTCTACGCAGGAAACTAGAAGAACACGGTTGTCCAGGTTGATTCTACACAAGAAGGGGACACCGTGAAAAGAATAAACCCTAAAAACTGGCTTGAAAATGAATTTTGACATTTACAAAAGTTAAACTGACAGTAGGCGGTTGACGGTATGGCTTCGAGCAAGTCACTCGTTTTATTTCTTTATACATTTTTTTGTTTATAATATTGTCGTTACTTGAATGTGTGTTATTTTTGTTACCTTAAGTTGAATGTTTTCGACAAGCATAGGGAAAAACATACAAAGCCGGATTTTATAAAGGTTATTTCTCTTAGAATAAATTACTTTGTGGGAACTGGTTGTTTTTGCTTTTAAGAAATATAGACACTCTTCTCTTTCAGATACAACGTAAGCTTTCCCATTCTCTTGCTGAATCTACATATATTTTCTTTGGCCATGTTGGGTGGTGTAATGGTTAGCGAGCTACGCTAGCAAACATCCACTAGTGAGTTCGAGTTTTATTGAGTGCACCAATGTTACCGCCGTGTGCCACATCTGAGCGAAACGCTTAGTAAATTACTATAAAATTTTCTTCGAAGATAAAATGATTGAATTTTAACGATTGATCGACTGATTAAATTCAACGGTATGTTATCCCGTCTAGGGTTATTTTATGTTAAAAGGTTAGGGAATCACGTTCATTATACATTCATATTTACATTTTTTGGTTGTTGTTTCTAAAGAGTTTTTTTTTTGGGGGGGGGCTCACGGCCATACCAAATACGAATAATTTTTAAACAAACGTATTTGACCCAGTTTTAAGCGAACCAATATTTCGATAAGTTGCATTTGTTTTGTTTTCTAAAACGCCTCATGGAGCGTAATTAAGAGGGTTGCGGTCTGGGCTTAAATTTTGTTTAATTGCTGTCCCCACGGTTTTCTCATGGACTTTCAATTTATTTGCATGCTTTCTTATTGACGTTGTGGGGTCCTTCTTAATGTTGTATAGCTACATAATACATATGCATGGGAAATCATAACGACACAATAAAGACGAGCGACACAGTTCTTTAGAAAAATATACCTCTCACTTTATTTGAAAGGGTTGTGTGTGAGAGGCTGAACAGAACTGCAACAGTGACCCCCAGTCTTATGGCCAAAACAGCGCTTCTTTCCCGTTCTCCTTGGCTGCCCAACCGGGGGCCTGGGGGCCCAGCCTCTCTGGGTGCTGATTTTCTCTACCGTATCTTATCTCCAACTGATTGAACTTCCTCTGCACTGAGTTATATAATAGTTCAACGTTCACCTTCTTCTTGTGGGCGTCACAAATCGCTCTCATTCAACCCGTCCACGGTCAAGGTTATATTCGGATATTCCTCGACTGGATGCACCTGTTATTAACACAGGTGCATTTCCTATTTTGACCGCCTGGCCGGGTCGGAGGTCAATATACAACACTTAATCAATGTAGCAAGAGCAGTTAAAAAGCCTCCTTTTCGTTTTTCTTTTCTTTTTTCTTTTTTTTTTTTTTTTTGTTCAAGCCTCCACCCCACCTTTTTCTTAAAAAGCTCTTTCCTGTAAATTTTTTTTTTGCTTTGTATACGGTAGACAAAGAAACTATGGCTTGGTTTCGGCGTTAAACAAATCATAGATTCTTTTTTTGTTTCTTTTCTTGTTCACCCACATTGGGCCGAATTTTAATTTTAAAAAGTGCGTGAATTATAGAGCTAATCATGAAAATTTATCGTGTTTTTTTAAAATTTGGGCAAATCAGTAAAAAAAAAGTTATAAAAATTTCCCAGTTGGAAACTTTAATATGTCATCATCATCATGTCACGCCATCAGCACGGATATCCCTGACCCTCTCCCGCCACTTTTCTCTATCATCCATCGCTTCTGGTAGATCTTCAATGCTACATCCTGTATCGGCACAGAGCTGTTGTATGTAGGTTCTAGCTGGTCGTCCTGCCTTTGCTCGTCCATGTGAAGGGGTCCACAGGAGTACGTCACATGGGTTCGTCCCTACTTCTCCAGCAGTATCCTGCATGTCTGGTTCGTCTAACTTGGATACTTTTCGTGAGGTGTGGTAAGTGGCCGTACAGCTGCTGCTTTGTGGTATGCTGCCACCAGGATTTGTTCAATATTGCTCGCAAGTATTGTGTAGTTGCCGTCAAGCTTTCTCGCCATACATTTAGTTATCGTCCATGTAGTGCACCCATACAGCAGTATCGACACGATGTAATTAGTCATTAAAGCATCAATTTGTCACCCCCCACGCTGTTGAAATATGCAGGCGTGAGTCGGGATGACTGGTAATGGGATTAAGGACAGAGAATTTACCCTCTGTACATTACGATACCTACTCAGCATCCTGCCCAACCCAGCATAACTCTGGCGAATTCCCGTGGCGTTGCGAGCTCGAACTTCGGTCGCACTATTACATTCACTTTCGGACTAATACCCTTCGAAAGGGATGAACCCTTCTATTCCCCCAGTTATTTATTTACTAGCTCCACCACATGAACAGGATATGACAGTAGGTCAAATTTTTAAACAAAGTTTTTTCTTCTCCTTAACCGGTCGCCATACCAAGGATAAATAGCCCAGCCGATATATATATAAGTAAATAAAGTTGTCGACCGTGGTCGAGGGCTCCTTTTCCATTAACTTCTACACCAAGGTAGGGGAGAGCGCTACTCCTTTCTCTGGATTGCTCCACTTTACCTTTGATCCGTACCTTTTAATGATGAGTGTTAAGCGAAAAGGCATAAAATACCATTTTTTGAATCTTTGGTATGACTCGACTTGGAATTGAACCCCGGTGTCCCGGACGAATATTCTGCCCACTTGGCCAATAGGCCTTAAAATAGAGCTTTGCATTATATATATATAGATATAGATATATGTGTGTGTGTGTGTGTGTGTGTAGAAAAAGATAAAAACAGAAGAAACATATATATTTGATGGTTCCTTTATTGTGCCGACGCGTTTCAACTTAACGGTTTTGTCTGAATACAAAAATATTTCATCAAAATTATTTTTGTGAGAGAAATAATTATAACAGGTAAATTTTTGATACAGTAGGAAGTCTTCATCAGAGCTTGTAGATATTATGTGAAAAATGGAATGATATAACTTCCTACTGAATCAAAAAACACCTATCGAAATGTAGAAACTACTCTGAATGTGCCGGTTGCTTAATGAATACAAGAATACAGATACAAAAATTACACCTTCTTGAACCGATTCTTTGAACAAAAATTAACCTGTAGCAGAAAGAATTTTCGTATTTTGGTTTGGTGCGTAATTTAATTCGACGCATAATTTCACCCAAACAGGATGACTTATCCTATTCAACCCAAATTACCTTTCTGGGCAGCAATAATTGGGAAAAACCGTCAAACAACAACTCTGTTCTGTACAGACATCTACCGTCTGCTCTCCAATAGCAGCAGTAGCAAGGTACTATGAGGGAAGCAGTCTAATTCATGGACTCCTTGGCTATTTTTCTTAGACAAAGGATTCCCAGTTGAATATGGATTAGATACATTCAATACACCACACACAGGAACAACTTTACGTCACCCCCAAAATTGACTATGTCGACTGCGATGTCTAATTCCGCTCCGGCACCTAGCGACTACTTCACCTCTGGGCAACATTTTCTGGAGACATTCACGCTTTTCCAGAACCAAAAACTAACGGTGACTTCAACGTCTATTTCCTCAAACAGCAAACACGACTTTTGCTAAACTACGGCAAACATAATCCCTCGTACGTCCAACGACACACGCTGTTTTCTCTACTCTCTCATAACTCCATTTTGTCTCTTTAGTTCTTTCCTTTCCCACGAGGCTTGCAGCACAAACGCAAACTCTATATTCGATGCTGTCATTAAAACCTTCATGTAAAAGCTAACGGCATCTTCGTCTTCTTACTTCTTCATCCTCCTTTATTTATCACAACCTAGCGAGAAAACACGTAACTAAAACCCACGCTAATAACAAACAATTTTTATCGCTAAAAACCCTTTTTTTAGCACGGAAATCAATGGATTTACCATACATATTATTCATTTTTATACTAAAAACAAATTAAAATAGTAACGCACTATGAAAAGAAACGAGAAAACGGCACCAAGATTTTTTTTCTTGTTTTTTTTCTTCTTCTTAAAGTTCAATTTCCTGCGTTTTCTTTGTCTTCACGACCGGTTGTCTCTTTCCGAATTCAGTGAGTAAAAATTCCGACTTTGACTCTTAGGCCAGGAATCTTTCGACTTTGCAAAGCGACAAGAATGAGCTAGCCATTTCAAGCTTATTTTTGCCTTTTCTTATTTAGGGTCACTGGGTCGTTTAGTTTAACCGTTGAAACTGGCGCCAACCTGACTAGATCATGACACGAAACAACTATCCCATCTCTGGTCTGCGGGGGACCAAATCACAGAAGGGATTCTATTTGGTGACGGAAAGAGAAGGAAAGCGAGAAAGAGAAAGGGGGTGAAAGTGATGAAGGGAATGTCCTGGCTTGTTTTTTCTCCCTCTCTTCCACTTCTTTTATCCCTGCCTCTCTCTCTTATATGGATACGTTGGCAGGATTTATCACAGTGCTTCTTGATACTTTCTTTTTTGACAAAAAAAAATCTCTTTGCAGTAGGAGTCATGAAGTCAATATTAAAATAAGATACATGGTCAGATATAATATGATTAATCTTCTTTCTTTAATTCTTTCCAAATTTATTTATTCATTTATTTATTCACTAATTTATTTGATTCTTTTAAAATGAAAAAAAGCTTTATACATTTAGTCAGTGTTGAAATAACTCCTTCAGAGACAATGCTTCATCATTAAAAATCTCAATAAGATAGATAGATAGATAGACTTATTATTTAATAATTCCATTTACGATTAAGCAGAGTTTCCATGTAAACTAAACTAGCGAATTACGAAAATATTAATATAGCATTTTATAATTTTCTTTACCTTCGTTATAACTATTTATAGAGTTGATATTTCTTTGTTTGAATGTCTGTGTATCTGTGTAATAAATGATTTTTACATTTAAAATACCGGACGTTGGCCGGAGGACCCGGGTTCAATCCCAGGTCGAGTCATACCAAAGACTCAAAAAATGGTACTTGATGCCTCCTTGCTTAATACTCAGCATTATAAGGTACGAATCAAGGGTAAAATGAAGCAATCGAGGGAAGGAGTAGCGCCCTCCCCTACACCTTGGTGTTGTAGCTATCGAAAAGGGAGCCTTCGGGTCACCCTTGACTATGGTCGCCAACTTTACTTACATTTAAAATAAAATGTATCTTTGATATTGAATAAAGATAAGAAATTTCATTAAATCGAAATGAATTGAATTTTTATTCAACATTTTGTAGCTCTTATCATAAAAATCTTTTATATTTATGATTAGAAATCAATTTCTCATTTATTTCTTCCTAAACATTTTCTCTGCTTTTTCAATGTTTTTGTTTTGTGTGTTGACATTGCATTAAAAAGATGTAAAAAGAATTTGTTTTAGTATATAGTTATCAATTAAGTGAAACGGGAAGTTCATTAAATAGTAAAATATTCGCCTTCACCATAGGAAAAGTGAAATATTCTATCTTCTTTCAACTGACCGTTTGCTGCTGGTGGCGATGGGGGGGGGTCTATCAAAACTAGGATTAATCTTATTCACCGTCAACCTTTCTCGAATTACCGTTTATACGTTCTTTTATAAAGTTAAGTTGGCGACCGTAGTCAAGGGCGACCAGAAGACTCTTTTCAATAGCTACTGCACCAAAGTGTAGGGAAGGGCGCTACTCCTTTCCCTGGGTTGCTCCTCCTTACCCTTTATACGTACCTTATGTTGCTGAGTGTTAAGCAAGGAGGTATCACTCAAGTACCATTTTTAACGTCTTTGGTATGACGCGACCTGTGATTGAACCCAGGTCTTCCGGACTATTGACGAACACTCAATCCACTAAGCCAATGAGCCGGTCGTAAAGAGTTTAACTTGAAAACGCCATGTATTCATTCTTCTTATTATTATTATCATTTACTCATTTAGAGTTTTTCACATCAGCTAACGCTGATGGTTTTTCACTGGAGTCTGAGTAACAGCAAGTCTCCTCAAAATCTCCAGGACTCTTCTCAGTATTCTGTCCGTCCTCAATAATGTAGTCGTTTGGATGGTCTATACTCGTCCGCCAACTTCCAAGTCCTCCAGTCCCTTTAGTAATCCTTTAGTTACCGTTGAAAACGCACCAATTACAATTGGTATAATTGTCACCAGCATGTTCCATAGTTTTTTCAATTCCTTAGCAAGGTCGAGGTACTTATTGTTTAGTAGAAATAACTCCAAGACTCATGTGTGACAACGTACGTGTTTTATTGCTGTCACCTTTTTCTGATTGTACCCCAGTAAAAAAGCCCCTTAAGGCATTACCAATATTGGGCCGCTTATGTGTATAAGTCGACCAACACTTATTATTCATGATTTTTAAAATTTCCTTTAATCTAAATGTAAATAAACTGAATTTTTCTCTTATTTTTTGTAGGATTCGTCATGACTCAGTGTTGTGAGGACGATTGAAAATCTAATAAAAAAGAAACAACTCATCCAAATCCGATCATTGCTGGATGCTTTTTCTTTCCAACAACGGAAAGATATTGTCTGCGAAAAGATTAAGAAAAAATCTCTTCTTTACATAGCAATTGAGCATAAAGAAATTGCAATTGTAAAGTTTCTGATTAATGAGTGCGGAGCAAATGTAAAGGAGGCCGGTTCGTGCCTTAGCATAGCAGCATATAATCACAGTTTTGAACTGGTCAAAATGCTTGTCAAAAACGGATTAGACATAAACAGTGTGACCGGCGTTGAAGAAAAATGAGCACTCAACGATGCATATTGAGTATATAATTGTGAAATACTTTGGGGATTTAAAAGAACGTGGACAGGGCCCTCAAATAGAATGGAAAATCGTTCAAAAAATCTTCTAATTTGAAAATTAAATGGGCTGCTTAGCTTGGTGGTTCTTTATTAAAAGTAAAAAAAGAAAAATACCCCTGAAATCATGAATAAAGAAAAACAATGGATCTTAATATTAGTCAGTGAATTTTTTTAAATTTTTTATTTCCTTGCCTTTAATATCAATTATTTTTGTTAGGTTTTCTTTTAAAATATCGATACATAACCTAGTGAGGGATTTGAGGTGACGAGTGAGAAATGGATTGCAATACTCTAGGAACCTGTTGTAGGGGGAATATGTAAGTAGTGATAATAAGGAATACTTAACGCTCGTAAAGAGTTATAAATAAAGTATAAGTAAAAAAGTTAACAGAAAAATGCTCGACGAGAAAAAAAAGGTCAAATTGAATATGTATTTAGTGAACTCTTTCGGATGGCTCATGAAAAATAGATATAAAAAATAAAACATAATAGGAAACTAATTAAAGCATGACACCGAGATTAAATCTAAGACATAGGGACGTAGACTTAGCTTGACAGGATTCTGTTTTGAGGTCACACCTGAAAGATCTGGCAACCGTATATCTTCTTTTTTATTTTTCTTTATTCACTTGTTTCTTTTATATTGTCTCTTTCCTTATATATATATATATATATATATATATATATATATATATATATATATAACATAACATAAACAACATATAAACAAAAAATATATTGAAAAATTCTTCACGTCTGCTAGTTTTTAAAAATTATCTTGTCAAATTGAATATTAAAAGTAAAACTACGTGTTCTATTAAAAAAAAAAAAAGAAGGATAACCTTATCGGCTTAAAAATTATATATTGGGAAATTCTTCATGTCTTCAGGTTTGAAATAAAATTCTCTGATGTCAAATTTAAAATTTGGAAGAAAAACCAAGTCTTCTGTTAAAAAAAAAGAAAATAATCTTACTGGGTAAAAATTATCCTCGTCAGCAGGTTTGAAAAGGAAAAAAAAAATTCTCTCTTGCCAAATGGAATACTAAAATTAAAACCACGTGTTCTATATATATATATATATATATATATTCAACATGCCAGTCAAGTATGAAAATATCGATTAATAAAATCAGAGAAAACGGCATCGAGCTGACAAAGAAAAGAAGCAGAAGGTACCCCGCAAAAACAATTACCGACGCCGACTACGCCGATGACATAGCGATACTGGCAAATTCACCCAACCAAGCCGAAACACTACTGCATAGTTTGGAACGAGCCGTCGCAAGCGTAGACCTCCATGTCAATGCACACAAAACGGAATATATGTACTATAATCAAACGGGTGACATCTCTACACTAGACAGAACCCCTCTTAAACTAGTAGACAAGTTCACCTACCTAGGAAGCAGCGTCTCATCAACCGAAAAAGACATCGACACGCGGCTAATGAAGGCATGGACAGCTATCAATAGGCTATCGATCATATGGAAATCAGACCTAACCGATAAAATGAAACGCAGTTTCTTCCAGGCAGTGGTCGTATCGGTACTGTTATATGGATGCACTACATGGACGCTTACAAAACGGCTGGAGAAAAAGCTAGACGGCAATTACACAAGAATGTTGCGAGCAATCTTGAACAAATCCTGGTGGCAACACCCCACAAGACACCAACTGTACGGCCACCTGCCTCTTATCACGAAAACTATCCAAGTTAGACGAACCAGACATGCAGGACACTGCTGGAGAAGCAGGGACGAGCTCATAAGTGATGTACTCCTATGGACCCCCACATATGGACGGGCAAAAGCACGAACATACATTCAGCAGCTCTGTGAGGATACGGAATGTAGCCCTGAAGACCTGCCAGAGGCGATGAACGATAGGGAAAAGTGGCGAGAGACGGTAGCTGCACGACATGATGATGATGAAATCCCCTTAATAAGTCTAAGTCCAGAATCGAAATGGATATTATAACGGAGATCAAAATGTTGAAGACGGACGATGATTTAAATGCCTATTACCTTTCTGAAGAAAAGGAATGAATAAAACAACATTTTTCAAGGATTGAAGAAATTAATGAGAAGATAAGAATGTCTCGATCGAGCTCAATTGAGATGTCCTCGCCGCCAACCTTAGCGCTTATGGTGACGTGGAAGAAGTTTTACTAACATGATCTGCAGCTGGGACGGCACACGGAGACTACTTAATAAATATGTGCCTAAATATGGAGGTCTTTCCGGTCATCCCTCATATAATCGCCTATAAAGATCAAAATATGATGGTGGTCGTTGAGGGCAGGAGGTCCCTCGGTTGGAACTACAAACAGTTTGGCCATTTTGCAAGATCCGACACTCAAAAGACCACCAAACCCACAGCAACAGTAACAGCAACCCTGGCAACCTCACCAAGCAAGTCAGATCTGGAGCCTGGAGACCATCCCGACAAAGAACAAGGATGGACCCAGGTAATCTGTAAAGGGGGTAAAATCCCCCTCCCAAAACAAGGCAACAGCCGAAGCAACAGCCGAAGCAGTAGCAGCAGCAGCAACATCCGTACCACCAGCATCAACAGAATCTTCTCCAGCCAAACATAAAAAGAAAAAATATCATTCGTCGGAAGAACAGCTTAGGAGATGTAGACCTCAACCAATTTAAAAATGAGGAGGGACGATGGGAATAACCCCCAAAAAGAGGAAAAACTATGCCAGGTGTCTCAATCCCAACCCCAACTCCAATCATTTGCTCAGTTACAACCACAATAACATACAAAACATACAACCACAGTAACATACAAAACAGCCTTTATCACCGACATCACTCCAACACCCCTTTATCCAACCCCCTTCTCCCCCGCAAAAAAAAATCAACCCCAAAATCCCCTCACTCAAATCAAACTTTACCCCTACTGGAACAATCATTTGCTCTCCCCTTCTCTCTCACCAGTTCTCTCGGTCTCATTCAGCATCAAAACAGCTTAAAACCCCCTCAGATTCATAAAAAATCTGTCACAGAGTCAAGTCGGCATCGCAGACTTGACATTATATATGTTAAGGAAAACACCATTCCGCATGTGGACGCACCATCCAGGCTAAGATTTCAGAGAGAAAATGGAGAGAAACATGAAAATTCGGAGGATAGATTTATACAATCGGTGGAGACGGACGAACTATCTCGCAAAACACTCAGCGGAGAAACCCAACAAGACCCGATACAAAGTGGAATACTTGAACGCATAAGAAAGAATGTATGGAGTAATTGTACAATGGCGAAGAGACCTTTCAAAAAGGCACGACATAGATTAACGTTACTATAGTACCGCCCAAAATTTTGAGGAAGGACGTAATAAAAAGCGTGCACGACGATTTTCAAGACGGAGTCGCTGCGACGCAACGAAATTGAGATTACAGGCTTGGTGGCCAGAGTATGGTAAAGATGTTGAGGAACACATAAGAAGGTCCTTTAAATGTACGGGGATCAAAACATTTAAACAAACCAAAACACATGCGTGGCCCAAAGAGGGGGTGCCATGGGCAAGCGTCCATATGGACCATGCAAATATCCAAGACATTGGTTTATTCTTGATCTTAGGTTCCTTTTCGGGTAGGCCGGAAATAATAAAGGTGAGAGATAGGAAAACTACTACTGTAAGACAAATATCGGGAACAGTATTTGCAAGAAATGGAGTACCTAAGACCATTGTCACGTGGTCTTAGGTACTCCATTCTTGCAAACTCACTGTTCCCGATATTTGTCTTACAGTAGTAGTTTTCCTATCTCTCACCCTTTACCACCCTCAGCCAAGCGAAAAGGATGGTCCAAACGGTAAAAATGGATTTACAGGCGTTTAAACATAATATTGAGGCATACATCCCTAATTTACTCTAAAGTTATTGAACAGTTTCCCATGCGGATAGAAAGCAAAGCCCATCAGCATTAATGGGCAGACAAATTAAATTAGAGCCCCAATAACTATGTCATTTGCCACGGAGGAGAAAGTTTGGTATAAAAGAAATAAGCAGGCAGAGCCAGAGAGAGCGAAGTTTATTCTACAAAAAGGACAGAACACGACTGTACTAGAAAAAAAAAGTGGAGGGCAGTCCTTATTAGCTAATGGTAACCAATTTAGAGTCAGGTTCGAGCCTGAAGATGTAAAGATGCCCGAGGAGAAACACGAGGAAACTAAGGAAGAAGAAAATGAAACAAAACAAAACATAGAGGAAAGCGGGAATGACGTAGCAGATTTAGAAGATGAATATAGACCAATATCTCCGTTAAAAAGGACATAACAAATGCGAAAGTGGCATAGACCTTCCAGAGTAGTCAGAAGAAGGGATAGACCAAATAAGGGTGTCAAACCCCGCAGGTTCAGGGAGGTGTAGCATGGTATGTAAATGAGACACCTTAATAAATAGAGCAAACCTCGTGCACTTAATACCGAGAAATCACGAGGCTTAACACGTGATTTCCAAAGCACAACAGTTAGGTTTATTTGTAAGACTTCTTCAAGTAAATGCTAATTCATCGATTTACGTTATTTCTTCAGCTTGACTGCGAAAACATTTTGTTTTAAATGTAGCTCGAATGAATTATCTAAATTTCGTTTGTAACAATCCAAACTCATTAAACTCCTCACCATACTCTTATTAAAAAGAGATGTAATTTAGCAGCTGAACAAAGTTGTTTCCGGGAATATTACTTGAAATTTAATTCAATTTGGGTAGAAATTTAAAATTATTTTCGATTGAAAGAAAAATCTATATTTTAACAAAATTTTCCAACTTGGTGAGACAAACAATATTCTTGTCTATCAAAATGTACACATATCTACCTGTATATATGTGTCCCTGTTGGTGGGTTTAAGTTTTCTGCGTATGATACTATGCTTGATCCAGCGGTAAGGGATAGAGTATTAAACTCTGGGGGGAGTGTCATATTTGTCCTTCCTCCCAGATACATTGATCCACTAGGTCTCCAGCTATAGGTCAAACAGGTCATCATCATCATCATGTCGTGCCGCCAGCACGGATATCCCTAACCCTTTCTCGCCACTTCTCCCTATCGTTCATCACCCCCAGCAGGTCTTCAGGGCTACATCCCGTATCCTCACAGAGCTGCTGTATGTATGTTCGAGCTGGTCGTCCTGCTTTTGCTCGGCCATATGTGGGGGTCCATAGGAGTGCATCACTTATGAGGTCGTCCCTGCTTCTCCAGCAGTGTCCTGCATGTCTGGTTCGTCTAACTTGGATAGTTTTCGTGATGGGAGGTAGGTGGCCGTATAGTTGGTGCTTTGTGGAGTGTTCCTTCCAGGACTTGTCCAGTATTGCTCGCAGCATTCTTGGGTAATTGCCGTCTAGCTTTTTCTTCAGTCGTTTTGCTCGGGTCCAAGTAGTGCATCCATATAGCAGTATCGATACGACCGCTGCTTGGAAGAAACAGCGTTTCATTTTATCGGTCAGGTCTGATTTCCATATGATCGATAGCTTATCGATAGCTGTCCATGCCTTCATTAGCCGCGTGTCGATGTCTTTTTCGCTTGATAAGACCTTGCTTCCTAGGTAGGTGAACTTGTCTACCAGTTTCAGAGAGGTTCCGTCTAGTGTGGATTATAGCACATGTATTCAGTTTTGTGTGCATTTACATGGAGGCCAATGCCAGCAGCGGCTCGTTCCAAACTATGCAGTAGTGTTTCGGCTTGGTTGGGTATATTTGCCTGAATCGCTATGTCATCAGCGTAGTCGGCGTTGGTAATAGTTTTTGCAGGGTACCTTCTGCTTCTTTTCTTTGTCAGCTCGATGCCGTTTTCTTTGATTTTATCAATCGATGTTCTAAGCACGTAGTCTAGACAGTCAAACAGGTAGGCTTAGTATTATCACAACAGCTTAAACTACTGTGATAAACCATTAGCTAAAGTGACATCAAGTCTCCAGGACTCTTCTTAGTATTCTGGCCGATTATAATACTGCAGTAGTTTGGATGGTTCCATACGTCATATTATTTCCAAGTCCTCCGAGTGCACCAATTACGATTGGTATCACTTGCATATTCAATAGATTTACAGTTCTCCAGCAATGTCTTGGTGCTTATCTCATGATTGTAGAATATTTACCTGAAAAATATAACTACGCGTTAATAATGTTTTACCCTTCGGTATTAAATAGCGTTTGATATGTCGTTAAACACATAAACAAAATAAAACCGGTGAACATAATCCTTCTACATGATTTAGTTTCTTTCTTTAATGGCATACCAACCTTTGTGGGTTATTCATCACCAAAGTACCCCTTGTAGAAGAACAGCAGTGATACTATTCAACTCTTAGTTGACGATAAAAGGGAGTTCATATCTTTTACAAGATTATTGATCCAAAAGTGGACGTGTTAGTACGATTCAAGTTCAAACTTGCTTATTTTGAGGCTCAGTCCTTAACCATTTGGCCACAATTATACGAATAAGTGACGATAAAAATAAAGACTGCAATGGTATTCGAATCAGATTTCGTTTACTTCATTATTACTCGAAATAAAAACGTGGAACACTAACAATTACAATATAAAACATGACAATTATTTTTGGATAAATCGGCTCTTCTTTCTAAGAATAGAGTGTAGAGTCTGTAAATTTTTTTTGTATAATTAAGATTTGTGAGGATTTAGGAATTAACAATAAAACTCCTAACCGGATGTTGACTCGTCGGCTACCACATACAAAATGTATAAAACGCGTCGCCACGCATAAGGCTCCACGCATCCATCCGGTTAAAAATCAGAAAAAAAGAAAAATAATAAAAAGTAAAGTAGCCAATGGGAAGCGGTCGCGCCAAAATTAGAAGGATTTTGGAGTGGCGAATTTGGAGCCGGTAGATAGAGATAAATACTCAGGTTTTCTGTGAACCGGGTCTTTTCAGGCAGTGACGCCGAACCAACAACATTATTTTGCTGTCTGGTGTTTTGGGCACCACGCTACGTCTTGGGACGTAGCGTTGATTAGTCCCTTCACCAAGTAAATAAAGGAAAGTATGGAAGAAATGTTTTCGTCTCTTATCTGTTTCTATCTTTTCTTTTTGTACATTTCTTTTGGCACTTTCTTTGGGCAAGGCATTGCGCCAGCCAGTCAACGTGGGGTAAAATAATATAACCAAAATATGGAGTCAGATATCTTACGGCAACACAGCCTTGCCCTTAGCCCTTGACCTTCAAAAACCTTCAAACCCCACAGATTTCAATTCTCTCCAAATACAGATTGTACATTCTAATCTCAAGAAGATGTACTAAGAACGATTCTTTCGTTTGTGAGATTGCATAAAATAAACTCTAACATAAGCAATATATCAGAAATTTATGAAACAATACATTAATCAGTTTTTAGAAAATAACGTTTTGAAAATCTACATAATTCTTTCATACAAGGCTTATGTATTAGAATTACTTACCTTATTTATTAATTATAGGTTCAAGCTTACCTGTTTAAGAAGAACAAAGAGATTCACGTTTCGAGAAAAGTAGTCGTGTGAAAGAATTGTTTACTTGTTAAAAAATAGTGGTTTGATTTCAGTGTCCCTCAGTGTTAATGTTGTTCAAAACAGGAATTTCTTTCAAGGTAAAAATCACCAGCATGAAAATACTTAAACAATATTCACTAAATCGGTCAAGTTTTTTATTTCCTTTCATTTGCCAATTTCTGTGTCCCCCAAAGAAAGTATAATTTGCTGGGTTTTTGAAATTAAGTCTCAAAATTATAATCTGAATACCTTTATCCACAATCGAAACATTAAACAAAAAGATACAGCTGAATTATATTGACAACAAGTTTTGATATGAATATAATAATATTATTAATAAAAAGAGTGGATAATAATAGTGTTTACTTGTGTATATGAAGAAAAGCTTTCAATTGTATGTCTGTTAAACACAAAAGAACGACTGGTTTTTGGAATAATCTACACTTTATTTGTTCATAAATATTATGTCAATAAAATAAAGTGGTAATTATTAGGCTTTACTCGGGAATACTGTCACGGAGAGAGATAGAATGACAAAGGAAGAGTGGGTGAAGCAAAGAACGAAAAGTGACCTCGTTTCGTGACGGGATAAAAATAGTCTATGAAAGAAAAAAGGTCAGATAGGTAGAGGAAGTAACACTCAAACCAAAAAAAGGGGTGAGGAACGTATTGAAAAGTCGGCAGACAATTTTTTTTCGGGTTGGGTTGAAATAAGCTGGCCAGCCAGCCCTCGATACAACAAAAGCCATAGCGGATAAGCTACCACTAAAAAAAAAAAATAAATAAAGAAGGAAACCCACAATATTCACACTGAAAAAGGACGAAAAAATTCCCTGAATATGAAGACTTTCATGATAAAAAAAAAAGAATGGAATGATTGATAGCTAACTCCAATAAGGTTCGCGCATTTAATTCGCGTTCTCTTTTAATCATGAACGGTTATATTCGACAAAGAATTTACAAGCACCATCCAACACATAAAAAGAACATTTTAAATTGACTGGACATTTCGCCCTTCATAGGGTCATTAATGTTTGTTCGTTTGCTTGTCTCTGTAATTAAATGCTCCATTTTCTATTTCAACCCTGGGTCTTGTTCTTCTTTAAAGAACAGGGTTAATCCGAATGGATATCTGTTTTCTTCTTTTTTTTTTTTCCTATTGTATGTACGAAAGGATCTCCGGGGAATTCCAGTAGGGTAGTTATTCCCCCTGCAACTAGAACATTCCTATAACTTGTAACAATATGAAAAGTTCTATTGTAGGTCTGTCGAAACACAAGAAAAGAACCGGTTTTGGAATAATCTATTCTTTCTTAGATCATGGGAGAAATACTAGAGCCTGTAATATTATATATATATATACATATATAAATGATAGTCAATGCATTAGGAATAAAATAGAAACATGTCAGGATACGATGTGTGAGTTGCCATGTTGGGTATCTTGTTTATTATTCTAAACTGGGGACGGAAGTACCTATTATTATCTTTATTTTCTGAGCGCGCATCTAGGGGGAATAACTGATACTATGACTTCCCTCTTTTCTCCAAAACAACAAAAATAAGTAATACATCAAAGAACCACGACATATGTATGGACGTAGCCTGATGGTTCGATTAGGAACTGTTCTCATCATAATTGAACTTTCTAGGTGGTCTTATTACACGACCGGATCTGGATGTTTTTTGAGTTCCATGATGAGTGTAGGGTGTCTTGTGGAGTGTATCTGGAACAGGTCTGCCATTGGTTATGGCGATGCTAGTTTGTTCCATGGGTAAGTCGTTTGTGGTTTTGTCAACTGCTGATTCTGGGGATATCGCGGGTGTGGATGCAGATGCCTCTGGGTTCAGCGTTGCTGCGGATTTATCTTCCTTCAGATGCTTGCGGTTTCTGCGCAGCGACTCTCTGGATGAAGTCTGCACTATATATGATCTGGGTTCAACACATCTCTGTGTCACAACTGCCGGGGACCCTTTACTTGAATCCGGATCATATACTCGAACACTTTGCCCTTCTCGTATGTTTAGGAGGTCTCGGATGAGCTGGTCATGTTGAGACTTTTGATATGACTGCCTTTGATACAAGTGGGTTGCTATTTTTTCTTTTTTGGGTTGCATTATTGGGGCACTTTACTCGTAAGTTTCCCACAATTTTCGGTTGAACAGTAATTCGCCAGGTGATGGAATTACATGGTCGATAGGAGTGGACCGTAAGCATAGCAACATCATACGTATCCAAGTCGCGGTTTACTTGAGGCAGCCTTTCGCATAGCAGATTTTATGGCTTGTACACAGCGCTCTGCTAGACCATTTGATTGAGGGTATCTAGGAGAGGATGTGTAGAGTTCGAATCCTCATCCCCTTGAAAATTGCTTGAACAGGGTAGAACTATAGCGAGGACCGTTGTCACTGATCAATCTCTCCGGGATTCCCTGTTCTCCGAAGAACTGCTTGGTGAGATTGATTATCTCTTTACTGCTGAAGTCCTTCAATTTTCTCACTAGGGGATATTTTGAATAGTAGTCAATCACCAGCATGTAATGCGACCTGCCGAACTGAAACAAAACTGTGGCTACTATTTGCCATGGTCTCACTGAAATTTCGTGCGGTTTTAAGGATTCTGCACATTGGGCTTTCTGTTATTCTTGACAGATAACATATCCTTGCACAATTTTGTTAATATCCTGATTAATGTTGTTTAAAAAAAGAATGCAGCCTTTGGCTCGCAACTTAAACTTTTCCATTCACTGATGACCATAATGGATTTTTTTAAATATTTTTGGCTGCATCACCTTAGGTATAATTATCCGGCCACTCTACATTAGGATACCATTTTCAATGGCCAGCTCGTTCCGATATGACCAGTATGACTGCAAGTTTTTGCTGATTTCTCTGAATATGTTGGGCCAGCCTTGCAGGATTGTTTCCCTAAGTTTGCAAAGTATGGGGTCAGCTTTTGTTGCCTGATGTATTTGTGTCAACTTTTCAGTGGAAAATTGAACAAAATACACTCTTACATTGAGGTTTATCTCTTCTTTGGTTTTCTTGTTTGGTAACCGGGAGAATCCGTCTGCCAGGGTCATCTCTTTGCCTGGACGATAGATGATGCTCAGGTCATATTCTTGTAGGCGTAGCAACATACGTTGCAAATGAGATGGAACTGCAATTAAATTCTTTAGGTTGATCATTTCTAATGGCTTGTGATCGCTTTCCACTTGAAATTTACATCCATATAAATTCGTCCTGAATCGCTCACAGCCAAAAACGACAGCTAGAAGCTCTCGCTCTATATTTGCATATCTTTGATCCGTTTCTGTAAGTGCTTTGGAAGCAAATGCAATTGGTTTTCCTTCTCGTAGGAGAACTGCGCCTAGACCTTTGTTTAAAGCGTCCACTTGTAGACTCGTTTCTTTTGACGGGTTAAAGTAGGTGAGGGATGTTTCCTTGAAAATCAAGTCATTGATTTTTTGCAGAGCTTTCTGGTGACTGGCAGGCCATTGGTATTCAGATTATGTCTTTAGTAGATCTCTTATGGGTGCAGTCAGATCAGATAGATGCGGAATGAAGGGTGCTAAGTAGGTGATGATTCCTAACACCTTTTGCAAATCGGTGATGTTGGTAGGGCTGGGTAGTTGCTTTATCGCTTCCACCTTACTTGGATCTGGTCTTATATCATTCTTATTGTAGATAGCGCCAAAAATGTATTTTTTTTTATCTATCGCGCATTTTTTCGGTTTGCACTATTCTCATTAGATTGTGCAGGTTGCTATCGTGCTCTTCTTTTGTCTTCCCATAGACAATGACATCGTCAATCAGTCCAATTGTACCAGGACCTTCTCCAGTATCATGTCCATTCTCTGCATGAAGACATCCTGGGACATCACCAGACCAAACGGCATTCAACGAAAACAGAATCTCCCAAATGGTGAGTGAAAAGTCGTCAATAGTTGTGATCCCTCGTCAAGTGGTATGGACCAATATCCATTTTTGGCATCTAATTTTGAGAGGTGTTGAGTACCTGACAGCTTGGGTGCCAGATCCTCCTTTGTGGGAGTCTTATAATGGCATCTCATGATCTCTCGGTTCAGATCCTTTGGGTCTGGACATAGGCGAAGTTTACCGTTCTTCTTTCGAATGTACACTATGCTGCTAGTCCATTCGGTTGGCTCGCTAACTTTTCTAATAATGCCTTGGGATTCCATGGTCTTCAATTCCTCTTCAATCTCATCCCTCAGATGTATGGGACATTTCCTGGGTGCATGGATCCCTGGGTAATGCTCGGACTTTAGGACGATGTGATAGTCACCTTTGAAGTGTCCTATGCGATGGAACTGATTTGGGTATGAGTTTTTTTTTTTTTAACTCGACGATAGAATTAATTGGACCTTTGTCTTCATTAATTGTGCAGTAGAGGCTTATTAGCTCCATGTTTCTGAGTGAGGGTAGTCCTATTATTGTGAGTCCCTCTGTTGTCACAACGAAAAATTTAAGTGTGGTCCATTTACCTTTATGTACACAATGTATTCAAATTGAACCATGTTGCATTATGCTTGAGCCGTTGTATGCAGTTAGTATTGTGAGCTGCTTTTTGTAGAACCTAGGATCAGCTGTCCTAGGTCATCTACCTTGTCTGGAAACATCCTACGGAAGGTTCATAGAGGAAGCGTATTGCCTTCTTCACCTGTGTCCACTTTTGCCTTTAATTTGTGAGTGCCTGGTCTATCAGGAAGCCTTATTTGCAGTTCTGTGAAGATTTCGGCCCGATTGTCTCTTTGCTGCTGAACTGCATCAAACGTCGACTGTTCGAACTCTCTGTATAATTTGCTGGGTTCTCTTGTGTCTGAGTTCATCGCGCAGATTCGATTGTTGCGCTTTTTATTCTGAATCTCCTGCGGTTGTTTATGATTGTGTGTCGTACGTGCTTGGGCGAATCTTCTCTTGTTTTCATTTTTGTTGGTACACATCTTTGCCCAATGATTCTTTTTTCCACAAGCCGAACATATGGTAGCCCAGACTGGGCATTTTCCTTTATGATAGCCGTGTGTGTTTCCACATCGTTTACTGTGACTCAGTTTTATTGTGTTTATCTCCTGACTATCTCCTCCCTGGATTTCGGCCATTTGCTTCATATGATTAAGGGACACTTCATGCGTTCGACCACTATCTAAAGCCTCTTGAAGTGTCAGCTCTATGCCTTTGGATAGCAAAAGCTTCTGTAATTCAGGGTGTCTCGTATCGGTTATAATCTGTTCTATGAGCCGTTCTTCAGTTTCCTGGTTGTCTCTAAATCTGCATTTTTTTGGCCTATAATTTGCACCTAGCAACGAAATCGTCAATATTTTCTGTGTTCTTCGGCTTATATTCACGCAGATAAAATCGTGCAATACGGAAATTAACTTGAGGTTCGAGTCATTCCTTAAATTTATGCCTAATAATTTCTGGGTCTGCTCGGTCGGAATTGTCCGAGCATTGTATCTTCTGAGTCCTTCCTCGTAAGCTAACAGCAGAATGTGGTCAACCTGTTTCTCGGCTGATATGTTTTTAACAGAGAAATACAGTTTACATCGCTGCTTGAAAAATGTGAACGAGTCGACCAGGTTCTCTGAGTCCCAATACATGACTGGTTCACATGCATTTGTATTCATTATCTCGTTTTAAATATCGGGCAATGAAGTAAATAAATAAATTAGGTGTACTTACTTCAGACTTCTATTCCGTAGTGAGTTTCAGCGATTTCTTGTTACTCTTTCTTTTTTTTTTTTAATACGGCGCTCGTGTGTTTCCCACGTGCGTTCCGAACAATGGAGACTGACCTTTTTTGGTGATGTTTTCTTTCTCATTTATAGTTTTCATCCATGCGCTATGTTTGTGGGCTTCTTTGTTAATCCCATTGCTGCCACCATGTTATGACTCAATGATAGTCCATACATTAGGAATAAAATATAAACAAATCACGATACGATGTGTGAGTAGCCATGTTGGCTATCACGTTTATTATTCTAAACTGGGGGGGGGGGACGGAAGTACCTATTTTTATTTTCTGAGGGAGCATTTAGGGGGAATAACTCATACTATGACAGAGACAAGTTTTTTAGCAGCAGATTTTCCTGACAATATTTCAGTTCTGAAAATCAAATTTCTAAAAGGGTTAATCATCAACAAAAGTGAGAGCGGACAGTTCACACGAATACGAAGACAAGCATTTTTATTTTCAGGGACTTTTGATACAAAGAGAACCCAACGGTTGAACGAGTTTTGTTTTAGGCTATCTGCCTAGACTACGTGCTTAGAACATCGATCGATAAAATCAGAGAAAACAGCTTCGAGCTGACAAAGAAAAGAAGCAGAAGGTACCCCGCAAAAACAATTACCGACGCCGACTACGCCGATGACATAGCGATACTGGCAAATACACCCAACCAAGCCGAAACACTACTGCATACTTTGGAACGAGCCGCCGCTGACATTGGCCTCCATGTCAAATGCAGGCGACATTTCCACACTAGACGGAACCTCTCTGAAACTGGTGGACAAGTTCACCTACCTAGGAAGCAGGGTCTCATCAACCGAAAAAGACATCGACATGCAGCTAACGAAGGCATAGACAGCTATCTATAAGCTATTGATCATATAGAAATCAGACCTGACTGATAAAATAAAACGCAGTTTCTTCCAGGCAGCGGTCGTGTCGATACTACTGTATCGTCACTTGGACGCTAACAAAACGGCTGGAGAAGAAGCTAGACGGCAATTACACAAGAATGTTGCGAGCAATATTGAATAAGTCCTGGCGGCAACACCCCACAAAGCACCAACTATACGGCAACCTGCCTCCCATTACGAAAACTATCCAAGTTAGACGAACCAGACACGCAGGACACTGCTGG
>OY757942.1:39753658-40043658 GCA_963585895.1 Sepioteuthis lessoniana | reverse complement strand
AATTGGTCTGTCATCTCATAAGATGTATAGCAATAACATACTGAATTTTCAAGTGTCTACAAAAAAAGTCTGGAAACTTATTGAATGCATCATATGTATATTTTTTATGTTCTGCGTGGGTTCTTTTGTGCCTATTTAAAGTATCATTCGTACCGAAAGACCTATTACATACAGTGTCGGTTATAATGTTCTGAACGGCATCGTCTCTGACCACAGCAGCTGCTGTTAATCAGTATATTAAATGTTTGAACCTTCACACACGTATGTTCTATCAAGGTCTTCCATTTCAGTTCATACATAATGGTGTTACAAGTTTTTCGTTTCTCGTGGGCCCTCTTTTCATTTACCACTAGAAAAGACCTCCTGATATCATGAACTTGGACCTACCTTTTTTTTCCCCTTCATTTTTTTCAGAGTCCATAGAAAATGTTTTCTTAAATTTCATCGATTTCCAGCGTTTTTTAAAAATTTTTCTTCACTACCGGTCGTCTCTTTTCGAAATCAGTTGATAAAAATTCCGGCTAAAACTTGCCCAGTTGGCTGGGGCTGTAGAATACACCGACTGCACCTCTGCAGAGAGGTAAGACCCCCTCCCCCACAACGAGTGTCCTCGATATGACACTAAACAATCTGATGGTGAGGTTCCAGTGAAGCTGGAGCTTTCAGGGAATGCAGAGTACCCCTTTATTGCCATCGCTCCCAGGTTCACTCTGGCTCGGCATGGTAGCACTTGATAGTGCTCTATCTATGGGTTAAATAGAACTAACGGCATACTTATGCTAAACTGAATTGTTTGATTAAACTGAATACCTTGAAATCGAAATGTTTCTGACAATTACTATAAATTTAAACGGTGGGCTTATGCTAAACTGAAGTGTTTTTGACATTGAACTGTACTTACACTAAACTGAATTGTTATATATAACTGCTTGAATAGTTTGAAATAGAAATGTTTTTGACAATTAAACTGTGTACTCATGCTAAACTGAATTGTTTTAAATGGAACTGATTTTTTTACATAAAAATGGATTTGGCATTAAATAACCTACAACGGTTGATATGGGATAAAACCCAACCAAACCAAACCAAATCCGGCCAAGACCACCGAAATTGAAAGTCGAAACAGTGATTGGAGAATGAAGTGTGACGTCATCATCTCAAGACGGGTGTCGTTTGGTTTTGTTTAATTTCGTGGTACATCAGACATTGTAGCTTATTAATCATCATCATCATGTCGCGCTATAAGCACAGATATCCCTGACCCTTTCTCACCACCCCTACCTATCGTCCATCGCTTACGGCAGGTCCTCAGGGATACATCCTGTATCTACACAGAGCTGCTGTATGTAGGTTCGAGCTAGTCGACTTGCCTTTTCTCGTCCATTTGAAGGGGTCCACAAGAGTACATCACTTATGAGCTCGTCCCTACTTCTCCAGAAGTGTCCTGCATGTATGGTTCGTCTAATTTTGATAGTTTTGAGGGGTGTTGCCTCCAGGACTTATTCAATATTCTTATATAGTCATATATATAGCAGATGTCAACTGTCAAAATCAAGAAGGATCAACCCCTATTCATTACATAATTCATTCTCTAAAATACCGAAAAACGGAGACGATTGAATGTTTCTAACATATGATTTTCAATTGAATGAATGGAAAGATGAAACATTTTGTCTTGCCTGTAAGTTAAAAGAAACTTATAATTTGTCCTCAACCAGTAAAGAACACATCATTGCAATATTTGGCGGCAAAAATTGTAAGTGAAAATTAATTCCGATATGACGAAACACAAATTTGGAACCTATCTCTCCGGAATACTTCTTGTTTTTAAAAGAACGTGGATAAAGACAGCAAATAAACTGAAAAATCGTTAAAAATCTAATTTTGAAATTAAATGAGTTGTATAGCATGGCGGTTCTTTCTTAGAAGTTACAAAAAAATAAACGACTCGAAATCATAAATTACTAAGATAACAATAGGTCTTAATAATTATGGGAAAGATTAATACTTTTATTTTCTTGCTTTTGACATTATTTTGTTAGTTTTTCTTTAAAAAAAATTATCGATACATAACCTAGTGAAGAACATGAAGGATTGCAATACTCTAGGAACCCATGGTAGGGGGGGAATATACAAGTAGTGATAATAAGGAACACATACCGCCTCCTAAAGAGTTATAAATAAAGTATAAGTGAAGAAGTAAACTGAAAGATGCTTAAAGAGAAAAAAAAAAGGTCAAATTGGATATGTATTTAGTGAACTCTTCGGGTAGCATAAGAGAAATAGGCTTAAAAAATAAAACTATGGGAGACTAATTGAAACAGGACACGGATTAAATCTAAGACTAAAAAATATTTTTCCATACTCACCACACGTTCTGTATATGTCATATGGTTAACATTTCTTAACCACCAAAATTAATGCCTGACCCTTGTTCAAGACTGGAGAACACTGATCTGTCCCCATTTTGAATAGCCCCCCAAATGGGAAATGAAAATAAGCTTTCCAATAAACTTATTCTAAACAAATTAGTGTACATTTATTGGGAAAAATGCTTATTTTAACATTTTTTTCCAAAGATTAATCTTGTTTCATTTGTATTTTCTTGTAATAAATCTTTGTATATTTTCATCTTAAAAAAAAAAAAAGTCTTATTTCTTTTGTGCTTTTGGCCTTGAGAAACATTAAAATATTTCTTTCTATTAATTAAAAGGTAAGATTTATACTTTCATTTCGGGTTTCAATTTCACGTGAAATTCGGTCGGTACAGATTTTTACATTGACACCCCATATATAACATACACATGTGAAAAGAATATTAAAATCATTTAAAAATACTTTGCATATCAAATTTGTAAATATAACTTATTGGACAGAAGTATTCCACTTATGTTAAATGCCAGTTGTAATTTACTAAAAATTCTTTCGTCTGTCAGAAGTATATGGGAGACAGAAAGAGAGAGACACACACAGACAGACAGAGAGAGATCCATCTGTACAATACTTAAGTGTTTACTAATAATTGATACATGTTTGATTGAACATGGACTTTTTTTTTGTCTACATATTTTTGTTAATCCTTTCGAATTGCCGCATTGATCTTATGATATTCGGTGGGAATTGGTTGATTAACCTTCCGTAATTAGTTATTCCCCCCACCAATTACTTTCTGCTCAACTTTGGGCCATCATCAGGGGAGGATGTATTACAAAAGTAATGTAACGTTTGTATGTACATTACTACTTTGAAAGAATGAGCGTTTGTACTGTTGTATTGTGTAGCGTCTATTTTTCGAATTTGTTTCTATAGATAGCGTCAGTAGCTAAAGACATTTAAGTACATAAGAACTGGTTTCAAAATTGATTCTATTAAGTTTGGGTTGTATGTTCCTAATATGTAGTGCCTCGAGAATCTGAAGTCTTTGCTTGTTATTTTGATGTTCAAATATTATTCTGTTTTCGGTAAGAATTTTCCATAATTTTCTTGTTGGGCATGAATGTTTTAAATGCTATGCTATGGAACTGGTATCAGAAAGGTGCATTGTATGTCTTCTCGATAGGGTAGTTGAGGTTAAATCGACATATATATTCTTGTTTTCAGGAGGTACAATCTCCTAAAGGACATTTGAATTGATATATAACGTTAGTTTTTTTTTTTTTTTTACAAAACTCCAATCGAGGGAGAGGAATTATTTTTAATGACTAAGTTGGAGGTTTTAAATTTATCGTAGTATATAATGAGTTATATTTTTTTGTTTATAAATAATTCTAAATAATAAACGTTTCAATATCAGAGCGAAAAGAAAACGGAAACAGAAACCGTTGGATCTTGCCAGAGAACTGAGGTCAATGTAATGCCAAATCTTATTAGTGTGATTGGAATATCCTTCAAGATTTTGGAGAAGGAACTGGAGGAATTAGAAATCAGTGGGATAATCGAAAGCTTCCAGAATACAGCATTGCTGAGACCAGTCAGAATAATCTTTGCCCAGTCGGCTGGGGCTGTAGAATACACTGACTGCACCTCTGCAGAGGGGTAAGACCACCCCCAACGAGTGTCCTGGATATGACACTAAAAAAATCTGATAGTGAGGTTCCAGCAATGCTGGAGCTTTGGGGAATGCGGAGTACCCCTTCATTGCCATCACTCCCAGGTCCACTCTGGCCCGGAGTGGTAGCACCTGATAGGGCACTATCTATGGGTTAAATAGAACTAACAGCATACTTATGCTAAACTGAATTGTTTGATTAAACTGAATAGCTTGAAAGAAAAATGTTTTTGACAATTAAACCGTACTTACATTTAAACTGCGTGCTTATGCTTAACTGAATTATTTGAAATAGAACTGTTTTTCGACATTAAAACTGTATTTTCACTTAACTGAATTGTTACATATAACTGCTTGAATAGTTTGAAATAGAAATGTTTTTGACCATTAAACTGTGTACTTATGCTAAAATGAATTGTTTTAAAAAGAACAGATTATTTACATAAAAATGAATTTGGCGTTAAATAACATACAAAGGTTGATATGCCATAAAACCAACCAACCAACCAACCAATCAGAAGTCCTTGAGTCCCGTGGAAATTTGGCACTGAGACAACTGAAATTCTAAAACAACTTACCGAAGTTAAAGAACCTCCTGTTAACGCGACCTAGGATTGAACCCAGGTCTCCCGGACCATAAGCCGGTTTAAACCAAATAAATGCGTATTATCATACGCATAAACAAAGTATCTTTATATGCATTAACGGCTCTTAACCTTATAAATTTGCATATATATATATATATATATATATATATATACATATATATATATATATAAATAGATATACATATATATACATATATATATATATATACATATACATATATATATATATATAAATAGATATACATATATATTTACATATATATATATACATATATATATATATACATATACATATACATATATATATATATACATATATATATACATATATATATATATATATATGTGTGTGTGTGTATATACTGTAATGTACTTACTGTAAAAATATTAGTACACTAACTAAGAAAATATTTGTTACATGCACCAAGTTATAGAGGTCTTAAAATAAATATAAGGTACAAACTTCAGGAGAATATTTTGAACGAATACATAGACATTGATTTTTAGGTGTTTACACACACTCACACCTTGATTTTAATTCTAATAAGAATATACATATTTACGATGTAACTGGTTTTCATTTTCTTATTATGATGTCGACACTCAATATATAGACTAACTGTAAGAAACAGATTTGATACTCAGGAGACATCTGAACGACAGAATCCGAATGACAAATTTGAAAACGTCCTTACTTTCCACAAATATCCAAATAAGTATCCACCTTGCTCACTTTACTGATGATAAAGTTTATGCAGTACTTTTGGAAACTGAGCGATGGAAGATTGGAACGGATAGAAAGAGGCAGTCAAGGAAATCCGCACTATCAATAAGAGTTAATGAATTGAAAAATTCATTTTTTTTATATATATGAACACGTTTAAAAAATATCCGTCTTAAAATCTTATGTTTTTAAATGTCTAAATTAAATAAAGAAAAAGTGTATATGCAATGAAAATGAGTTGTATTTGTTACTCTTATTTGAATAAGAAAAAAAACAAAAATGTTTTGTGTGCCAAAATCTCCGGGCAGTCATTTTAGTTATATCATCTCCCGGAGTAATAAAATAATTTAGCAATGTTAAAGATATCAGTTAGTTTGATATTAACCAAGCAAAAAAAAAAAAAAAAAATGTTCATTTTTTTCTGACAAAAGTTTATTAGATCTTCAAAGCAAGGTTGTCATGATTTGAAACTGATGCATCAAAAGCTGCATTCATTTTGGCTAGCACTGGTGAACAAAAAGAGGCTCTCCTGCTGTAAGAATAACAAGGTTTCCTGCTTTAGGAACACCAAGAAAAACTTGATGAAGTGACTGACTCGCTTTTTATCCAGGCCTTACATGCATTTATCCGTAGTTAAGGGTACATAGATGCAGATCAGGGATATAAGTAATTATGCTGTTCGTTGACCACCATAATGCTAGTTTTTATAACAACGGAATGGATTTATAGTTTGTTTGTTTTTTTACATCAATTCTTTTATTTTACTCAAAGTTGTATAAGCAGAGTTATATGATATTTTAAAGTTTGTGCTGTGTTTGCTTATCTGAAAGTTTTTCATTGGTGTTTCCTACATTAACAGCTAAAGAAATCCAAGGAAATCTATTCCCACAAAGTCTTTATTCATAACCGAATATGGATTCTCATGTATAAAGTTAAATAATTAAATCAAAATATCGCTGAGAACAAAATTTCTTCACGAATCTTTTTGTGCCTTATGAAAGTTTCCCTGTGAATATATCAACTCTCGCATATCTCACAATTTTATTGTTTATCTCCCGCATTGACTACTTTATGTTGCGTTGGTTTTGTTCTACGGCATATCAACCTCATCGGTCATTTAATGCCGAATCAAGTTAAAGAAAGTAAGTCTGAAAAGAAATTCAAAGGAGAGTTCTTAGGAATTAATGATAGACTTTAGATAATCAGTTTTTTTTTCATTATTATTAAGAGTTTATTTATAGGGAATCATGATCACAACCCCCCCAAAAAAAAACACTGGGGAACAGGTTGGGGAAGGGATTCAGTTTGTTGGAATATACCTAGTAAAGAAAGGGTTTATAGAAGTAATTTAGTCGTATTGTAAATTTCTTTCGATTTTTGTGTATAATATTGCGTTGGGTTATCATTAGAACTTAAAGACATTTTCCCCGTTTCGTATAGTTAGTAAAACTATACGAAACGGGGAAAATGTCTTTTGTTAAAACGTCTTTTGTTAAAACGGGGAAAATGTCTTTTGTTAAAACGTTCGTGTTTACTTAGGGCTGAAATTAATGCGAATTATCTCTTACATATCACAACTGTACTTTTTTCTTTTTTTTTTTTTTTTACAGTGTCGAATATTTTGTGTTCTTTTAGATAACTATTACAAACATATTACATATTTCGTATCTGTATGGCTTTTCTGTGAATGTGTTTTGTTTTAAAGCATTTCACTTTTCAGATAAATTTATAATAGAGAAATCTCGGCGTTGCGGACAATATTTTTTATCTGCATCAAAGAATGTTTTAAAAATGAAATCTAATGAATTAATTCCACAAAAATTGATTCTACCATCGACAACTTAAAACATTTCGTACGAGTTAGTTTGAGAGGGAGTATTTTTTAAAACTAGTTTTGTAGCTTTGTGGAATGCGGAGTACCCCTTCATTGTCAATGCTCTCAGGATCATTCTGGCCTGGAGTAGTGGTACTTAATGGGGTCCTATCTATGGTTCAAGAAGAACCGACATTTAAACTGTACTTTGACAACGATAAACTAAAGTTTTCAACCCGGCGATATCCTGATAAGTTAATCGAAAACTACACAACCAAAGCTATCTCAACTCTTTGGCAAGACACCTTAAAAGAAAATTCAATGACTCCTACCACGAGCCTAAATAATCAACAACCATTTGGACCATAAAAGCTATCTCGATTCCTTAGCAAGACTCCTTAAACTAAGACTGAAAATGAACATGAATAGCACCCTTACAACATTCAGTAACACTCCCACCATTCATCCGAATAATCAACAACCTTTTTCGACATTCTCTAAGTAAACTCCAAGTAAAGATTTTTTTTTCAAAAACCACGCATACTAAACTATCGTCGACTAAATGATACGTAGTAACAACATTAAATAAAGAAATCCATTGGAAACCCACAATAAAATCCACTAAAATTTGCCAACCATACAAAAAAAAAAAAAATCAAGAACAAAGTATGCTATAAACACTGCAGGTCAGTGGATTCATTCGCTAGTTTTACAAGACTTTAAAAGCTTCCCACGAATCAAATTGCTGAAGCAAAAATGTGATTCATGTACTGCAATCAACACGATGCCAAAAAACACGCTGGAAAGTCAGAATAGCCGTTTTATTTTGGATTAAATAACAAGACACAAGAAATGAATTACTGAAACAAGAGACAACATGATCATTGAAATTCCTTTCTAAAAACTTCTTGTCCACCATTAGTTTAAATTACTTTTTTCTTTTGACAGGAGATATATTCTGACATTAATACACAACGTAAAATCTTTGAAACAATAGTTTATAGAATTACAAAACCATACAATTCCACCGTTGACTAGCACGGTCGGCTGGGACTGAAGAATACAGACTGGAAGAGTAAACTGAAACCAAATAATTGTGCATAAATTATTATAAATAATGAATACTTGAAACTATACATCAGTAGGCGCATTAATTGTATTCAATAGGAATACTTGAAATCTTGGGCAAACAAACGTTTATAAGATAAAATTGATTAGAAAATGATTGCACAGGAAAGTTGAAAATTTAGATTAATACTTATAATCACACACAAGTTAATTAAATTTCTGCTTTACATAACCCTTAAGCCGTTGATATGTCTTTGAATAAATCAAACCGAATGAATACAGCCGACTGAATAAGCCACAACAAGAGATTCTATTCCCCCTCCCTCACACACACATACATATCAAGTGGCACGTTGTCTCTCTTTCCTTGAATATATTACATCTATTGAGACAACTAGCAGATTAAGAACTCAAGCCATTTCGGGTAACGTATTTTATCCACCCAATCACCTTGGCTCAACTTCAATATCTGGAAACAAGTTTAAAATGAAACAAAACCTCACAAGAAAAAGTGGTGATGACATTATCCAAGGCAGCAGGTACAAACGTTTGCAATTGTTATGAAGGCTCGTTTTTAAAAGAGAAAGACGTCATAAATAGTTGAAAAGTTATTTTCACTGGAAGCATTTGCACAGCTTTTAGGGAATTAAAAACAATTTGGTATCATTTTTTATGCAGTAAAACACGCCCAAATACATTTGAGTAAGACTGGTGGAATTTAATGGTGGTGACAATATTTTTCCCTTAAAGAATATCCATTAATGATAGGTATATTTGTAAGTTCAATATTGCTCTCAACATTCTTGCAATATTGAACCAGTCCTGGCAGCAACACCCAACAAGGCACCAACTATACGTTTAAGAGGTGCCCGTGGTGTAGTCGTGATCGTCATAGGAAATGGACACGGTGACACGAGTTCAAATCCTGGACGAGACTGATTGCATTTCGCATAGCACTAATACCCTTGGGAAATGTATGAATCCAATTATTCTTCCTCCAGCTATGTGTAAATAGTAGGACAGACTAGGTTCTTTAGCCTTGGTGAAGCAACTAGTCTAGGAGAAGGAAAACTCTGAATTCAAACGCGTTAAAACTCCGCTTAAAAATTGACCTTGTGTCATATCCTGCCCGAGCGGAGGGGTTGGTAAATAGTACCAACTATACGGCCACCTGCCTCCCATCACGAAAACTATACAATTTAGACGAACCAGTCACGCAGGACACTGCTGAAGAAGCAAGGATGAACTCATCAGTGATGTACTCCTATGGACCCCTGCATATGGCCAAGCAAAAGCAGAACGACCAGCTCGAACATACATACAGCAGCTATGTGAGGATACGGGATGTAGCCCTGAAGACCTGCCAGAAGCGATGAATGATTGGGAGAAGTGGCGAGAGAGGGTCAGGGATATCCGTGCTAGCGGCATGACATGATGATGATGATGATGATGATGATGATATTTGTAAGACTTCAACTAAATGCTAATTTATCGATTTACATTATTTCTTCAGCTTGACTGCGAAAACATTTTGTTTCGAAAGCAGCTCAACTGTATTATTTAAATTTTGTTTGCAACAATCCAAACTCATTAAACTCTAAGCCCCACTTTTATTAAAAAGATGTAATTTAGCAGTTTAACAAAGTTGTTTCCGGAAATACAGGCTGAAACGATAAAATTGTCGTCCTAAAGAAAACAACACTACAGTTTTATTTTAAAACTTTTATTGTGAAAAAAACAAAAAACAATTCAGGTAACTTGATTATGTAGTAGAGCTGACATCTATTCCATGTAGCCGCCTTCAGCCTCAATCACCGCCTCGATACAGATCCGGAGTTGGAAGCATGCCTTTTCCACTAGGCGCCGGCGAGAGCTCGGCGAATATTCGGCGGATGGCGGCGATCAGGCTGGCTTTGGTGTTGTGGGAGGTCATGTTGGTGATGTTCTCTACGAATGAACAAACGAAGTAGTTCAGCAGGTTCAGGTTGGGGGAGAGGGGGACAGCGAGAGAAGGGTATAAAGTCGTAGCACTCCTTCTGAAGCCAAGCCTGGGTCTCTTTGGACTTGTGGGCCGGCGCCGAGTCCTGCTGCCACACCCAGGGTCTGCCACCGGCCACCTGATTGCACCAGGGGATCACCACACTCTTC
This sequence comes from Sepioteuthis lessoniana, assembly GCA_963585895.1. Taxonomy (NCBI): domain Eukaryota; kingdom Metazoa; phylum Mollusca; class Cephalopoda; order Myopsida; family Loliginidae; genus Sepioteuthis; species Sepioteuthis lessoniana. The sequence goes on along the minus strand of OY757942.1, from coordinate 40,033,249 downwards.
AGCACATCCAGCTACACTTTAGGGTTGACTTTAAGCCGACTTCGAAGATGTGAGGTGGCATGATGTGGCCCTCACTTGAAACCACACCAAAGACAATAACCGTAGCCGGAAACTTTGTTTTCATCACCCTGGGCACGTCCCAGTTATTCGTGGCAATCCAGATTTGCATTTTGAGGGCGCTGACAATGGTCCTATAGTCATAAGTTGGATCGGTAGAGAGCATGAGTTGTACAGCGGCGCATCTCCGATCTCGCTCGTTGAACATTGTGTCACTCTCAGACATGATAGAAGGCTCCTATCGCTCTTCGGATTTGTACACAACTGGCCAACTAGTAGATGGTCTGCAACAAAAAAAGAAAACCGGTTTTCATTAAACGGAAATGGAATCATGTCATATTTTCTAGGGCGACAATTTTATCGTTCCACCCTGTACTACTTGGGAGTTAATTCATTTGGAGTAGAATCTTAAAATTATTTCAGGTTGAAGGAAATCTATATTTTAACAAAGTTTTCAACTTGGTGAGACAAACAATATTCTTGTCGATCTAAATGTACACACACACACACACACACACACACAAATATATATATATATATATATATATATATATATATGTGTGTGTGTGTGTGTGTGTGTGTGTGTGTGTGTGTGTGTGTCTCTATTGGTGGGTTTGAGAAGGCACTGACTGTAGCCCCGGAGGTCGTTTACATGCCTTCCCCAAAGAGTGTTCTGCGTACAATACTATGCTTGATCCAGTGCTAAGGGATGAACTATTGAGCTCTGGGTGGGGTATCATATTTGTCCTTCCTCCTAGATGCACTGACCCACAGTTATAGTATCAACTAGGTCTCTATCTATAGGTCAAACAGATAAGCTTAATATTACTCATCCCTCACAGACTCCCAGCCTTCCTTGAATCTCTTATGCCACTTAAAAACTGATGCTCGATTCATGCAAGATGGTCCAAAAGCAGTCTGAAGCATTCCATACGTTTCTGTGTCATTTTTTCCAAGTTTAAAACAGAATTTTATTGCATATCGTTCTTCTAAAGTGTCAGATTGCATTTTTGAAGTTCACCATCTGTGACAATCAGGTTTTAATAGGGTGTTTTCCAATTGCTGCTGTGGCTGTTCATTTGAACCATAAAAATTGGTCAGTCATCTCATTAGATGTATAGCAATTACATAGTGAATTTTCAAGAGTCTACGACAATTCTAAATGCCTGTACAAAAAAGTCTGGAAACTTATTGAAGGCACCACGTATATATATATATATATATATATATATATATATATATATATATATATATATATATATATATATATATATATATCAGATAAAAAACCTCCTATTTAGTTGCAATATCTACTAAATTAGTAAAATCAATATTCATTTTTAATAGATGAATACTTTATACTTAAATGCAATGTCAATATTTTAAGAGCCGATGTATCATCAAAATTAACAATCATTTTAAACAGATAACCCCTTCATACTAAGTTGCTATAATTTTACACACTCAAATATTTCTTACTTAATTAAAATATAGTTTTAAAAGCCAGTTTATTAATAAATTTCTAAATCGTTTAATACACATGAACAGTTCGAATTTAGTTACAAACTTTTAAAATATTCTTTAATATAGATACTTAGAGCTTACTTCATGTACTTTTCTCTCAGAACAACCAAGCTAGAGAAAAGCAAGGAAACAGAAAGAAATGTTAACACACACACACACACACACACACACACACACACACACACACACACACACACACATATATATATATATATATATATATATATATATATATATATATATATATATATATATATATATAAGTATCAGAGCAATAATTTCATTAAGAAAAAACACAAATCGGTCATCTCGCTCTGAATGTCTGTTACATTGAGCTCTTTACCAGGAAAATTTAAATGTTCACTTTTGAATAGTTTTCTTGTCCTGATGGAATTTCTCCCAACTCCTGTTTAACTGGACCAAAGTGACCGGTTTGTATTTTTTCTTGAATATATATATATATATATATATATATATATATATATATATATATATATATATATATATATATATATATATAATGAAATTGAATATATATATGAAATTGAAGTATCGTTGCACCGTTTGCATTACATTCTACCTATCATGAATTGTCACATGTTACCAAGATACAAAAATATTCTGTAGTCGATATACATATAAAAGGAATTGCATTGATTAAATTTACTTGGAATGTCGTACTTTATTTTCAGCCATTACAAAATAATATTTTCATTTCTTTTTATTTCAAAGATTTTAAGCCATTTTTCCACACGATATTTTTTCATGCAAGATTATCATTTACTTCAGTTAACTGTACAAAGTATTGTGGAAGATTCTCGAAAATATTCTTATTGAACCTTAAAATAAATAACAAATATTTTTGTATATAAGTGTATGTATGTGAGAGAGAGAGAGAGAGAGAGAGAGACGGAGAAAGAGGGAATATTAATTATTGAAATGTTTTTTTCTTTCTTAATTTGAGAAGTAAATCGTTCATATCGAATAAAATTTTCATGTTGAAGGATCGAGCTGTTAGGATATTAGCATATTATTTTGAATATATTATTGATAGTTGAAAGGGAGAAAGAAAAAAAACGATATTGAGAAAAAAAAAAGAAAGAAAGAAACTCGATCAGAAATTAATAGTTAATACTCTGGCATAGAATCCTGCATGAAAATGTTCTCAATGAAGTTTGAAACGACATTCTTAGCATTAATCTCTTAGTGTCAATAAAAGCAAAGTTAAAAGACATTCAGTACTCATCTTCCAAGGGAGAATACTTTGAACAAATCAACAAATAATATTTTAGAATTATTTCCCTTAGATTAATATATATTGATTTTATTTTCGATTTTCTAATTTGATCGTTCCCTTAATTTATCGTGAAATATAATACGACATTTGTTTGTTTGTTTGTTTGTTTGTTTCTTTCTTTCTTTCTATGATATATCTTTGTTTTTTATTTTTATTTTACTATGTTTGTCTTGTTTTATCTTTGATACAACACATTTTTCTTTCTTTCTTTCTTTCTTTCTTTCTTTCTTTCTTACTTTCTTTCTTTCTTTTCCTTTCATTCTTTTATTCTTATTTTTTCCCGATCAATTCTTTCTTTCTTTCTTTCTTTCTTTCTTTCTTTCTAGTGTTATTTTTCTTCGTTTTATTTTCTATTGGGTTTTTGTTTCTTTCTTTCGTTCGAGCTTTTTTTATTCCTTTTTAGTTTTTACTTTTTTACTTTTTGTTCGTTATCGATTCAATTTCTTTCTTTCTTCTTTCTTTCTTTCTTTCTTTCTTTCTTTCTTTCTTTCTTTTGTTTCTGATAGATTTTTTCTTTTTTTCTTTCGTCCTTACTTTCTTTTTTTCGTTCGATAATTTTCTATTCTTTTCGTGATCCACTTTCTTTCAGCTGTTCTTTCTTTTGTTTTTCTTTCTTTTTTTCTTTCTTATGTTTTGAATTTGATCGATTACTTTCTTTCTTTTCTACATTATCCTTTGACTGATTTTCTTTCTTTCTTTCTTTCTTTCTTTCTTTCTTTCTTTCTTTCTTTCTTTCTTTCTTTCTTCTTTCTTTCTTTCAATTCTGATCGATTTTCTATCTTTTCTTTCGTCTTTACTTTCTTACATTCTTTTCCCTTTCTTTTCATGATCGGTATTTTCTTTCCTTTTTCTTTCCTTCTTTCTGATATTTGGGATTTAGTTGATTTCTTTCTTTCTTTCTTTTTTACATTATCTCCTGATTGATTTTCTTTCTTTTTTTTTCGTTATCGATTTTCTTTTACTTTTTATTTTTGTATTTCTGTCTTATGTAAATTTTAGATCATGGGATCGTAAATGTCTTTCCAAGTCTAATGAATTAGGCGAAAGTTGTTTCACATTTATTACATTTAAACAATTTTATTTCATGTTGACTTAATATGTTTCTGAAGATATCATTTGGCAGAGAAAATTTGGTCATATTTCTCATATTTTAAATACTGAACAAATCTCTTGACCTGCCTTTCGTATTTTCTGAGTTGGCAAATAAGGAATAGAATTCTTTTCAGTCATATTTGTTTTGGAGAGATTTCGCCGTTGCTGAAAATATATATTAAAAATTTACTAAAATATATTTAATGAAGAAATAACTAAAAATAAATTAGAATCCGACAAATTATTTATTTATGTCACGATCCATAATCTAAAATATATCAAATACATTTTTAACATAAATCATGTAATGTCATGAAACCTAATTAAAACAAAAAGCTCACTCACATGAGTTAATCAAATCCCAGAAAAGTAAACACAAGCAGACAAAAGTGAAGTAACTGTTATCAGAGTCACTGATGTATATTTAAAAAGAAACCTACAACTAGCTAAATAACAAAGAAGTCCCTACACTGACTCCTTCAAAGATCACCAAGGCACCATGTTTGAAAACATATTTGCCATTTGGATTTAATACTCACATTGAAATAATAAAAATCTGACAAACATTTATTCAAATAAACTCGACAGTAAGTTGCTAGTGATATGATCGGCAGCACAAATAATAAATTTCTTGTAGTATAAATGTCTTGACCTGCCTTTCGTATTTTCTGAATTTGAAAATGTGGAATAGAATCCTTTTCAATCATATTTGTTTTGGAGAGATTTCGTCGATGCTGAAAATATATATTAAAAATTTACTAAAATATATCTAATGAAGAAATAACTAAAAATAAATTAGAATCCGACAAATTATGTCACGATCCATAATCTAAAATATGTCAAATACATTTTTAACATAAATCATGTAATGTCATGAAACCCAATGAAATAAAAAAACAACACTTACATGTGTAAATCAAATCACAGTAATGTAAGCACAAACAGACAAAAGTGGAGTAACTGTTATCTGAGTCACTGATGAATATCTAAAAAGAAACCAACAACTAACTAAATAAAGAAGTCTACCACGAACTTCCCACTGACCCCTTCGAAGATCATCAAGACACCTTATTTGAAAACCTATGGCATTTGGATTTAATACCCACCTTGAAATAATAAAAATGTGACATTAAGTCGCCACTGATATGAACGGCCTCACAAGTAATACAATGAAAACATCCAAATAAACAAATAGACAAGCCGGTCAAGTCACAGCTAGTTTAAAACGCACCACTCACACACCTAATGAAAATGTATCAAAGCAGATGCTCTCACAACGGAGAGACATGCATATACAAGATCAACCAAAGACACTTTGATCATACATTCTCCACACCAATTGATATGACAGGACAACCGTACTCGGCCTAAGAAATCCTATCTTATTCTATCTGAGATCAGATTTCCATATGGTCAGTAATATTTCAATAGCAGTCTATGCCTTCACTAGTGGTATGATTGATATAAATTTCAGTAGATAAGATATTACTGCCAAAGTATTGGAATATCAAAAACGTTGCATTTTCGACTTAAGCGTGCTGCACAAAGAGACTGTTTTGAATTTAAAGACTGAAGAACATTTTTACTATTATATTGTTGATTGCAGGTAAATTTAATAAAATTTAGTAATTTTATTTCTTTGAAAATGGTAAATCAATGTTTTGTGCAAAGGGTTAATTTTGTTTTTATTATTTCAACATATATTCACAAAGTATTTATAACCCAATACACTAGTTGTCATTAGATTACACATTTTTGACAGTGACTGTCCCTAATTATTGTTTGAATGTTCAAAAGTGGCCCACAAATGCAAAATGTAGCACACCTTTATTATAGGCCAAACGAAAACCATGAATTAAAAATTGTGTAAAATCGAGAAACAAGACAGGATATGTAGTTAAAAGATAAGGGCAGAATGTGAGAATCGAACTCAATAGTCAGATTCGACTGGGCTAGATCGCTAACCATTTCTCACTAATTGTGTTTCAAAACCAGAAATCTTTATTTAGTTTTTTCATGAAAACGTAGAAATTCTTATGGGTTAAGGGTAATAAAATATTAACTACTGTCCCATAATGATTAGTGCATTTAGTGTATTAAATTGATATGCAAATATAACAATCATTATTGGACAGATGTAATTCAGTTATATTGAATATTCGTTGTTTTCACGTCAGTTATTTTTCTTGGTTTGTATTTAAAAGAATTTAAGGCTTACTAACAGGATTATCAAATAGCGTTCTTTGAATATAAAGTAGCAGCAAGTCCTTCTACTACGATGGAGTCTTCTTCTTCATCATAATTCTTCCTCTTATTGTTATTCAAATATGCACATTCGAGATTTATAAAATAATGCTTAACGAATAACGGAACATTCTCTATGTACACGGAATTGTGGGATTGAGGCTGTTTAGACTGACTTGATGTTTTACATCAGATTCTTCTAATATCTTTATAATTCACATTTACATTGTCAGCATCATTATTGTCAGCACCTTAGAATAATTAAACAACCATATCTAACCGCGGGTTCGTTTATCAGCGGTCTGAAATATCCACTGTTTTATATCGCTAGTTAAATAAACAATAAAGAATAGGCGATCATTATTTTACTCGTGGAAATAAACCATATTAACCAACCTCTCCGCTCGGACAGGATATGACACACGGTCAATTTTTAAGCGGAGTTTAACAGGTTTGAATTCAGAGTTCTCCTTCTCCTAGACTAGTTGCCTCACCAAGGCTAAAGAACCTAGTCTGCCCTACTATTTACCCATAGCTGGAGGGAGAATAATCGGATTCATACCTTTCCCAAGAGTATTAGTGCTATGTGAAATGCAATAAGTCTCGTCCTAGATTTGAACTCGTGTCGCCGTGTCCATTTCCTTCGACGATAACAATTACACTACGGTGGAAATAAACTAAGGATTATTGAAACAGTGTACAATTGAAACAGAGGATAATATTTTATATTAATATATATTGAAGTACTTAACCCCCACCCCGAACAAAAAAATAAACTTCAAAAACTAATCTCAGCAAAACTCATCTAATTATGAGTGACATTTTATAATTATCTATCAATCGAATTCTCTCAATATCTTTGCAGCTATATATATATATATATATATATATTTATGAGACAACCTTGAATCCACCACCCGGTGCATGTATCATCATACACATATTAGCAATCACATATTTGACCATACACAGCAATACTGAAATATAACACACACACACACACACACACACACACACACACACACACACACACACAGTAGTATAATTGAAAGATGTAATTAGCGGTCTGTTTTCCAGCTCAAGTAACTGTCGCTTGCCTAACGTTGGTGTCTTCCCGTCTAGCGTGTTACTACAGTTACCCCCACCCCTGCTCACATGTTTTGAATTATCAAATACATCACAACCAGGCTCCCACAACTGCCACCACAATAGTCAACCTATTATCTGACAATAGCAATTGCTGCTACTGATGAGTACATATTGAATCTTTAAACCTACACACACGTGTCTTTTATCTCGGTCTTCTATTTCAGCTCAAACATAATGGTGTCAGAAGTTTTTCGCTAATCGAGGGCCCTCTTTTCATTTGACGTTGGAGTCAATGCCTCTACAAAAGATCTCCTGAAATTATGACTTTGCACCAACCTTTTTTCTTCATTATTTTTTCAATGTTCCAAACACGTTTTCTTAAATTTCATCGATTTCTTGCGTATATTTATCTATTTTCTTTTCCTTCACTATCGGTCGTCTCTTTTCAAATTCAGTGGGAAAAATTCTGACCGATATCACCGAAGTAGAAGGTCGAACTGGCGGTTGGACAAAAACATGTGATGTCATTATCTGGAGTCCAACGTTTTAAACAATAAACTTTAAAGAAATTTTCGATATAAAATCATTCATTAATTTATAAAGGAATATTTTTATAGTTATAAAAACAATTCAAATAATTCTAACAATTTTTTAAAATTGTTTTATTCGTGACTAAATGAAACTATCATCATCATCATCATCATCATCATCATCATCATGTCGTGCCGCGAGCACGGATATCCCTGACCCTCTCTCGCCACTTCTCCCTATCGTTCATCGCTTCTGGCAGGTCTTCAGGGCTACATCCCGTATCCTCACATAGCTGCTGAATATATGTTCGAGCTGGTCATCCTGCTTTTGCTTGGCCATATGTGGGGGTCCATAGGAGTACATCACTGATGAGTTCGTCCTTGCTTCTCCAGCAGTGTCCTGCGTGTCTTGTTTGTCTAACTTGTATAGTTTTCGTGGCGGGAGGCAGGTGGCCGTATAGTTGGTGTCTTGTGGGGTGTTGCCGCCAGGACTTGTTCAATATTGCTCACAACGTTCTTGTGTAATTGCCGTCTAGCTTCTTCTTCAACCGTTTAGTTAGCGTCCAAGTAGTGCATCCATATAGCAGTATCTATACGACCGCTGCCTTTTCATATCTTTGTAATTCACAACGCATTAAAATAATGTTTTGTCTTTAAAAAAAACTATTGAATTCAATTAAAACTTTAAGGATTAAATTAGTTTCATGCCATAGTAATTTACAATATATTAAAAATAAAGTAGCGAAATATTTTAAAAGCTGAAAACCTTTTTCTTTTTAAATAAGTTTTAAAGAAATTTTCGATATAAATTCAAAAAAAGAATATTTTTAGAGACATAGAACTAATTCTAATAATGTAAGAATTTTTTAGAATTGTTTTATTCATAAAAATTCTTCTTAATTATTCTAAATCAAAAAATGAATAAACGTTAAAAATTCTCTCTTTATTTATACATAGCTTCGTTACTAATAATTTTTTCTTGAATATATAAATTAAATTATGTTCCTTCAAATATCAGAACACTCTTTTCACTTTTCCTAGAATTGTAAGAAAAATTATTCATATTGTAGACTTTTGCTAACTGATTTTCTTAGATTTTCTACAAGAATTTAAAATAAGTTTTGTTTTTAGAATGTTTTTGGTGCTATGCCGAGAATTCTCCCTGACCCTCATATTCATCTTCACTGAACACCTATTGAGAGTCACAGATTGTAGGAGAATCTGAATGGAGATTTCTGCCCTTAAAAGTGCTCTAAATCAAAGTATCACCTATGACTTAGCATATAAAAAGCAGAAGAAATTCCATAACATTAATGATCTAAAAAGGGAATAAAATTTTCTTGATAGAAATTACAGGGATGTTGTTAGACAGCAAGAGACGCTTATTATATGCATCATCATAGCATTATCAAATCTCCATATCCGAAAATCAATCCGTCTCTTTTAGTTGAATCTGATTTTGCAGTACTTGTGTTTTGTAGAGATGTAGAAATGAATACAATAAGGGGCTATAAGATTCCTAAACATGTAACTGATGAAAATACTCTTGAAATTCTGATAGAAAACACGAAGAAAATGAATACTGAACAACAGCAAATTAAACCTCAAAATATGATTTTTATAATAAAATTGTTAATATCATAAGAATAATAATCACTTAATAATTACGATATTGTTACGTTATAAAGTTACGAGGCGCTTTCAATAAGTTTCCAGACTTTTTGTATAAAAAAATTGCTTATATGATGTCTTGTGTTCTTTCTTTAAAAGATTATCTTTCTCCCATTTTAATATTGATAATTTTAATATTGAAGAAATATTTCTATAATGCCTTTTAAACATGCATAAATCATCTCATTTTACCAATCCTCCTTAATATTTTGTTTTTTGCAATAACAGCAAAAGATAATTTGGAAAAAAATTCGAAGCTCTTAGCAGTGTGAGTAATAAAGTTAATATTAAAATAATATTGATGGTCAGATATTATATAATTAATGTTTATGATATAATTAATGTTTATAATTAATGTTTATAATAAGATTAATGTTTATAGTATAATTAATGTTTATTCTTTAATTGTTTTCTTATTTATTTATTTATTTATCTAATGCGTTTGAAATGAAAAAAAAAAAAAATTAAACGAAACATTTAGCAGAATGAGAGAAAGATAGATGTAGTTATCAATCGATTTTGGATTTATATGTGTAGAAATGTTTTAAGTGCGTTTGAAACATACAACGAATAAAAGTATTTAAATTTGTTTATAAAAATTCAAATGAATTTATTTCTTGAAATTTATGAGTGGAAATTAAGGAAGATATAAAATTAAATATATATGGTAAATTTTGTTCAGCATGCAACATAAGAAGAACGATTTCTTCTTTTTTTTCGGTTAATCTCAACCACTCACCAAATTTTTTCATCTCATTTCTGAGGTGGCCAAAAAAATCTGCACGGCCAATTTGGGGGATTGTCTCGCATCTTCCTCTCTCAATCAGAATCCCTAGTATAAAATATATTAGTCAATGGGGAAATAACTCCTACTGACAAAGTATCATCATTGAATAACGAAATTACATACATACATACATACATACATACATACATACATACATACATACATACATATATTTGTTTAATACATTTATTTGTTTAAACCTGTGGGTAGAAATTGAGGGAGATATACAATAAAATATATATGGAAAATTTTGTTCAGCATGCAACATAAGAAGAAAGATTCTTCTTTTTTTTCGGTTAATCCCAAATACTCACTAAATTATTTTCATCTCACTTCTGAGAAGGCCAAAAAAATCTGCACGGCCAATTTGGGGGATTGTCTTGCATCTTCCTCTCTCAATCAGAATCCCTACAACAAAATATATTAGTCAGTGTGGAAATTACGCCTACAGAGAAACTGTGTCATCATTGAAAAAGAAGTTACATACATACATACATACATACATATTCATATATATATATATATATATATATATATATATATATATATATATATATATATATATATGTATGTATACATATATATATATACATCAATATATATAATATATACTTATTATTTTATAATTCTATTGATTATTTAACATAGTGTCGATGTAAACAAAATTGGTGAATTACGAAAATATTAATATTGCATTTTTTAATTTTCTTTACCTTTGTTCATTGAATACTAAAATATTCGTGTTCACTATAGGAAAAGTGAAATATTCTATCTTCTTTCATCTGACCGTTTGCTGCCTCTGTTGCTGTTGGTGATAAGGATGGTGTCTATAAAAACCAGAATTAATCTTATTCAACGTCAACTTCTCTCGAATTACCGGTTATATATTTTTCATTTAAAATCATTCCTAAATTTTAAAGCTAAGTAAAGAATTTAACTTGAAATTGCTATGCCTTTATTATTATTATTATTATTATTATTATTATTATTATTATTATTATTATTATTATTATTATTATTATTATTATTTACTCCTTTAGAGTTTTTCATATCAGTGTTAGCTGATGGTTTTTCACTGGAGTTTGAGTGACAGCAAGTCTCCTCAAGTCTCCAGGACTCGTCTCAGGATTCTGGCCGTTCTTAGCAATGCTGTCGTTTGGATAGTCTCTACCCGTCCGCCAACTTCCAAGTCCTCCAGGCCTTTTAATAATCCTTTATTTATTGTGCCTAACGCACCAATCACAATAGGCACAATCGTTACTTTCATGTTCCACAGCTTTTTTAATTCTCTAGCAAGGTCGAGGTACTTATTATTATTATCGTCATCATTATTGTTGTTGTTGTTGATGATGTTTATGATTTTTAAAATTTCCTTTAATTTGGATTTAATTGAATTGAATTTTCCTCTTATTTTTTTTTTTTTTTAGGATTCATCATGACACTCAGTGTTGTCAGAAAATCTAATAAAAAAGAAACAAGGCTGAAGAACACTGTCCTGTCTGCATTTTGAAGAGCCTCCAAACAAATATCTTTGTGAGATGAAAATAAGTTTCCTCATGAAACAATTCTAATCAAAACAGCGTGTACATTTATGGAAAAAACATTCTGAAAAAAATGCTTATATGTCATTTTTTTTCTTAAGATTCACATCTTATTTCATATTTTATTTGTATTTTCCTGTTATAAATCTACTTTGTATATTTTCATCTATAAAAGTGTCAAGTTTTATTTCTTTTATGCTTTTCTGCTACAAGTAACATTAAAATATTTCTTTTCTTTAATCCAAAGGTAAGATCTATACTTTCCTTTCAGGTTGCGCGAGTCATTTTGCCTGTAGAGACTTTTACATTGACATCCCACCTACAAATACGTGAAAAGAATATAAAATCACATTTAAAATAAACGAAGGCCAAACCTCAAAGTCATTGTAAAGAAATTGAAGCAAAAATAAATATAAAAAAGTTGCATTGTAAAATCAACTGTTTAAGTGATGTTTAAAAAATGTTCAAAATTACTTGGTAAAGAGAACGAATGAAATTATTTTCAAAGCCACAAATAAAGGAAATGAATGAAAAATGCTTAAAAGAATTATATATTATATCAAATGAATAAAAATCTACTTAGTATATAAAATTCTTATGAAAATCTAACAATTATTATTGGACAGAAGTATTTCACTTATGTTAAATACCAGTTGTTTTTATGTCAATTGTTATTTACTAAAATTTCTCTTGTTTGGCATAAAAGTATTGGAAATCCCCAGAGAATCGAACGCATGTAAATCGGCTGATACACTAGCTCTCAATCTGTTTCACTACATGTGGTGATCATATGTCCCATAATAATCGATAAGTTTATTGTCTTAAAATCATATGTACAAGTAACAATTATTTTGGAAAAGAGAGAGAGAGAGAGAGAGAGAGAGTATACTTTTTTGGTTAGAGGATTTCAATAATAAATAAAACTAAATAATATCCGTTTCAATATTATGATATCTTACAAAGGAAAATGTCTTGTATTCTTTATTTCGTTGTAAATTAACCTTTGATAAAAAAAAAGACAGTTGGAGTATAATAATTCATATATGATATTGAATATAGGGTGGTTCTCAACGGCAAGTTTATTCAAGTGATGCAACTTTATATGAACTAAAAACATCAATTTAAAATGATTATATATAGATACGTTCTGTTTATTTTCGTTTTGAAGAACTTAATTTTTCCTACCAGGTTTATCAAACAGATTTCACTGAACGTCAAGTGGCAGAACGTTACCTTACTACGATAATACATCATCATCATCATCATCAATAATAATAATAATAATAATAATAATAATAATAATTTGTAAAATTAGCAGAATGAGGACAAACCCAAACAAATGTTAAAATCCCGGGTGGCATCTTTCTGGGAGACTCTCTGTCACCGCAACAATTAAATGGCAATGACTCCACTCAAGTACATACTTAGGAAATTTATTGTGAGCCTATAAAAATTTATCCAGTCACAAGAAAAGATTAATCATCCTATGTATCAAGAGGATACGAAGCTATTTGTAAAAAAAAAAAGAAGATCTTTTGAAGAATAAATTGTATTACATTTTGGAAATCAAAAAACTTTGATTCAAACAATAAGAATATACTCCAGGCATATAGGGATGAAGTTTAGCAGAGAATAAAGTGCAGTGTTTATGATAAGAAATGGGAAAAGTGAACTTAAAAAGAATGAATATGCCAAATTAAGAAAGAATCAGAACGCTTGGAGAGAAGAAAAACTTAGGAATATTGGATGTGGATTCTATCAAAGAAGCAGAAATGAAAAAGAAAAGAGTCTCCCGGAAAAACGAGTGAGAGTTCTGAAGGAGAAATATCCATAAAGGGATAAACATCTGTCCTGTACTCCTTGTAAGATACTCAGGATCATTCCTAAAATATCCATTGATGAACTCAGTGGAGGTGCCCGTGGTGTAATGATTATCGTCGCAGGATATGGACCCGGCGACACGAGTTCAAATCCTGGACCTGACTGATTGCATTTCACATAGCACTAATACCCTTGGGAAAGGTAGGAATCCAATTATTCTCCCTCCAGCTATGAGTAAATAGTAGGGCAGACTAGGTTCTTCAGCCTTGGTGAGGCAACTAGTCTAGGAGAAGGAAAACTCTGAATTCAAACCTGTTAAACTCCGCTTAAAAGTTGACCTTGTGTCATATCCTGCCCGAGCGGAGGGGTTGGTAAATATGATTGATGAGCTCAGAAAAATAAACCAACTCATGTAAAATGATTATGCAGAAAGCTTTACACCCGAGAGATCATAATAGATAGAATTTATGTATGAAGAAAAGAAGGAGGAAGAGGACTCGGCAGCATTGACGACTGCGTTGACACATCAATAGAAAGACTGGAGGACTACATTAAAAAGGGCAAAGAAAAAGTTACCACCGCAGCCAGTAACATCTTTGGAAACATATAACCAGACAGAAAATCATTAAAAAAACTTGGAAACAGAAATGTTAAGAAAAAACAACGGAGATATCAAGCAACAAACAGACGAGATTGTACACGAGAAAAACTGGATATTCAGGGTCAGGGCGTTGTTTAAATAAGAACCGTTTTTTGAGGACATGGACGATTTCAACCTTAATACAATTTTGATAATATATATTTATTGCCAGCATGATTATCTTAGCACTTTGCAGTCATCATACATTTATTTGTGGGTTTATATATCGACGGGTTCACTTATCAGCTATTCCAGTTAGGAGCTGTTTCATATCTGTGGATAATATAAGGAATAAATAATCTGTTTTAATCATGGATAAAAACTATTGAATTTATTTCTGAAACCGGCTAAAACCAGAAAACCACGGAAAACTGTAACCGCGGATAAGTGAAACGGTGGATAGCTAAAACATGTTCTCTGCTTTGCGTAGCGGTTATCATTGTAGGAAAAGGAAACGTCAATCCGAGTTCAAATCCTGGACGAAGCATTTCGAGTTCCCCTTTTCCGCTAATACCCCAAGGGTAAGGCATAGATTCTATCTTTTCCTCCCACCATTTGCTAAGGATAAATACTTTGACAGTCTGGGTTGTTTTGTTTGCCATGGTAACGCAATTATTCAAAAGAGAGAAAAATCTCTGAACTGAACTCAACTCAACTTCGTGTTATAATTTCGCGGCATTCTGCTCGCATCAGAAAAACTAATACAAACACATAAATTATTCAGTGAAACACAAAACTAATTCAAGGGAGGCAACTTTGTCTGAATTCAAAATGTTCATTGAGAATGATGTCCTTTAGATCAGTTAGTCACTAAATCATTTGAAATATTTCGATTGTCATGCAGCCTTTTCTGGTCAAGTGATAGCAAGCCGACGAAGTTTTATTAAACTCAGTTGTTTCTTCTGATTCTTTCTTTCTTTCTCTCTCTCTTTTATTTTTCTATAACTTTTGATTTTTTTTATTCAACCCCCTTTTCCAATACACACTCTTCTTGTAACTCTTCTTCTCAAAATCTTTATTTATTATTATAAGCCTCAGTAGGGCTTCTAATAATAAATAAAATTCAATATCTCATCTACTGAAAGTGATATCAGCATACGCATAAAGAAAGCACGGACAGCTATTGACTGTCTATCATATCTGATCTCTGATAAAATATAACGGAATTTCTTCCAAGCCGTATCTGTGTCAGTACAAGTGTATGACAGCAGCACCGACACCAACGAAAAATCATGGAGAAAAATCTAGATGGGATCTTCTCACATAATGCTGTTTTAAATTCAACCAGGAAGAAGTACCCCATAAACCAGCAACTGTTCTGCCACTTTTCATTTTATAAACCATCCTACTAAGACAAACAAAATATACTGGTTACTGTTTGTAAAAGATGGACGAACTCGTAAGGGACATTTTCCTATAGACTCTTTAACATGTATGCTGACTAATAAAGACTTCTATACCTCAGGTCTGTGCGGACACTGGATGCAGTCGAGAAGAACTTCTAGGAGCGATGGAAGATAGAAACGGATAGCAAGTGGCAGTCAGGGAAATCCGTACTATCCATACAAGTTGATGAATTTAAAAATTAAAATTTACTTTTTTTTCCTTGGTTAAATATGTACGCGTTAAAAAAAAAATGTTCTCCTTGAACTTTTTCATTCACTTTTTTCATGTTGGTATTATGTTCGCGATCTAAAAGAAAATATTTTGATCTAAGACTGTCGTAATGATTAAATGTGTTCATATTAAATGAAGGAAAACAGTGTATATGCAATGAAAGGGACTGGTATTTGTGACTGTCTATCTAATCAATATTTTAACTGATTTTGCACATGAAATTGTGTGTGTCTCTCTGATCATTTTTTCTGAGGTGTTTACTAGATTAATCATAGCCGTAGAAATGAAATGAAATATGTTCCCAGAAAGTCATCTAATAAAGCGATGAAAATCAATGAGAAACCAAATTTCTTCCTGGATGTTTTGGTGTCTTATAAAAGCTTCCCTAGGAGTATACCGACTCTTGCGTATCTCACAAGCTCGTGGTTTATCTCTCGTATGGACTAATTTATGTTGCGTTGGATTATCATTAGAACTAAAAGACATCTTCCTTATTTCGTATTTGTATAGTTTTACTCCTTTGTTAAAACGTTTGTGTTTACTTAGGGCTGAAATTTAAGTGAATTATCTCCTACATATATCACAACTGTACGTTTTTTTCTACCGTGTCGAGCGTTTTATGTTCTTTTAGATAACAATTACAACTACCAAACATATTACCGATTTCGCATGTGTTTAATAAAGCCATACTTATTTTGGAGAAATCTTTGCATTGCGGACAATATTTTTTCATCTGCGTCTAAAAGTGTTTTAAAATGAGATTTCACAAAAATTAATTCTACTATCGACCATTAAAAACATTTAGTACGAGTTAGTGTGCAAGGGAGTAATTTTTAAACTAATTAAATATGTTTCCTTGAATCTTTCTTGTCTGTATTATGTAAGCTATTTTAATTAAAATCGTTTTTTAAACTAATTAAATTTGTGTTCCATTTAAAAGGAATTAAATCTGTGCTTTTGTTAAAAAAGGAGAATTGAAACCCCTATCTCAGCAGGAATCTCCCAGCGTCAATAATACGCAATTTAAATAATATTCAGTACTGCACAAGAATAACATCTCAAGAATACTTTGAAGAAATAAAATTAATTTGGGAGGTAGATAAATTTCTTAGTTGATTCTATTGTTTTCTTTTTTTTTCTTTTATTTGGTAGTTTCATTAATTTATCTTATAATTTAATGCGACTTTTCGTTCTTTCCATACTTTTTCTTTGTATTTTCAGGTTTGGTTTGGTTTGGTTTGTTGGGTTTTATGGCATATCAACCTTTGTAGGTTATTTAACGCCAAATCCATTTTTATGTAAATAATCTGTTCTATTTAAAACAATTCAGTTTAACATAAGTACACAGTTTAATTGTCAAAAACATTTCCATTTTAAACTATTCAAGCAGTTATATGTAACAATTCAGTTAAGTGTAAATATAGTTTTAATGTCGAAAAATAGTTCTATTTAAAATAATTCAGTTAAGCACAAGCACGCAGTTTAAATGTAAGTACAGTTTAATTGTCAAAAACATTTCTAATTCAAGCTATTCAGTTTACTCAAACAATTCATTTTAGCATTAGTATGCTATTAGTTCTATTTAACCCATAGATAGGGCCCTATCAGGTGCTACCACTCCGAGCCAGAGTGGACCTGGGAGCAATGGCAATGAAGGGGTACACCGCATTCCCCAAAGCTCCAGCACTGCTGGAACCTCACCATCAGATTGTTTAGTGTAATATCCAGGACACTCGTTAGGGGGGGGGGGTCTTACCCCTCTGCAGAGGTACAGTCAGTGTATTCTACAGCCTCAGCCGACTGGGCAATACACAGAGTTAAATGTCAAACAGTTTTATTTCAGATATTTCAGTTCAGCATAAGTACACAGTTTAGACGTCAAAAACAGTTCTATTTCGAGCAATTCAGTTCAGCACTAGTATGCAGTTCCAATGTCAAAGCATAAGCATAAATACGCAGTTTAAATGCAAAAATCAGTATAGTGAAAGAAGCACGGTTTAGTTCTATTTACCCTATAGATAGGACCCTATCAGGTGCAACCACTCCGGGCCAGAGTGGACCTGGGAGCAATGGCAATGAAGGGGTACTCCGCATTCCCCAAAGCTCCAGCACTGCTGGAACCTCACCATTAGATTGTTTAGTGTCATATTCAGGACACTCGTTGGGGGTGGTGTCTTACCCCTCTGCAGAGAAGCAGTCGGTGTATTCTACAGCCCCAGCCGACTGGGCAATTTGTATTTTCATTCTTCTTTTTTCTTTGTTTCTGTTATCAATTTCTTTAATTTTTCTACCTGATCGAATGTCTTCATCATCATCATCATGTCGCGCCGCCTGCGCGGATATCCCTGACCGTCTCTCGCCATTTCTCCCTATCATTCATCGCCTCCGGCAGGTCTTCAGGATTACAACCCGTGTCCTCACATAGCTGCTGTATGTAAGTT
Organism: Sepioteuthis lessoniana; assembly: GCA_963585895.1. Lineage (NCBI taxonomy): Eukaryota > Metazoa > Mollusca > Cephalopoda > Myopsida > Loliginidae > Sepioteuthis > Sepioteuthis lessoniana. The sequence continues at coordinate 40,014,898 of OY757942.1, read as the reverse complement.
CGTGCTGGTCGTCCCACTCTTGCACATCCATGAGTGGGGGTCCACAGGAGTACATCGCTTATGAGCTCGTCCTTGCTTCTCCAGCAGTGTCCTGCGTGTCTGGTTCGTCGAACTTGTATAGTTTTTGTGATGGGGGGCAAGTGTCCGTATAGTTGGAGTCTCGTGGGGTGTTGTCGCCAGGACTTGTTTAATACTGCTCTCAACATTCTTGTGTAATTTCCGTCCAGCCTCCTCTCCAGCCGTTTTGTAAGCGTCCATGTGGTGCATCCATATAGCAGTATCGACAAAACCGCTGCCTGGAAGAAACTGCGTTTCATTTTATCTGTTAGGTCCGACTTCCATATGATCGAGAGCCTATCGATAGCTGTCCATGCCTTCGTCAGTCGTGTGTCGATGTCCTTCTCGGTTGATGAGACGCTGCTTCCTAGGTAGGTGAATTTGTCGACTAGTTTCAGTGAGGCTCCGTCTAGTGTGGCAATGTTGCCTGTTTGGTTGTAACACATATATTCGGTTTTGTTTGCATTGACATGTAGGCCAATGCCAGCTGCAGCTCGTTCCAGACTATGTAGTAGTGTCTCTGCTTGATTAGGCGTATTCGCTAGTAACGCCAAGTCATCAGCGTAGTCGGCGTCCGTGATTGTTTTTGCGGGGTACCTTTTGCTTCTTCTCTTAGTCAGCTCAAAGCCATTTTCTCTGATTTTGTCTATCGAAGTCCTAAGCACATAGTCTAGACAGATGATAAAGAGGTACGGGGCTAGTGTGTCTCCTTGTAGTACTCCTGCAACAATGTCGAAGTATTCCGTGTCTCCATCTGGTGAACGTACTTTTACTTTGGTGTTTCTGTAGAGAATCATTATCGCTGCTACGGTTTCTTTTGGTAGGCCGTAAGCTAGTAGGATTTGCTCCATCTTCCCTCTGTGTATGGAATCGAAGGCCTTGGTAAAGTCGACAAATAGTAATGTCGCCTGTAAGTTTTTTGCCCGAACGCCTTCCAGGATTCTACGGATGGTCAGTATTTGTGAGGTTGTGGATCTGTTTCTCCGGAAGCCATTTTGGTTTTTCCTAAGGATGTTTTCCATTTTGGGTTCTATGCGGTTTCGTAGTAGGGCATTGTAGATTTTGGCTGCTATGGATGTAAGTGTTATCCCTCGGTAGTTCTTGGCTAGTCCGAGGTCGCCTTTTTTAGGGAATGGAAGGATGCATCCCTTCGTCCATCGTTCTATCCTATTTTGACTGTAGACTGCGTTGCATTGCCGGAGCAGTATATCGTCGAATTGTCTCGTCTTCCACACTTCTGGGGGGATCTCGTCTAGCCCCGCCGCTTTCCTATTTTTAATTCTTCTGAGAACCGTGTCGAGTTCTTCTTTGGTGAAAGGACCTAGTTTTACGTCTAATTGCTTACTAATAATTCTGGTGATCGGCTCATCCGTTATTTCCGGTGGGTTTCCTAGTAGATTTTTGAAATGCTGTTCCCACAGTTTTATTCTTTCTTGTTGGCTTGCAGCTTTCAATTTTGCTTTGGCTGTGCTCTTCCTTCCACTTACTTCGTTTATTGTTTGCCAGGCTATCCTGGATTGCCTATCTTCCACCGAGTCTCTAATCTTATCTATCTGATTTTGTACGTATTCTGCCTGTTCTTTTAGGTATATTCCTGTTAATTGATGTTGCGCCTTTTCTAGTTCTCGTGCATTTGTATTTGTTGGGTTCTGTTGATAGTTTTTGGAGGCAGTCTTCACGAGTGCACGTTTTTCTCTAGCTGCTGGCGTTTCCCAAGGGACTCTATATTTAGTTCTAGGTTTTGTTGGAATACACTTTTCTGCCGCCTCCAGGTGCGCTTCTACAAAATTTTCATATTCGTCATTTGGGGTGCCTATTTCTACCTTCTCTTGTAGTGCTTCGAATCTGTTTCTTAATTCTAATGCATATTTATCTCTAATATCTCTGTTGTTGAGTAGGGCCCAGTCATAGTGCTTGGTCGTCGCTTTACGTGTGGCGTTTTTTCTTAGGCTTAGTCGTACTTTGGCCGTAACTATTCGATGATCGGAGGACACACCCTCGAAGGAGGAGTATGCCTCGCAATTCATCGCACTATTCTTCCATTTCCTGTTTATAAGGACGTAGTCTATCTGTGCTTTACTCTTATTCGCGTATGTGTAGGTCCATAATTTCCCCTCCCTTTTTTGAAAGTTTGTATTGAGGCAGGTTAATCTATTTTCTATCATGAAATCTATTAAATGCTGTCCATTCCTGTTAGACGCGTAGTGTAGGCTGTATTTGTTGTGTCTGTTTTTCCCGATTTGTGCATTCATATCTCCGCCAATGACTAGCAGGTTGTGTTTCGGAATGCTACGTACTAGGGAGGATAGATCTTCGTAGAAGGTGGCTATTTCGTTTTCTTCGCTAACATTGGTAGGGCTGTAGCAGGAGATAATTGTTGCTTTGGGGTTGCCATTAAACGTTGCGGCCATCATCCTAGGTTGTATTCTCTCAATGCTGTTCAGTGTTTTTAACGCTCTCGGTCCTAGAAGTATTCCCACCCCTCCTACCGATGCATTGACAGAGTTTTTCCATGCCGATACAGTCACCAGCATCCATCCATTTCCAGTTTCGTGATACTTGATATCTTTGGTGTGCGTGTATCGGTGCTCTTGTATGCAAATTATATCTATCTTATGCTCTACGGCTGATGCAGTTAGCTCTGATAGTTGACCTATTCTATTTAGGGTTCTTACGTTAAATGTCGCTATCTGTATTGTTTGTTTGCATTTTAGTAGTTTTTGTTTGTGTTTGAGCTCTGTAGCTGATTTTTCGAACACCGAGGCCAGGGCTCCAACCTCAGCAGGACGCGCCCCTTTTTTACCCGCGCGAAGAGCGATGCGGTTTATGGATCTGGTTTGAGTACTAGTCATGGTTATCTTTCGGTGGCTGTTTTTGTTCTCATCTATAGAAGCCACTCTTATAGATGAGCAGCAGTAGTTCCCCGATCGAACTGGCAATCTTGAGCGTTAAGCCGCAAGACTCACACGTACAGCATGCTGCTTCCCATGTGTACGCGGTAGTAATAAAAAAAAAAAAAAAAAAAAAAAAAAAAAAAAAAAATTCACTTTTTTTTATCTTAAGTTTTAACTTAGTTAAAGTCCAGGACTGCTGGATGTTAATTTTTCTCAATTTCTTTCCATCTGATAACTTTATAGACTTTTTTTTTGATTCTGATAGATTTTCAATTTTTCTTTCGTTCTTACTTCATTACTTTTCCCTTTTTTTTTCGGGATCAATTTCTTTTTTCTGATATTTTAGATTTGGTTGATTTCTTTCTTTTTGACTTTAGCTCCTATAGGATTTTCTTTCTTTCACTTCATTGTCGATTTTAGTTTTTATTTTATTTTTCATTTCTTATTTTAGTTTTAGATCATGAGATCGTAAATGGCTCAAACTCTAATGGATAAGCGAAAGTTGATTCCCATTTATCACATTAAAATAATTTTATTTCATGTTTAGTAATCGTGTTTCTGAAGACATCATTTGGCAGAGAAAATTTGGTCATATTTCTCATATTTTAAATACTGAACAAATCTCTTATGTGTTTTCATAATTTTGTAATTTGGATTCACGGGCGAAAAATTTTCTTGCATACAGGTACAAATGTCTTGACCTGCCTTTCGTATTTTCTGAGTTGGCAAATAAGGAATAGAATTCTTTTCAGTCATTTATTTTGGAGAGATTTCGTCGTGGCTGAAAATATATATTAAAAATTTACTAAAATATATTTAATGAAGAAATAACTAAAAATAAATTAGAATCCGACAAATTATTTATTTATGTCACGATCCATAATCTAAAATATATCAAATACATTTTTAACATAAATCATGTAATGTCATGAAACCTAATTAAAACAAAAAGCCCACTCACATGAGTAAATCAAATCCCAGAAATGTAAATACAAGCAGACAAAAGTGGAGTAACTGTTATCTGAAGCACTGATGAATATTTAAAAAGAAACCAACAACTGACTAAATAAAGAAGTCTACCACGAACTTCCCACTGACCCCTTCGAAGATAATCAAGTCACCTTATTTGAAAACTTATGGCATTTGGATTCAATACCAACCTTGAAATAAAAATGTGACATTAAGTCGCTACTGATATGAACGGCTGCACAAATAATATAATGAAAACATCCAAATAAATAAATAGACAAGCCGGTCTGGTCACAGCCAATTTGAAACGCACCACTCACACTTAATGAAAATGCATCAAAGCAGATGCTCTCACAACGGAGAGACATGCATATATGAGACCAACCAAAGACACTTTGATCAGATATTCTCCACACCAATTGATATGCCAAGCCCATCGTACTGGGTCAAAGAAATCCCATTTTATTTGCGATCAAGTTTCCATTTGAACAGTAACCTTTCAATAGCAGTATACGCCTTCATTAGTTGTATGTTGATATCAATTTCAACAGATGAAATATTGCTGCCAAGGTATTAGAATATCAAAGATGTGGCATTTTTGACTCCCCTTTTTCAAACTATCAGAATACATAATAGTTTATAAAAAATTAATTATTTATATGTATGTGTATGTATATATTTCATAGCACAATTGTATTTTTGATTTTTCATCTTTTCTTTTTTCTGTTGTCTTTTCTTTGTATTTTCTTGTAATAAATCCACTTTGGATAATTTTATGCATAAAATTGTCAAGTTTATTTACATTTGGGGGTTTTTACCTTGAGATTACTGTTATTTATGCCATTAAACTGATCACTTTATTCAGTCTAAAGGATAGATATATGTTTTTCATTTCAGGTTGAGATTTCATTCATAATTTTGTCAGTATAGATGTGTACATATACATGCACCCCAGATTTACATAAGAAAAACGTGAAACCATTTTTAAAACGAATGGAATAAAAAAATTAGCATTAAAAAATCAACTTGCAAAGTGATGGCTAAAAATATGGAATTCAAATTGAAAATCGAACGAATAAAATTCTTTTAAAAATCAAATTATACAAGAAATGATTGAAAAGATTTAAAAAGAAAAACATTTCAAAATAAACCAATAAAAATAATTTTATAAAACTTTTTGTAATGAATAAAAGTCTTTTAATAATCCCACTGAATTGATTAAAGAAAAATAGAATTAAAAACATTTTATAAACGATTAAAATTTAAAAAAAATCATCTTTTAAAGGTGGCGAATGAAATAATTTTAGAAATTAAGAAATAGTTTTAAAAATCTATTCATAAATAAAATATATAAACATGTGTGACACTATGAGTTGGATATATGCACATACATGTATACACACGCGTGTGTGTGTGTGTATATATATATATATATATATACGCCCACGCACATGTGTGTGCGCGCGCAAACACACACACACACACTCACACACACACACTCACACACACACACATATATATATATATATACACATATATGTGGCGAGATTCGGCCTGGGTATCAAATTTCAAATTTTAGGAAAACCCATTAACTAGATTAAGGAAATCTAGATAAGAAAATGTTTATACATATGGCCACGGACGTGGATAAGTGTTAAGTACTTGTCGGGTACTGGTCAAAAACTTAAAAGGGTCTGAATTTAATGTCCCTGTATCGGAGACGGCTAGTCTTGGAAATATTTTTATGTCCAGTTTTTTTTAGAGAGAAATGGCCCCCCAAAAAGTTATGGGTTTATTCGTGGGTGTCCCATTAGCCGGAAATAATAATGAAACATTCTGTATATATACAGATGCATTTTGGGTCCAAGCAGTCAGACTTAGTTTGGATTCGAGGAAAGTTGGTTAGGCCGGGACAAAGAAACAACGAACAGCGACATTACCAGCCGGACCCAGTCAGTTAAGATAATCTTTTGCCAGCCGAAACTCAAACTAGAATTAATTATCCATAAAGTGTTACACGCTCTCCATCCTCCCTTGACATTTTAACCACAAAGTTGTTGTGTTTTTGTTCTTTTCTCTGTGAACCTGCTTCTTGCTTGATCCAGCCCCACATAAGTTCTCGACTGGGACTTAGTAACTTATGCAACGAGCTGCAGAAGCAGAAGCATGGTAAAAATCGTGTTTTAAATGCAACAAATAAAATAATTTAAAGAAATTTTAAAGAATAGTTTTACAATGTAAAATTGGAAATGCAATGAAGAAAAATTGGTTTAAAAAATCATATTGGAAAAGAATTGAAGAAAAACATTAAATAATTTCAAAAATCACATTTCTTTTTACTTTTTCTTTCTTTCTTTCTTTCTTTCTTTCTTTCTCCCGTTTTATATTCACCTTTTATGTTACTGATAAAGATTCATTGAGCTGTGTTGAACAAGTCCTGGAGGCACCCCCCCAAAAAACAGCAGCTGTACGGCCACTTGCCACCCATCCCGAGAACTATCCAAGTTAGACGAACTTGGCATGTAAAACACTGCTGGAGAAGTAAGGACGAACTCATAAGTGATATACTCCTGTAGATCCCTTTACATGGACGAGCAAATGTTGCACAACCAGCTCGAATCTATCTACAAAAGCTCTGCCTCGGTACACGATGTAGACTGGAAGACCTGCCGGAAGCACTAGACGATAGATACGGGTGGCAAGAGAGGGTCGGGAAATCCATACCAACAGCGTGACATGATGATGATTTTTCGTCTCAATTTTCTTGTAAGTCTCTCATTACATGTAACGTTATTCACAAAGCAATGATTTTTATTTCAATAATTTTTTTTAAAAATTCAGTTTCATCTGACCCGTTCTTCTGTCTTAATTTGGTATATAAAGAAAGATTTTGTTCATCTTTCAATTTAAAATTAAAAAGACCCACTGATTAAGATACTTCTCAGTAAATATTTTCTAACTAAAACATGACCCACTTGTTTTTTCTATGCATATCAAATTAGAGTGGGTCTGTCGAAACGTTGTGGCAAAAAGCAAATAAGTTCAATATTTTGTGCAATCTTGGAATCATTATGACTTTTTAATATCATAACTATTTGTGAAAAAATGGATATGATAAAATAGGGTTACCTCTCTTCTATAAATATGGTTTGGTTTCTCTGCTTAATGGCATATCAACAAACATGGGTTATTTAATGCTAGAGCCATCCTTGCACAAGAACTCCAGTTATACTATTTAACCTATTTCAAGAAGAATAAGGGGGTTCATATCTTTTCTAAGGGTTTTAGTTTGAAAGTGAACGTTATTGCACGACTGTAAATCGAACTTGCCTACTCCGAGGTTGCAGGCTAGCACTTTAGCCACATCACCACTAGAATTCCCCTGTCGATAAATATATTGTTTTTATAGTTTTTTCTTTCTTGAGCTGTGCTTGTTCAGGTACACAAAACACTTCTTACTTACAAGATTTCCAGTTAGCCACTTCCCCTAGTGTATAGGTTATTGATTTTAACGGCATGTCAATTGGTCTAGGGTTACTTTATGCCAAGAGGTTAGAGAATCACGTTCATTGTACGTTCATATTTACATTTTTGATTAGTTATTTCTTTTTTTTTTTTTTAATATGGTTAGTGATATAAAGAATTGCTATCTTATACAAATAATTTTCATACAGTTGTATGGTTTCAAGTATTCCTATCTAATATTTATAATCATATTGTTTCAAGTAATTATTTCTATTTAATAAGTCGGAGGTGTCCCTGTGGTGTAATGGTTAAAACGATGGACTGCGGAATCGAGTTCGAACTCCAGTCGCGCTATTAGATTCACTTTCGGACAAATACCCTTGTTTGGAAATTTGCATATTAACAGTTGAAGTCATTCTGGCGTAAAATCCCTGATGGAACTGTTCCAATGAGGATTGAAACCATTTTCTTAGCCAGAGTAATTTAGTAAATGTTTTTTGCTTTGATGTGGCACAAGGCCGTATGAATGGAGCACTTGAAGTGGCCCGAATTCATTAGTGAACGTTTGCTTGTCTAGCTTACTAACCATTACAGGCCCCCTTCTCTTTTTTTTAGCAGGAATCTCCTAGTTTTAATCATATCTTATTTATAACTCCTTCACCACGATCCCATAAAAAAAGAACATTTCTTAAAGGGAAAATACTTTGAATGAATCTAAAATATTAATTAAGAGTTATTTCCCTTAGAATAATGTTTAATCAATTGAATTTTTGTTTATTTTCTATTTATAGGTTTGGCCATTCCTTATCTTATAATTCAATGCTTTCCTTCCTTCTTTCTTTCTTTCTTTCTTTCTTTCTTTCTTTCTTTCTTTGTATTCTGATTCTCATTTTCCTTATTTTGTCGTTCATTTGATTTATCTTTGATGATTCCTTTCTTTCTTTGTGTTTAATGATTGTAGACCCATTTAATAGATTTGCATTTTTAGTATACAGTTTTTCGTCTTTTATGATCTCGACTAACCGGAAGAAGTGATTGCAACTATAGTCCAGCTGTTTGCAAGTTTGCATATAAATAGTTGAAGTTATTCTGGCGTAGAATCCCTGATGGAACTGTCCCCAATGAGGACTGATCCACTTTCTCAGTAAGAGTAATTTAGTAGCATATAGTTTTTCGTTTTTTTATGATCTCGACAATCCAGAAAAAGTGATTACAAAAAAAAACAAAACAAAAAAAAACTGGGATTTTTATAAACTTCGAAAGAGCTTTTGTCCTTGTCTGTATCATTTCACCTGCTGAATGAAGCGATCGAACCCTGAATCACATTTTACCAACGCTCAGCCATTCAATAAATCTGTCTATAACCTGATTTCTTCCTTGAATATATGGAGCCTTTATTTCTGTGGAAAGAACCCACAACACCTCTTGCGTGGACCTCCCCAAATTTAAAGTATTTTTGATAAACTGTGATTACAAAATAATACTCATCACCAAAATTGAATTTCTGTGTCTCCTCACCAAGACAAAATATGACACAAGGCTTTTTGAATGTGGGACCAGCCGAAAATAGAATTCGTGGTGAGCATAAAAATACATTCACCAATCGACGTTCCTCTAAAAAAAGGGGGTACCTCAGAAGCCAGGCAATAAAGCTAACCATGTCGTCGCAGGGGAAAGCCTGCGAGGATGGCCCCCTGAGGTGAAGGAATTTGGCGGCGAATAGAATATTGTAAACTGAGGTTTTAAAATAATATTCACCATCAAAATTGCCGAACTATTTCATCCAGTTGCTGTTTATAAGAACTACAGTAGCGGCCATAAGTTAAGGAACGGAACAACAGCAAATATTTAAATTCTTTTTTGAAAAAAATTGCATATGCGTCAATGAAATTTCCCTAAAATATACTTGGAAAATAGATGTATTTATTATATATAAAGTTTTCTAAATTTTCTTTTACAGTAAATTAATAGTCAACTGAAAAAACAGAAATATACTTTTTTACCCGGGTCAAAAGTTTAGGAACGCATCATAAGTCCTTGTTATATCTATATATAAACTAAAGAAAAATTCGAATAGTTAGTGAATTTTCCTTTGCATTGGAGTATCTCATTGCATTTTCGACTACAACAGCCAATTAACTTCTTACAAAAGGTGGCAGTGATACTTTCCCATTCTTCTTTCAGAAAACCCCATAAATCTCTGTCCACAGTATATGCCCCGTGGTCAAGTAAAGACCAACCTTTTGATTTTTCTTTCACCTGGTTAGTGAAGGTAAAAAATTTCTTTTATAAAAAAGATGTTGCATGCATTTCAAGCATGCATTTAGAGTTATCTCCCTTAGACAAATTCGGGCGTTATGTTGCTTTAACAGAAGATTAACTTACAGCAAGTTCCCTTATTTGTTTTGGACTCATTATTATTATTATTATTATTATTATTATTATTATTATTATTATTATTATTCGTGTTTTTCTCACCTGCCTTAGGAGATGGTTTCTCCCGGGAGTTTGAGTGACAGGAAGTCTCAAGTCTCCAGGACTTTTCCCTGTATTCTGGCTGATCTCAATAATGCTGTAGTTTGGATGGTCTCCACTTGTCCGGTTATTTCCAAGTCCTTCAGTCCTTGTAGTATTCTTCTGGTGACTGTACCACGAATACCAATTACATTTGGTATAACCGTCAATTTCATGTTCCACAGTTTTTTCAATTCCCTAGCAAGGTCGAGGTACTTAGCTTTCTTTTCCTTACTTTCAATTTTCTTCTGTGGTCAGCCGAGACAAAAAAGTCCACAATTCAGGAAGTTCTTTTTTTTTTGTTGAATATTATAAGTACTGGTCGTTTGGCCAAGATAAGGTGACCCGTTTGTATCTCAAAATCCCGGAGGAGTCTGTGTATCTAATTCTCCAGGACAGATTCTGGGTTGTGCGTATACCATGTGTTCATATGATCAAGTGCCCGTGGTGTAACGGTTATCGTCGCAGGAAATAGACACGGCGACACGAGTTCAAATCCTGGACCAGACTGATTGCATTTCACATAGCACTAATACCCTTGGGAAAGGTATGAATCCAATTATTCTCCTTCCAGCTATGGGTAAATAGTAGGGCAGACTAGGTTCTTCAGCCTTGGCGAGGCAACTAGTCTAGGAGAAGGAAAACTCTGAATTCAAACCTGTTAAACTCCGCTTAAAAATTGACCTTGTGTCATATCCTGCCCGAGCGGAGGGGTTGGGTAAATATGATATGTTCATAAAATCAAACTGCATTTTCTTGCACAAATCCAAGTGGATCACCTTGCTCACCCAGTCGTGTCTAGTCTTATACTCTTTCTGTGCTAATTTGCTGCATTCCCTTATTATGTGATTAATTGTTTCGTTTCTATCAACACATCTGCTATTTTGTTGAGTCTTATCTATTCTTTCTTTCTTTGATATGATTGGTCATTATGGTGTCATTTTTGCGCGGCTATTCGAAGAGATTCAGATTCTAACTTAAAGTTTCCTTTTCTTAGCCACGTTCACGTTTTGTCGTATGAGATGTCACTGGTTAGTCGCTTAAAACGTCTATACAGTTGTTTTTCATCCCATTTTTGTTTTCTGTTTATTTCCATTTTATTGATACTCATGTCGTCAGTATCGTTTCTGGTGGTTGTAATCAGTATTTTTCCGTGCTTTTCTATGTAGTCTTTGAGTTGTATCGATTCATCAATGCTGTCTTCAATGCGAGCAAGTCCTCTTCCTCTTTCTTTTCTTGACACATATCCTGTCAACATCATCTCTGGGATGTAATGCCGTATGCATCGTCATTAATTTTCTTTCTTTTTTCTGCTCCATTTGTTAAAGTTCTTCTCCGATCCACTTTAAGAATGGTCTCGGGTATTTTACGAGGAGGACAGCCCAGGTATTTATCGCTTTTATAAGGTCATGTTTCGAGCAGCTTTCTTATTCTCCTGAGATACTATTTTAAAAAATTTTTTCTTTCATCTTTACTTGTTTGATGGTGTCAGCTTCCAATATTCCCAAGTATTTGTAGGTTTCCTTTTCTCCGAGCGTTCTATTTTTTCTTGATTTGGTAGTTCTATCCTGTCTATCAGGTGTCGTCTCCCGCTTTCCATTTTTAGCAAGGCGCATTTTTCTATGATAACTTCCATCCCTATGTCTTGACTGTATATTCTCATTGCCTAAATTAGTTTCCAACTTTTTTTCGTTTTAGGCAAAGAGTTTGATGTCGTCCATGTAGAGTAGGTGATTAATCGTTTCCTGTGATTTACTAAGTTTGTATCCGGCTGTGCAATTCCTAAGTATGTAGTTGAGTGGTATTATCGCTATTACAAATAGTAATAGTGATAGGGCATCTCTTTGGAATTGTTGTATTTTGACCCCTCGCACCGGCCTAAAAATGCTATTCCAAGGTGATACACCGGCCAACGGCCAATAATCGAAAGAGATCGCGTGGGCGGATTAAGGCTTATGAGGTGGGACAAGGTGAAGGTTTCATTGTGCCACTAACAGTGATGCACCGGAAGAGAGTAACCTCTGAACTGCATGACAGTTATTTCCGCTTGATGACGATTAAACATCCGATTCAAAGATCCAGTAGGCGATCGTGTGGGCGTTGAGTTATTATTTAACTCAGTTGAGTTTGGGGTGCCAAAGCAGTTGCCAGCAGACTCCCAGAGAGTTAGAGACGAGATGTGGTAGGGAAGGCCACACCCGACCGAGGGGGACCTCGGAAACCCCCGATACAGTTGCCAGCAGACTCCCAGAGGGTTAGAGACGAGATGTGGTAGGGAAGGCCACACCCGACCGAGGGGGACCTCGGAAACCCCCGATGCAGTTGCTAGCAGACTCCCAGAGGGTTAGAGACGAGATGTGGTAGGGAAGGCCACACCAGACCGAGGGGGCCCTCGGAAAGCCCCGATGGAGTAGACCCCAACATCAGGAGAACAATAAAGACACAACGTGACGGTCATAACAGTGGGGTCAAAATATGAAGTTTATGTTCGGTCTCCAGCATCCTCTCACATGCAAACCCTTAAACAACCCTTTCAAACCCTTGCAATAAAGTGAGAGGTGAATATTTTTCCAAAGAAGTCTTCTTGTGTCTTCCTTCCTGCATCTTAATTCTTCTTGTGTCTTCCTCTTGCGTCTTCCTTGATGCGTCGTTTATCATTGTGTCAGTATTTACCCAGTATATATATGTGTATTTCTGCATGAATCAGCAGATGACAATGCAACAGAATATACCTCCTGGATTTTTGCTTCTGTTAAGCTTTTCCCTCCTGCTGTCAATTATACTCACCAGGTTTTCAAGGTATTCATGATAAAGTTTATAACTTCATCTGATATCTTGCATATTTTGAGGCAATTTATTACATAGCTTTGCGGGATCTTATCATATGCCTTTTTGTAGTCAATCCAGACCATAGCTAAATTTTTTCCGTTGAGGATGTGTGTCAGTGTTGAGTAACTCTCATGTGCCTCTGGTTCACTTATAACATCCTTTCTGTTTCTCGGGGAACAATTCGCAGCTTGTTAACGAGTCGTATACCTCATCTTTATTTGTGCCGTTAGTATTTACCACATCCTAGGTAGGCACATTATGGGTATGTAGCTGTTTGTTGTGGTTCTTTTGGGGTCTTTTTGAGATCTTTGCGGTCTTTCCTTTGGTCATCCATTCGGGTATATCTGCTTTTTGTAGGTGTCTGTTAATTTTGAGTGCTAGTCTGTCATGGATGGAGGTGAGTTTTTTTGAACCAGAATCCACGTGAATTGATGTGTATTTTCGTCTTCAGTCCTTCTTCGAATCCTAACTCTTTTCCCATGTCGCTTATCCATTCGGCTTTTTGTTATATTCTTTATGTTCACTTGGTTGCCATATTTTGCTCCAAAATTGTTTTACTTCCCATGCATTCGGTTGTTGGCTTATTTTAGGGCCATGTTCCCCTACTTGTTGGTAGAATTTTTCCTCGTTGTTTTGCAATGTCCCATTTTGTCTTTATTGCTTTACCCTGTCTCGATATCTTTTTAATATTCCTACTTTCGCCAATCGTTTCTGGTTTATTCCTCGACTTGTATTGTCATTTTTACTTGTGTTGCTTTTTCCTTTTTCCAGCGTTTTTCCTTTGTTTTATCATTTTTTTCTTGTCATAGATTTTTTACTGGGTTTCCAGTCGAATTTCTCATCCAGCTTTTAAGTTTCTGTTCGTATTTTTAAGAGAAACTAAATTTTTCGCCGACTAATTTCACTCCTGCAGAGATTAGTTTATTCAATTCCGTAATGTTTTTCATTGACGTGTGTAAATAATTCATTCATTTTTTCTGTTTCCGCCTTGACTATTTTCCTGTCGATATTTCTTAGTGATTGTAATCCAGTCTTCTTTTCTTACATAATTCTTTTGAAATTTTTTAAATTCATTTCTTGCTCTGTGTGGTTTGGGTGTATGGTGTTTCTATTGTAATTAGTTTGCTGTTCATTTCGGTTTGAGTGTTCTTGTTTGTCAATATTTGACATGTCTGTTATTGTATTAGTGTCTTGTTTTGATTTGTTTTCTGGCGTATTTCTAGTATTTCAAGGTCAGAAAACCAATTTTTCTTTATTGTCGTCCTAACTTGTCCAGCGAGTCATTGGCTTGTGGTCTGAAATCTTGCATATTCTTCCCAGACATCTATCATTCTTTTCCTATATCCTCTTTGTGTAGGGTTGCCCCTAAAATAACACTGAAGTGTGAGATGATTGTCTATCCTTGTCCATGTTTTGTGTTGGCGTCTTTGGTTTGTGTGGTTACTTTGATCGTGGTTCGTGCATCGGTAAAAAAAAAAAAATCAGCCGGACGGGACGCATTCCCCATGTTGGCAATCAGGAGAGCACCTGCTGATCATGACATCCAGGCTTGTTGTCTGGATCCCACATTGCATTATATTTCGACATTTTTATCATAGGATGTATGTTGTAGCTATATCAGACCAAGGAGTTGTCCAAGTTTTCTTAAATAAGAGAACTCATAAGCGGGTCACAAAAAATTATGATGGCTGTATTTATCTCATCAATTAGTAGTTTCCTGACAGAACTATTTGATCCTGGCCATTGACCTATGTGGTTCTTCCGTCCTGCATCAGGCTTTTTCCACCTACTATACTGCTTCCCATGGCTTCTGAGGATAAACTTGTGAGTATCAAAATCTCCTTTTATTCCTTCTGCCCATTCGGCTGGGGCAATAGAATACACCGACTGCATCTCTGCAGAGGGGTAAGACCCCACCCCACCTAATGAGTGTCCTGGTATGACACTAAACAATTTGATGGTGAGGTTCCAGTAATGCTGGATCTTTGGGAAATGCGGAGTAGCCCTTCATTGGCATTGCTCTTAGGTCCACTCTGGCCCGGAGTGGTAGCACCTGATAGGCCCCTATCTATGGGTTAAATAGAACTAAACCCCTATGGGACTTTAACATACAAACGGATCACCTAATCGCGGCCAGAAGACCAGACCTCATAATAATCAAAAAAAAAAAAAAAAAAAAAAAGAGAATCAAAATTGTCGACTTTGCTGTCCCGGCAGACCACAGAATAAATCTGAAGGAAAGAGAAAAGAAGGATAAGTACCTCGACCTTGCTAGAGAATTGAAAAAGCTGTGGAACATGAAAGTAACGATTGTGCCTATTGTGATTGGTGCGTTAGGTACAATAACTAAAGGATTATTAAAAGGCCTGGAGGACTTGGAAGTTGGAGGACGGGTAGAGACTATCCAAACGACAGCATTGCTAAGAACGGCCAGAATCCTGAGACGAGTCCTGGAGACTTGAGGAGACTTGCTGTCACTCAAACTCCAGTGAAAAATCATCCGCTAATACTGATGTGAAAAACTCTTAAGGAGTAAATAATAATAATAATAATAATAATAATAATAATAATAATAATAATAATTTGCTGTCCCAGCTGATCACAGAATAAAACTGAAAGAATCTGAAAAGAAGGATAAGTACCTCGACCTTGCTAGAGAATTGAAAAAGCTATGGAACATGAAAGTGACGATTGTACCAATTGTTATTGGTGCTTTTGGCACAGTAACTGATGGATTATTAAAGGGCCTGGATGACTTGGAAGTTGGCGCAGGAGTGGATACCATCCAAACGACAGCATTATTGAAGACGGCCAGAATACCGAGAAGAGTCAGGTAGACTTGAGGAGACTTGCTGTCACTCAAACTCCAGTGAAAGACCAGCAGCTAATGCTGATGTGAAAAACTCTAATGAGTAAATAATAATAATAATAATAATAATAATAATAATAATAAATGAGAAGAAAAACAACTCTATGGGCATTTTAAACGACTAATAAACAACATCTCACACGACAAAACCTGGACCTGGATAAGAAAAGGAAACTTTAAGAGAGAAACAGAATCTCTCCTCATAGCAGCACAAAATAATGCCATAAGAACCATTCAGATCGAAGCGAGGATAGATAAGACTCAACAAAATAGCATATGTAGGCTATGTGGTGACAGAGACGAAATGATCAATCACATAATGAGTGAATGCAGCAAATTATCATAGAAAGAGTACAAGGCTAGACATGTTTGGGTGGGCAAGGTGATCCACTGGGAAATGATACCATCCAAACGACAGCATTATTGGAGACGGCCAGACTACCGAGAAGAGTCCTGGAGACTTGAGGAGACTTGCTGTCACTCAAACTCCAGTGAAAAACCATCAGCTGACACTGATGTGAAAAACTCTAAAGGAATAATAATAATAATAATAATAAACATTGGAAGTTTTTCACACTAGAGTTAGCTGAGGGTATTTCACTGGTTAGCTAATGGTATATCTGAGCGACAGCAAGACTCCACAGGTCTCTAGGACTCTTCTGCTTATTCTGGTAGAGCTTTAAAATATTGTAGTTTGGATAATCTCGATTCTTCTTCTGATTTCCAAGTCTTCCTGCCTCTTTTCCAAGTATTTAGGGAACGTTCCAAGTGCACCAGATACAATTGGTATCACTGTCACCTACATATTCCAGAGCATGTTTAGTTCTCTGGCAAGGTCTAAGTACTTGTATTTCTGTTCGCTTTTTTGATTTTTCTCTCAAGCCACAAAGTCAACTATACTGCAGGCACTTTTTTTCTTTGAATTATCAGCAGGACTGTTCTTCTGGCTGGGATTAAGTGATCTGTTTGTAATTAAAAATCCCAGAGAACTTTGTGCATCTCATTCTCCAGGACGGATTCTGGTTTTTGCGTGGACCATTTGGAAGTATGTGCAGATTTCAATTTCTTGCATAATTTCCAATGGATAACCTTCCCACCCAGTTGTGTCTTGTCTTATACTCCTTTTGTACTTGGTTGCTACATTCACTTATTCTGTGATTAACGGATTCATCTATTATCATATAACCTACTACTACTACTACTACTACTACTACTACTACTACTACTACTACTACTATCATTATTATTAAACTGTTTTTAAAAATTATATAAATTTTCAGTAAAATTTTTATTTTGAACAGAAATATTTTTTTTTGTAAGACTTTTTTTTTTCTTTATTACCAAATTTCTTTCTATCTTTCTTTCTCTTTCTATCTTATCTTCTGCTCTGATGATTGGGAAGTATTTATATTCCTTGCCTAAAATGTTGCCTGTTGATATGACTGTCTCAGATCAATGTTAAGTATTTCTGATAATGTAAATATAAATGCATTCATTAAAGAAGGAAAATTCAGAAAATATACTTGAATTTTTTTGAAGCCAAATTTTGGTAAGAAAAACGTAACCAGGACTGTTGTGTCCATGTATAGTAGTCCACTGGAGGACCTCTCTTCTGAGTTACTTCTTAAATTGTAATGAGAATATCTTGTTTCTTTTAATGGGATAGAAAAGGAGGTATAGTTTGTGAGATGGGAGGTAAGTGACCATATATTTGCTGTTTTGTAGGGTTCCGCATTCATGATTTATTCAAAACAACTAGCATCATCTTTGTGAAGTTCTCATCAAAATTCTTTTTTTCTAAAGTTTCCTTAAAGTCGGTGGTGCAACCATGCAATAGTACTGACACAGCTACGGAAGAATTTACGATGTATTTTATTAGAGCGACCAGATTTCCATGTGATCCATAACCCGTCCATTTTGTTTTTCAACTTATTTAACTCCAAAAATTTTTCATGTCACGAGTTACACTTTTTGTATATCATTCATTTTAATTATATAAACTAATTCTAAGATGACTGTCAATGGGACTAAATATTTGGAATGTAGTTTTTATATCATTTTCCATACCATTATTTAGAAAGTGGCATGATATTAAGGAGAATTCCGAGACAAATTTCTTTCGATGAGTAGTCCCAGACCAAACCAAAATATTTAGTGAATCATAAAATTGAAATGGCTTATTTGAAACGGAAGAGAGACAGACAGACAGAGAGACCATCTTTAGTTTTAATGACACCAATGAAATTTCAAGTTAACTAAAAAAAAAAAAAACGACATGGAAAATAAATAGATTTTTCAAGTGAATAAAAGATGGTATTACATTCTCTAAAATTATTGGTAGCGCGCGCACACAGAAATAATCTCACAGACAGACACACTGACACAAAATGACACCCAGAAAGACATAAGCTTACATACAGACACAGACATATTCATACAGACAGATGTACATAGACAGAGACATAGAGAAAGACACTCACACACATACACACACATATATATTTCAGTTTGTTCTTATCTTTATATTAGATAAATATATAGACCTATTTATAACAGAATATTCCAAAATTAGACGTCTAATGAAGCTAGAAGAAGAATACAATTTTCACGAATGAGTTTGCATATTCATGTATGTACTGCTAGTTTGCGTGTGCGTGTGCGTGCGTGCGTGCGTGTGTGTGTGTGTGTGTGTGTGTGTGTGTGTGTGTGAAGATTGATATACCAATAAACAAAGAAACCAAACATATTTATCTATCTATCTGATTTTGTGCATATCTATCTATTTATCAATTTTTTCTTTCAATCAATGGCGGTCGGTACACCAAGTTTTACTTATTTAGCAAAGAACTAGAATTTCGAGGAAAAAGGGATAATTGTAGATGGCAGCAATACGTTTGAGCAGATTGTCGCGTAAACACGCACATTCCTAAACAAGCTATCCATTGATCTCTTTTTAAAAATCATTTCAGTGAACTTTACACCGAACAAAAAGAAAGTGGACTTTGAAATTATTTACTTTATGAAACTCCTGCCTTTCAAACCAACGTGATTGTTTTCTTTTTATTGATCATTCAAATTGACATGTATCTCTATTATATATAAATACGTCTCTTAAAATTGATCAGTTGTGTTTGAGTGAACTGCAAGCATAGTAAGCCATTACAAGAGCGAATTGTTAAGTGTGAAAAAAGTTGAAGGAAGCAGCAGATATCCTGTACATTATGGCATCATATCAGATCAAAACACAACGAACACAATTCCACATTTCATCACTATATAAGAAAGACTACAAGCACTTGGCTTTCGTCACAGAATACTCAGTGTCTCACTCTCCTGACTCTCCAGAAATGTTAAACAAACAAAACGATTTATTAATGGAAATAAAACGTCTAAGAATAGAACTGCCAAGTTTGTACAATGAAAGCAATCAATGCTTCAAGCCGCACAAGAAAAAAACGAAGACAAAAAGAAAAAAGTCAAATGTGAGAAAATTAACAACTAAAAATGACAAAATAACAGCTTGTTCTTCAAAGAGAAACGACAATGAAGAAAGAGAGGGGGAAGGCTATATAAATCATATGCCTGACGAAATCATTATGATGCTTTTAAAATACGTTCATGGTATGGATAGAGTAAATTTCGGCTCAACTTGTAAACGCTTCCGCCATCTTACATTACACAGTGGATTACTATGGAGGAGTCGTCGCATCTCATGGGATCACGACTCTCATTTGTATGCCTCCCTAGCTCCCCAGATTGGTAAGTTGGTTATTGTTTTGCGCTCACATAGAAACATGGACGATTTTTGTTTGGATTTATTCACTCAAAAAAAATCTCAGATGAACATTATTCATATTATTAATCCCGAAACCGCTACAAAATGCCGGCACTTAGTTTGTTGGCTAAGAAACGGGAATTCTTGCCAAAAGTTTGAAATATACATTGACACAGTGTATATAGACGTTATGAAATTTTTTCATAAGTTCTCTATCTTGATCCGAAAAATTATTTTCTCTAAAAGATTGTAGATTTGTTTTAAAAAATTGTTGGTAATTTTATTGATTTTATAATGAATTATTTGATCACATTATTTTGGATTTCTCAAATGTGTCTTTAATCGCTGCCAAAAGAAATGAAAGAGAAAGAATTTGCTATTGTTACAGCCAACAAATTGATCCCTAAATAAAGTTGATGATCTGAATGAATGATATTTTTTTATTCTCTGAAATTCCCACCTTTCACACTAACGTGTTCATTTTCTTTTCAGTAGTTATTCAAATTGACAGGTTTCTGTTTATAAACAAAATGGTCAACTCACTGTCGCTTTTGCTAAACACACATTGAAAGACGTTGACATTGTTTCCCAATCTGGATCAGGATATATTTACATTACGTCATAGCGATGATATATCTTATCAGCAGCTGCACAACAATCACTATTTTCTATTCGGTCATCACAGCACAATCTTAAATTAATGCCGAATTAAGAAAGTTCCAGAAGGATAATAGGATGCCTTAATTGATATTTTGTCAATCGCTTTCTACTTGTTCAAATAGAATGTAAATGAATCTTTCTGTATTCAGATTTATTTTTTAAACAATTCTCTGAAATCGTTTACATCGTTGAGTCTGACAAAAAAAAAAAAAAAAAAAAAAGGGGGGAAAAAAAAGAAAAAAGAAAAAGGAAAACAAATTATCCCATTATTGATACCGAAATTCTTCTGTAAATGTTGTCTAGTAGACGTGTGAATTATTATTATCAATATTATTATCATTATTTACTCCTTTAGAGTTTTTCACATCAGTGTTAGTTGATGGTCTTTCACTGGAGATTGAGTGACAGCAAGTCTCCTCAAGTCTCCAGGACTATTCCTAGTATTCTGGCCGTTCTCAACAATGCTGCCGTTTGGTTGGTCTCCACTCGTCCACCAACTTCCTAGTCCTCCAGTCCCCCTAGTAATCCTCTCGTTACTGTTCTAAACGCACCAATTACAATTGGTATAATTGTCACCTGCATATTCCACAGTTTTTTCAACTCCCTAGCAAGGTCGAGGTACTTATCCTTTTTTTCACATTCTTTCAGTTTTATTCTTTGGTCAGCCGGAACAGCAAAGTCGACTATTTTGCAAGTTCTCTTTTTTTTTTCTGAAATTTATTAAGTCTGGTCTACTGGCCGGGATTAAGTGATCCGTTTGTATGTTAAAGTCCCATAGGAGTTTATGCGTGGCATTTTCTAGGACAGGTGCTGGGTTATGCATATACCATTTGTTAGTATGGTCGAATTTAAATTTCTTACACATTTCCCAGTGAATCACCCTGCCGACCCAGTCGTGTCTCGCCTTATACTCCCTCTGTGCTAATTTGCTCCATTCGCTTATTATATAATTGATAGTTTCATCTCTGTCACCACATAGCCAGCATTTGCTATTTTGTTGAGTCTTATCTATTCTCGCTTTGATATGATTGGTTCTTATGGCGCTGTCTTGTGCTGCTATTAGGAGAGATTCTGTTTCTCTCTTAAAGTTTCCTTTTCTTAGCCATGTCTAAGTATTGTCGCGTAAGATATTGTTTATTAGTCGTTTAAAACGCCCATAAAACTGTTTTCCTTCCCATTTTTGTTTCCTAGTTATTGTCATTGTGTTGTTCATCGTGTTCTTAGTTCGTTTCTGGTGGCTGTAATGAGTCCTCCTTCGTGTTTTTGTATATAGTTTTCGAGTCGATGTATGGATGTGTCAACGCTGTCTTCAATGCTGGCAAATCCTCTTCCTCCCTCTTTTCTAGATACATAGAGTCTGTCAACGTCGTCCCTGGGATGCAATGCCTTATGCATTGTCATTAGTTTTCTTGTTCTTTGGTCCATTTGTTTAAGTTCGTCTCTGGTCCACTTGAGAAAGGGCCCGGAATATCTAACGAGAGGTACAGCCCAAGTATTTATTCCTTTGATAAGATTTCTGCTATTGAGTTTTAGTTTTAAAAATTGTATAAATTTAATGAAAAATTTGTACTATGAACAAGAATATTTTTGTAAGGCTTTTTTCTTCTTTATAACCAACTTTATTTCGTTCTCTCTTTCTTACTTTTGCTTCACAAAAAAGAAAAAAAAAATCAGCCCCTTGCTACCGAAATTTTTCTCGGACTGTCGGCTGGTAGATATGTGTAAAATTTTTGTGAACAATTAAAAAGCGATGTAAATTTCGAGAAAGCTGATTTTCACGGCAGAAATTCAGACCCAGCATTTAATTTTTTTGAAAGATTGGTACAAGAAATGTTTTTTTTATGATCTTAGAAATCAACAGGCTCATATTCTTGTTAAGTACTGAATGCCTGCCTCTCTAACTAACCTTTTAAATATTAGAATTTTGTGTTTGGTTGTACGTACAAGTTTGTGACGTGTATATCACATGATTAAAGCAGTTCAATCCGTGGTAAGTCCCCGATATTGTTGGTAGTTGGTACGCTCACAAATTTTACATTGATTTACTCGGTGTGTCACTTGAAAGCCGCACATTGCATTGTGGTCTTCTCATACGGTACTATTTACCAACCCCTCCGCTCGGGCAGGATATGACACAAGGTCAATTTTTAAGCGGAGTTTAACAGGTTTGAATTCAGAGTTTTCCTTCTCCTAGACTAGTTGCCTCACCAAGGCTGAAGAACCTAGTCCGTCCTACTATTTATCCATAGCTGGAGGGAGAATAAAGGGGTTCATACCTTTCCCAAGGGTATTTGCCCGAAAGTGAACGTAATAGCGCGACTGGAGTACGAACTCGCGTACTACGATTCCGCAGTTCATCGCTTTAACCATTACACCACGAGGACACTTCTCATACGGTAACTTTTCAGTTACAGGTTCGAATTGAGCCATAACGCCACGGAAGCAACCAAAAGAATTTGTTGTTCGAAAGTTGAAAGCACAATGGATTACACAATTATAGTAACCAGAGGGGAATTATCAATAACTTAGTGGCTAACGTGCTAAATTGCGAGATCATAATGAGTGAGTTCGAACTCTAATCATACTATCACGTTCATTTTCGGACTAATAACCTTAGGAAAAAGTATGAACCTTCTTATTTCCACTGGTATGGATTAAATAGTCCCCACAAAATGTCCCTTCACCGAAAGATAAATTAATTCTTAATTCTTCTGATTAGTTTGTATGACATAGCAGCATAAAGGTTTGTATGCTCACAGATCATCGAAGTTAAGCAAGGGTGTAATAGTTTAGTCTGTAGATAGATAGATAGATAGATATAAAGAGAACAAGATAGATAGACAGATATGAAGAGAACAAGGTAGAGAGAGAGATAGATGTGAACAGAATATGAGAGAGAGAGAGAGAGAGAGAGAAAGAGAGAGAAAGAGAGAAATGGGCTTTGAGATGTATGCCAGACAAAGTAAAAATTTGGAAAAACAGAGATTTTAATTCATGATCATCGCTGAGGAATATAAGCAGAGTTGACAGTAGAGAGAATGTGGCATTTTGGTGAATGTTAAGTGTGACTGAACGAATGAATTAAAGATTTTATTTGCTTAAATGGATTATGAATGAGTTTAGCTAAGAGTACAATAATCAAGTGAAGACGACTCTGCTCCAAGATCACTTTTTGGGCCCTCTATTCCATATATATATATATATATATATATATATATATATATATATGTGTGTGTGTGTGTGTGTGTGTGTGTGTGTGTGTGTGTAAGTGTGTGTAATCAGTCTGCATATATTCAATGAAAACAAGTATAGTGAAAAAACAACAAAAAATTATAAAACACTGATATAAATATTCTTACAAAAACCAGCATTTACCCCTTGTTCTGATAAGATCAAATGATCTTTCGACTAAATATTCAACAAAAAATTAAAGAAGAAATGGACGTTTTGAACGAATAAATCGTTCGAGCAATGAAATGTCGGCTTTTTTAATTCCATCTCCAAACGTCGATGGTATATATATATATATATATTTTTTGTAGATTAAAATACTTGATATCATATAACTGTGCGCAAACAAATGATTATAACCACCTATAAAAAAAAAATAAAATAAAAAAAAATAAATTGAATTAAAAATGTTGTTGAAAATATAGTTATAATTACAAACAAATATTTATAAATTAATCAGTCTAAAGGTCGTAATTTCATACAAAGAAACATCGTGTTCATTCCAAAGTCTTTTTTTTTTGCTTTTTTTTCTGTCTAAAGTTTTCTGTAAACATCTGTGTGAATGAAAATTTATATATGTGTTTACGTGTTAAGTTGCATAGACGTCTACGTGCTGCTCCCATTGGACACATGTGCAACTGATCTCATATAAATGATTAATTGAGATGTTTCGTATTTACCTTTCGGTTAAATTAGGACGATCGGTAGTTTTTTGAATTAACCCAAGAGTCATGTGTCTTAGATTTTACTTGGTGGAAGACTAATTAAACCTACAATATATGATTTATAAAACAAAAGATTGATTAATAGATAGACATGAAGAGAACAAGATAGATAGATAGACGGATAGATAGATATGAAGAGAACTAGATAGATAGATAGATAGATATGAAGAGAACTAGATAGATAGATTGATAGATAGATAGATATGAAGAGAACTAGATAGATAGATAGATAGATAGATATGAAGAGATAGATAGATAGATAGATAGATAGATTGATAGATATGAAGAGAAATACATAGATAGATAGATAGATAGATAGATAGATATGAAGAGAACTAGATAGATAGATAGATAGATAGATATGAAGAGAACGATAGATAGATAGATAGATAGATAGATAGATATGAAGAGAAATACATAGATAGATAGATAGATAGATATGAAGAGAAATACATAGATAGATAGATAGATAGATAGATATGAAGAGAACAATAGATAGATAGATAGATAGATATATATAAAGAAATAAAGAGAACAAAACAGATAGATAGCTAGAGAGATAGATATGAAGAGAACAAGATAGATAGATAGATAGATAGATAGATAGATAGATAGATAGATATGAAGAGAACAAGATAAATAGATAAATAGATAGATAGATATGAAGAGAAATAGATAGATAGATAGATCTGAACAGAATGAGAGAGAGAGAGAGAGAGAGAGAGAGAGAGATGAAAAAAAATAAGATAGAAAGATAGATTTCGTTTTATTCTCGAAGCCTCACATTTGGATATCCGTTATGAAAGTGATAGTAATTGCTATGGTCCCATTTATCATTCAAATAATTCTACTTGGAATTATTAGCATAAAATAAGAATACTTGAAGGCATTTGCTGAGTATAAACAAATAAATTTTATAAAATGGAATAGTTAATTGAAACCGTATGATTGAGTTTGTAATTAATATTTTTATCAAAAAGGAATACTCCAAACTATATCACTGGGAGCAAATTGTTTGTATTTGTTTGGAATACTTGAAACCTTATAATCAAACGTTTATTATAGTCAAATAAAAAGTGTGATTTGAAAATGATCACGCTTAAACGTTGAAAATATAAAGATTCACACTTATAATCACACATATACAAGGGAGGTGCCCGTGGTGTAATGGTTATCGTCGTAGGAAATGGACATGGCGACACGAGTTCAAATCCTGGACGAGGCTGATTGCATTTCACATTGTAATTCATACCTTGGGAAAGGTATGAATCCAATTATTCTGCTTCCTGCTCCAATTTCGGATAATAGATACAAATATCTTGTAGATTATCCTATGTAGAATGATTGTACTATGTTCTCGCCATCGTAGAATTTATGTCCTTCAGGATTTCCAATTCCAAACGTTTTTTCACGAATCCCTGGTTCTTCAATATCTTGTTTTAAGGCTTTTTGATCCTGAAAATGGACGGCGATCTTTCTTAGGAACAGGAATAAGGGGACAACGTTATCCCCAGTTTTACTAAGTCTCTTATTCTCATTTAGGAGTTGTATGTTTATTTTGTCCCAGGAAATTCTCTTATTGTAAATATCACTCGTAGCTTTTTTTTATTGGGAGGGCAGGCTTAATAGCAATGATACCAGTCAATTGCATACTTTTGAGATTTTGATTCAAACAATAAGAAGGGTCCTCGTGGTGTAATGGTTAAAGTGATGAAATCGTAGTAAGCGAGTTCGAACTCCAGTCGCGCTATTACGTTCACTTTCGGGCAAATACCCTTGAGAAAGGTATGAACACCCTTATCCTCCCAGATATGGGTTAAATAGTACCACTAGTGTTCTTCTAGGAGAATAGCTTTGGCATTAAATAACCTACAAAGGTTGATATGCCATTAAACAAAGAAACCAAACCAAACAATAAGAGTATACAGCCTGGATATAGAAATGAAATTTGGCATTGAAAAAATGCGCGAAGCGCATAAGAAGTGGGAAAAGAAAACTAATGGAAGGAATAGAACTAACAAATTAAGAAAGAATCAGCACATTTGGAGAGAATGAAAACTGTAATTACCGGGGAATTTTGGAAGCGGACACAATCAAAGAAGCAGAAATAAAAAAGAAAATAAGAAAAGGGTCCCCTAAAAGAACATGAGAGCTCGGCAGGAGAAATATTATCACTGAGATAAACAACGAGGAAAACTGGACATGCTACGACAGAGAAACTTCATGAGAGAAATTGAATCTCATAGCAGCATAAAGAAACACCTTTGGGAACAATTATTTTAAAGCAAGAATTGATAATACACAACAAAATAGGAAGTGTACATTATGTGGAGTAAGAGATGAAACGGTTAATGACTAAAGCAAATGCAGTAAACGGACAAACATACACACACGTGTGTGTGTGTGTGTGTGTGTTTGTGAAGGGCCTCCGTAATATTTATCGAGTTGCATAGAATATATACAATAAATTAACAAAATAATTGAGATCACATGATTATTTCTGGCCAAATTTCATTTAGCCTTTCTATCAAGACAATCAAGTACTCAGCCCATTTTCCCAGTTTCAATATTGGGAACATGTTTTGAAAAAAAAAAGAACCCTTTCCCACAAAAAAGACGGAATTGTATTATCCTTAGCAATAAATATATGACTGAAGTGTACAATCGTTATGAGCGCTCGGTGCCTTTTAGATTCCCATCTATAGGTGAAATAGGGTTGAAATTATTACAATAATATATGAATACTTCAAACCATATAATTGTTTGGAAATTATTTGTATAAGGAAAAAATACTTGGTACCATATAAAAAATAAAAAGTTGGTGACCTTAGTCGAAGGTGTCCCGAAGGCTCCCTTTTCAATAGCTGCTACACCGACGTGTAGGGGAGTGCGCTACTTCATTCCCTGAATTGCTCCACTTTACCCTTGATCCATACCTTATAATACTGAGTGTTAAACAAGGCGGTATCAAGTACCATTTTTAAAGACTTTGGTATGTTCGACCTGGGATTGAACACGGGTCTCTCGGACCATTGACGAACACTCTACTCATTAGGACAATAGTACCCTATAATGGTATGCAAACTTATTATTATTATTATTATTAGATAGGAATATCTATTGAAACATTATAACTTTGTGCAAGTTGTTTGTATCACATTTCGACATTAAATAACCCATAAGTGGTTGATATGCCGTTAGACAAATAAGCCAAACTTATATACACATTTCCTTTACAGGAATATGAATTAACCATTATGAAAAAACAGAGACGGATCGATATATGCTTGATGGTTGGTTGGTTGGTTGGTTGTTTAATGGCATATTAACCCTTGTAGGTTATTTAACGTCAAATCCATTTTTATGTAAATAATTAGTTCTATTTCAAAGAATTCCGTTTAGTCAAGCAGTTCCAATTCAGCTAATTCAGTTTAGTATAAGTACAGATTTTGTTTACACACACTTAAATGCCAAAACAGTTCTATGTTAAACAATTCAGTTTAGTGTAAATCTAGTTCCAATGTCAAAAATCAGTTCTATTTCAAATAATTCAGTTTAACATAAGCATGCAGTTTAAATGTGAAAACAGTTTAATTGTCATAAACATTTTTATTTCAAGCTATTCAGTTTAGACAAACAATTTAGTTTAGCATAAGTATGCCGTTAGTTCTAGATAGGACCCTTATCAGGTGCTACCACTCCGGGACGGAGTGGACCTGGGAGTGATGGCAATGAAGGGGTACTCCGCATTCCCCAAAGCTCCAGCATTGCTGGAACCTCCCCATCATATTGTTTAGTGTCATATCCATGACACTCGTCGGGGGGTGGGGGTGGGGTTAACCCAATGCAGAGAAGCAGTCGGTGTATTCTACTGCCCAAGCCGATTGGGCAAGATATATGCTTGAAAATTATCTGGAAATGCACTTTTCATCAGAATGGTCGAAATTCATAAAATGTTTTAATTATCCCAATTATTTCATTTATCTAGTTATTTATTTTAGAAGCTTTATTGGCGTCATCATCATCATCATCATCATCATGTCGTGCTGGTAGCATGGATATCCCTGGCCCTCTCTCGCCACTTTTCCCTATCGTTCATCGCCTCTGGCAGGTCTTCTGGACTACATCCCGTATCCTCACATAGTTGCTGAATGTATGTTCGTGCTGGTCGTCCTGTTTTTGCACGGCCATATGTGGGGGTCCATAAGAGTACATCACTTATGAGCTCGTCCAAGCTTCTCCAGCAGTGTCCTGCATGTCTGGTTCGTCTAACTTGAATAGTTTTCGTGATAGGAGGCAGGTGACCGTACAGTTGGTGTCTTGTAGGGTGTTGCCGCCAGGATTGCTCGCAGCATTCTTGTGTAATTGCCGTCTAGCTTCTTCTCCAGCCGTTTTGTTAGAGTCCATGTAGTGCATCCATATAGCAGTATCGATGCGACCGCTGCCTGGAAGAAACTGTGTTTCATTTTATCGGTTAGGTCTGATTTCCATATAATCGATAGACTATTGATAGCTGTCCATGCTTTCGTTAACCTCGTGTCGATGTCCTTTTCGGTTGATGCGACGCTGCTTCCTAGGTAAGTAAATTTGTCTACTAGTTTAAGAGGGGTTCCGTCTAGAGTGGAGATGTCACCCGTTTGATTATAGCACATATATTCCGTTTTGTGTGCATTGACATAGAGGCCTAAGCCTGCGGCTGCTCATTCCAAACTATGCAGTAGTGTTTCGGCTTGGTTGGGTGTATTTGCCAGTATCGCTATGTCATCGGCGTAGTCGGCGTCGGTAATTGTTTTTGCGGGGTACCTTCTGCTTCTTTTCTTTGTCATAGAAGGCAAAAATAATTCGAACCAGATTTTGATTTCTTCACAGTTACTCGATGGTGAAAACTTGTATCATCAGCAGAATTACTATAAAATCATGAAAATTACTTTTGGATAAATCGGCTTTTCTTTCTAAGATTAGAGTGTAGAGTCTGTAAATTTTTTGTAATGAATACAAAGAGATTTCAGTTTTCTACACAGAGAGATTCTTACTACTGATCAGAAGATCTACCAGAAACAGATAAAGAATATAGGAAACAAAACACGTAGTCAATATTTAAAACAGGTTTTAGAAAATAAAGTTTTGAAACTGTCAACATTTCTTTGGTACATAACATGTAGAATATGAGTCATTGACTCTAAGTCAGAAATCGTACATTTGTGTAAATCTTGATATTATTCATATATTGATACAGTTAAACTTATATGTTTAAGAAAAGTGCGGCATCCACTATTTGATTTGAAAAAAAAAAGTCATGTTAATATAAAATTTATGTTTCAAGATTGCGGTTCCATTAAAATCTGCTGGAATATTTGTAGGGGTATCAGGTTTGCGCACGATAATTGAAAAAAAGGAAAATTTTATTTGAGAAGAGGAATTTCATATTTCGAACGTCATTTTTGAATCATTCAAATTTTCTATACATGATTGATTACTAGAAAATGCAAATTGGAATCCCTTCTTCCTTAAAATATTTGTTACTCATAACAAGTGTAAGTAGGTATTTTGGTGTAAGTGGTTAGCAAGGGATTGCATTAATATATTTATTGAATATGAATGGATCAATGAATGAAACAAGCTAAGATAAACCTTAGTAAATTTAATGATAACCATTTACTTCCCTTTCTCCGCCCCCCGAAAAATTCTGGGCTATATACCCATAGCTGGTTGTATCTTTTCATTGTATAATGATATATAAATCAGATTACAAACAAAAATATCAAAAAATGAAATAACAAAATTATGTTATATCAGAATAATGTTATATCAAATATCAAAATCATCAAATTATCAAAATTAATATAGCAAAAAATGAAAATAAATCTTAAAAATAACTAGGTTAGGTTATTTGTTTTTATGACCTTTATGGATTATTTAATGCCACATCCTGTTCATATATATATATATATATATATATATATATATATATATATATATATATCAACGATAACCACAGCCTCAGCTACAGAAAATATAGCAGCAAAAACAACAAGTGGGACAGAAACTAGGGACTACCCCAACAAAGAGGGGTGAACCCAGCTAACCCGCAAAAGGGGCAACAAAAATAACAAAAACTCCCTCTTCAAACCATCAACCAGCACAACAACAGGACCAATAGCACAAGAAACAGCAAAAATGACTAACAAAGCAACCCCAACTAAAATAGTACCAACAGCGAAAACAAGTAAGACAACACCAACCAAAACCACAGCGGAAACCACAACAGTACCAACCGAGGTTTCACTCACACCGTGATGCCTTTCGGGCGCACTTTCGTGATCGCTTTGCCCGTTTTCCTGATCTCCCGCTTCAGGAATTTCGCAGCTATTTAGCTGACTTCGCCCCGCCTGGGGGCGGCTGGCTGCGAGGGTGTGGTTACTGAATGCGAAGTCCGTGATGCGTTGAAGCTGGTCGGCCTCAACAAATCGCCAGGACTAGATGGTTTGTGCTTATTCTGACGGACATGTTCAACCATTGATTCGCCCAGGCAGCCATCCCTGGTAGCATTACCCAGGGCGTGATCACATCGCTGAAGAAAGTTGGGAGGTATGTTTGGGAAGGATTAGATGATCACAGGCCCATAACTCTACTAAAAGATTTTGGCCCGGGTCTTAGCGAACCGCTTACAGGTTGTCATTAGCGATCCGATCGGCCCTAAGCAGACCTATGCTGTGAAGGGAAGATCGACCCAAGACAACCTGCACTTGATTCGCGATATCCTAGAGGGGTTAAAAGACGGCACAAAAGCTGCGCTGACCAATTTAGATCAGTTCAAGGCCTTTGATAGGATTGACCATCGGTTTTTAGCATCTGTTTTGGAGACTGCCGGATTCAAACCGGAGTTCCGCAGATGGATTAGCATGATATACCATAACTCTCAGGTAGTGGTACAGGTAAACGGAAGGCGTTCAGGGGCGTTCGTAATCGAGCAATCGGTCCAGCAGGGTTGCTCCCTGTCTCCTCCTCTGTACGTCCTCGCTTTGGAGCCCCAGCTCCAAAGGCTTAGGGATGAGGGGGCAAATCCAGCCCTGCACGGTTTCCCTTTTGCTAGCCCTCTTACAGCAAGGGTTTCCGCGTTCGCCGAAGATATCACGGTCTTTGTGTCCCGCCACGTGGACATAGAGGCTGTGAAGAAGGCAGTTTCTGAGTATGAACGAAAAGCAGGAGCCATGGTCAATTTTGACAAAAGTGAAAGTTTGCGGCTTGGTGCCTGGACGGGTAGCGATAACCTGCCAGGGCCTTTCCGCTGGAGTGTCAGACTCGTCCGCATCCTCGGGTGTGGTTCGGGCCCGATCTCCAACTGGAGTGAAATTGGTCGGAGGTACAGGCTAAGGTGGATGCCCAGGTGGGAACCAAGCTTCCAAGGAAGTTGTCCTTAAAGAGCAGGGTGGAGGTGTACGCCATGTACGTCTTCCCCTTGATCCTTTACCAATTGGCTGTACTTCCTCTGCATAAGGCCCGTCGGCAGGCGTTTACCAGATTACTCAGGGGAGGTGGAAGGCTGATGGTCCGTAGACAGGTCTGCATTCAACGTACGCGCAATGGGAGTCTGGGTATGCCTGATCTGGAGAGTCACTGGCTTGCTGAAAGACTTGCATATTTGGGCCGATCCTTGTCGGGGGACGCGGTGTGGAGACGAAATGCGAGTAGGACTTCAAGGCTGAAGATCGACGAAAGCCGAGGAGTAAAGTACTGTTTGTCCGCGTATGCCGCACAGCCCTTCGTAACCTTTCTGGGTCCAGTGACCTTTCATGGCCTCGGAAAGAACTGTATCGGAACTAGTGATGGGCTCCGCTTCGGACCCTCTCAGTGAGCGGCGGAGGTTCGTTCCCACTGGAATTGGGCCCCAGGTTCGGGCTTCTAGATCAATTCCGAGCTCTCGCTCACCTGGCGGCTTACACGAAACACGTTTCCCCTTCTCGGCTTCAACTTCAGAGCGGACCTGGCAAACATGCCTGATTGTTCTCGCTGCAGCAGTGGCTTGGAAGAAACGGCTGAGCACGCCTATTACTGCGAGTGAGTTCGTCCGTTCTGGGATCACGTCGGGGAGTGGGCGGCTCGCATCGAACCCAAGCAGCTTGTGCTGCTCGACGTTGGTTACGTTGTAGACAACGTTTTGCCTCCGTTTCAGGGTGGGAAGCGTGTGGTGTTTCTCGTGATGCTAGGTGTAGCCAATATAGTGATTTGGACGACGCGAAAGAAGGGATTGTATGACGATGCAAACTTTTCTCATCGTGATCTGATATCAGCTTAGCATCAGCTTAAGTTCAAGATTAGATGCGATAGAGAACGCTTGGATCGCAAAACCTTCGACAAAAGATGAGTGAATGCAGTGAGCCTGGTCGTACGAAAGGAGGCAATGTTGGAGTCATCCTTCCCTCCTCTTCCTGCGCAGGGCGTCTACGGTCCGGATCCTTCGGGACTCCATCCCAGGTAAGTAGACTTTGTTTTTTCCCCTTGAACCCCTAGTTAGCTGTATGTTGTGTTATCATCCCCTACACCTAGTTGTTAGCCTCCAAGATCTTCCCCATCCCTATTTTTTATACCCCAACACTTACTCCAGCCCACCTCTTCAGAAGATCTTGGAACCTCATCAGAATAAATTCATGCTACCTGTCCTCACCACGCCTGATCCTGCTCTTTCCTTTGTCCCATTAGATAAGATCCCCCCCCAATCTAGGGTAGGCCATGCTTGTTTTCGGCGTTCTCGAACACCAGAAAACAGTTGGCCTCCATATCATAGAAGGGGGATGGGAGGGCAATCAAACGGAATTTTTCCTTGCTTTTTGTTGGTTTTATTTTTTTGGCTTTCGTTTCGGGACTTTTTCTCCCATCACCAACATACAAACATTTTGTAAATAAAATCATGTTTTCTAAATAAAATCAATCATTTCATCTCGGAATTTTTAAGTAGGTTTTCTCATAGAGCAAATGCGTTATTTTGGTGGATGTAGCGTGGTTGGTGAAGGATGGTTGTTTATATATTGTAATGTTGAGTGGGTCGGCGAATGTGGTTCGGTAGGATCCCTTAGACAATTAGTTATAGCATGACCGCTCCCTTCCCCCTCGCCCACAAAACCATAAGGCTTTTTGTATCAAAATGGAAATAAAGACAATATTTGGCAACGGAATTTATACTACTGTAAGGTAATAAAACGGCGTAGACTTCTTTCTCGCAAGTTTCTTGCTTGCCACGCCCCCAATTTCTTTAACCTTAGTCCCCACACCCAGCCGGAGTGAGAACCAGCTCCAAACTGAGGGCTTGCGGCCCTCAGTGACCCATGGTTGAGCAACCCCAGCCAAGATGAGGAAGAAGTGCTGCTATGGTCGCGGGAAGAACTTTGGGTCAAAATGTTGCAGTCTGTCCCCGTCTCCAACTCACCTCTCACACATAACCAACAGCAACCCTTTCGCAACCCTTTCGAGAATAAAGCGTGAGAGGTATATTTTTATAAAGAAGTGTGTTCGTTCGTTATTTGAAGTCGTCATTATGTTTAAGTATGTTTCCGTGTATAGTTGTATGTGTATTATGTGGCTATACAACAAGATCATCCAGAGTTAGGATTTATAGCCACCGGATTTAAAAGGTTGGAGACATCCGATTTAAACAAAGGAATAAAGAATTCTAAAAAATGCAAAATAGTTCAAACCCACAATCATGTTTGTAAAAGCTAAAGGAGGATTCCTAAGTAAACTTCAATTTTTCTTTGTTTAAACAAACCAGATTCACAGGACAAGATGGCAACGCTGAGGAATCATTGGATATATGATTTTTTTTCTTCCGAGAATGTCAATATGAAAAAGAATGCAGTTGACAGCAGAGGTCAAAACTAAAAAGAAAGTCACTAGGTAAAAACAAAGAAAGCCCATTCACGCACAACAAACAAAACTAACAAAAACATATCTTAAGGGAAAAGTGAGAATATCGTCCCTGGAGATTGAAAATAAGTTGCAATATTTTTCTGTTCAAAATTTAGGGTGTATATTATACACGCAAATGAATTTACCGTATTGGACGATATATAATACGCACCACAATTTCAGCAAGGTGAATCAAGAAAAAATTTTTAGTGACACAAAGTACTAATATTAAACGTGATGAAATTAAAATGATGAATATTGTCAATGATAACATTTTTAACCTGCATAATCCTATTTACCAACCCCTCCGCTCAGGCAGGATATGACACAAGGTCAAATTTTTAAGCGGAGTTTTACAGGTTTGAATTCAGAGTTTTCCTTTTCCTAGACTAGTTGCCTCACAAAGGCTGAAGAATTCAGTCTGTCCTACTATTTACCAATAGCTGAATAGAGAATAATTAGATTCATACCTTTCCCAAGTGTATTAGTGCTATATGAAATGCAATCAGTCTCGTCCAGGATTTGAACTCGTGTCACCGTGTCCATTTGCTACAACGATAATCATTACACCACGGGCACCAGCATAATAGCCTTAACCTGCATAATAGCCTTTCAAATAATGAAAATAGGTATATGAAAGTTACTCAAGTCTAAGCTAATAGGAGTTACCAGGTTGCTAATTTCGGTTGACTATCGCGAATTTTAAACCTACATATGGCATATAAGACGCAGAGGAACTTTTAAAGATTTTTAAATAAAAGTGTCTTATATGATGATTAACTTTTTCCGACCTTACGTATTCGGGACGGTATAATATTCTAAACCAACGTTATACACCATAACAGAAAAATCAACCGGGATGTTTATAATTTTCAATATCCTAACATGAACTTATTTTCGCGTCAAGCATGTTGCATATTGTTGTTGTTTTAATGTCGTGTAAATTTGACTGTATAAATTTTATTTCAAAACGTATAAACTATATAAATTCTTTTTTTTTTATTTGGTACGAACTGATAAAAAGTTGAAAAAATGTTAAATTTAACTGCTAAAAATTCTTAAATGCCTGCGCATTATACACGAGAATTTTTTTTCCAGAATTTCATTGTCTAAAGTTAATGGTGCTTTCTGTACACAAATAATTAAGTCACTCGCCAGGAAATGAATTAGAAGAAAGACGGGATAGAGGTAAACGAAGAAATCAGCTTTTTAAAAAAAATTGGTAGTTGTATGTATGTGTTTAGGGCGCTTAGTGTGGTGTGATGTTTAGCAAGTTGGGCTCATGGATCATCGATAATTTTTGTTTTCTGACCAATTAAATTGGGCGCCTTATCTGCTATAATGGTCAGTGAGATCGGTCAGAGGACAATTATTAACAAGTTTAAGTCTCGTTGAGTATTGCGTACTTCGAATATTTGTGTTTTTAACTTTCATTTTTTTAATGGAAATTCAGCCTTGTAGAAGACCAGTCGTGATACTATTCGATCTATCACTGAGGGTGGGATAAGGGAGTTCATCTTTCCGAAGGGAATTAGTTCAAAAGTGAACGTATTAGCGCGACTGGAATTTGAACTCGCTTTCTACAATGTCACAGTCCAGCACGTTAGCCACTTCACTACGGAGTTCCTTTCTAATCTTGTGGTAAGTTAAACTTAGTAAGTATTTATATTTACGAGGATTGGTGTATATTCGTGTTTCTTTCTCTCTCTCTCTCTCTCTCTATATATATATATATATATATATTTACCAACCCCTCCGCTCGGACAGAATATGACACAAGGTCAATTTGTAAGCAGAGTTTAACAGGTTTGAATTCAGAATTTTCCTTCCCCTAGACTAGTTGCCTCACGAACGGTGAAGAACCTAGTCTGTCCTACTATTTACCCACAGCTGGAAGAAAAATAATCTGATTCATCCTTTTCCCAAGGGTATTAGTGCTATGCGAAACGCTATCAGTCTCGTCCGGGATTTGAACTCGTGTCGCCGTGTACATTTCCTATATAACCATTACACCACGGGCATATATATATATACATATATATATATATATATAACGCTTGCTTTTAAATGGAATTCTATAATTAGTGCCAGTAGCTAAAGACATTTAAGTACATTAGCACTGGTTTGAAAATTAATTCTATTAAGTGTTGGTTGCATGTTTCTAATATGTAGTGCTTCGAGAATCTGAAGTTTTTGTTTATTATTTTGATGTTCTAATATTGTGTTGTCGGTGAGAATTTTCCGTTGTTGTGTTGTTGGGCATGAATGTTTTTTTAAATGCTGAGCTATTGAACTTATATATATATATATATATAATGATATCCAGAGGGTACGCTGGGTAAACTGTCTAAGATACGCAGACGTGATAACATTGATATTTCCCTTTATCTGAAGTGTTTACCAAAATATCTTGAAAAACAATAGATTAAATTTGCTCAAAGAAATCCCCATTGGCCTCTAGACAACTTTGGAATCTCCTGCTAGCCTTTCTGACAATCTCTTTGTTTAAATTGATAAATGCTGCCCTTATACTAGCCTTTAGTGCATCTTTGACGTCGCACAATTCGGTTGGTCACTCGCTCAACCGTGCTGCACACATAATAATCAAGGGGATTTCAATCTGGCGAGTTAGGCAGTCAGATGTTTGAGGCAAAATAGTCACCGAAATGTTCTCAGAGCCAACACTGGGTTCTTATGTTTGTGAGGCATTGCGCTGAGTAACGTTACCAAGCAGCTACCCTCTCGATCTAGGTCAGCACTATCTCCTCCAGGCACTCGATGTAGGTCTTCTGGTTGAGCCTAAAACCACGTGGAAAGATAAATGGAGTTCACCGTCTGATCCGTACAGATCTTTTTTTCATCTAAGAATAAACAAAGCATGTTTGATAGGAGGGGTTGCTTGAGTTTGTTCAAAAGCTTTGCATTGTGATCTTGTCCTTCAAGTCCAGTAATGAAAATTGGCCTTTTCTCATTTTGTATAAAAAATATCAAATGTCTTCGTGCATTACATGTCTAAACTCGGATACTTCCATGTCCCTGGCTATGTACCTGATTGCCTTTCTGGGATCATTGTAATTCATGGCCCGGATGTAACCAATAAATTTAGGAGTTCTTTTCTTATCGGAACAGTGAGGCTACTGTATCTTCGTCATCATCATTGGTATCCAAGTTTTTTTCGAATCCTCTGCTCTGACTTCAGATTGATACCTCCAAACTCTTAAATCTTGGTATTGAAGCGTCTGTCGGGAATGCCAACAATACTGTTAGCTGTTTCCAAATTTCTGGAGGAGTAAATTATCGTGGTGCTGCCTTCCTTCCAAGCCAACGTCCAACTGTCTTGAATTTGCTGCACAGTAGACAAAACCTGAAACAAGGCGCATGCGTGAAATTGATGATTTAAAATTTACCCATCGCAATCTGCCTATTTTTGTAGACTGATCTCAAACGTTGGCGCTAGTTCTATTGAGAGGGTTGGAAGTATGTGCTTGAGTAGTATCCTTCATCGCATTTCATTTGTTATGAAGGTTCAGAGATGAACTCTTTGAGGGCGCCTACTTGCTGACATCTTCTGACGGCTCGTTTACTTAATCTATCTTCTTCTGATTACTTCCTCTGTTTTTTTTTACGTTACCCGCAGACAACTGGAGAACTGAAGACTTACAGGGTGAAACGATAAAAACGTCATCCTAAAGAAAACAACACTACAGCATTATTTTAAAACTTTTATTGAAAAAAATCAATTCAGGTAACTTGATTATGTAGTAGAGCTGACATCTATTCAATATAGCCGCCTTCAGCCTCAATAACCGCCTCGATACGGATCCGGAACTGAGAGCATGCCTTTTCCACAAGCGCCGGCGGGAGCTCGGCAACTACTCGGCGGATGGCGGCGATATTGTTGGCTTTGGTGTTGTAGGAGGTCATGTTGGTGAAGTTCTCGACGTATGACCAAACGAAGTAGTCCAGCGGGTTCAAGTCAGGGGAGGAGGGGGCCAGTGAGAGAAGGGTACAATGTCGTAGCACTCCTTCTGAAGCCAAGCCTGGGTCTCTTTGGACTTGTGGGCCGGCGCCGAGTCCTGCTGCCACACCAAGGGTCTGCCACCTGCCACCTGATTGCACCAGAGGATCACCACACTCTTCAGCACTTTAGTGTTGACTTTCAAGGCGACTTCGAAGATGTGAGGTGGCATGATGTGGCCCTCATTTGAAACCATACCAAAGACCATAACCGTAGCCGGAAACTTTGTTTTCATCACCCTGGGTACGTTGAACCGTCCGGATTTCCATTTTGAGGGTGCTGGCAATGGTCCTGTTGTCATAACTTGGATCGGTAGAGAGCATTAGTTGTACTCGCTCGTTGAACATTGTGTCACTTTCAGACATGATAGAAGGCTCCTATCACTCTTGAGATTTGCACACAACTGGCCAACTAGTAGATGGTCTGCAAAAAAAAAAGAAGAAGAAAACCGGTTTTCATTAAACGGAAATGGAATCATGTCGTCTTTTCTAGGGCGACAATTTTATCGTTCCACCCTGTATTCATCCCGTTTTATTTAATATCAACAAAACTAGAAACAATGACAGTTGCAAATCCTGAAGCTGAATCTACAAGAGTTTAGTCAGTGAGGGAAAGGATTTAGGCAAATTAATCTCTAAAACAAAAAAAGAACAAAAACGAGATAAAATGGTTGGTTGATTAGGTTTATGACATATTAACCTTTGTAGGTTATTTAACACCAAATCCATTTAATACAAATAATCAGTTCTATTTCAACCAACTCAATTTAGAATGGGTACATAGTTTAATTGACGGAAACAATTCTATTTAAAGCAATTCAATTTATTCGAACCATTCTAATTCAGCTAATTCAGTTTAGTATAAGTATAAATTTTGTTTACGCACATCTAAATGTCAAAACAGTTCTATATCAGACAATTCAATTTAGTGTAAGTACAGTTTCAATGTCAAAAGCAGTTCCATTTCAAACAATTCGGTTTAGTATAAGTACGCAGTTTAAATGTAAGTATTCAATTTAATTGTCAAAAATATTTCTATTTCAAACTATTCAGTTTATTCAAACAGTTCTAATTCAAACAATTAAGTTTAGCATAATTGTATTGCTATATAGTTAATTGCATATAGTTAATTGTATTGCTAAAGTTAACTTAAGACCGACACATATATAACCAGTTCAGACCCTGTATCTTATTTTTAAAACTGTAGATATCATTCAATCGGTGATTTTTATTTCACTTAATATATTGTTATTAAATTGTTCATATTTTAATCCACTGTCATTATTGTTCTTCCGGAAAAGGGACAGACTTATCCTGTACAGATCATTCGTCACCAGAGGAGATTACTACGGCTAATATATTTGAAGAAACTACCGTTTCTTTAATCGATAGGAATCATAACACCTTAAGAAATATTATGCAAGACGACCCACGATCGAAGCTGTACCATCCCGACAGTTTTAACTTATAAACGCCCTACCAATCAAACAACTATGTAGGATTGAGATTTAGGGTTTGAATTCATATTGGAAGATCGAACAAAGTCGCAATTGAGCTGAGCGTAAACAAGAAATGCAACGTTTTTGTGGTGGTATATCGATAGGGACCAGAATGCATGACCCCGGAGTGGGTTTCGGTTGCATATATATATAATAAAGGCCCTTCTATAAATGGCCCAGTCGTCCGGGGCTGTAGAATACACCGACTGCAGCTCTTTAGAGAAGTAAGACACCTCCAATGAGTGTCCTGGATATGGCACTAAACAATCTGATGGTGAGGCTCCAGTAATGCTGGAGCTTTGTGGAATGCGGAGCAAACCTTTATTGCCATCGCTCGCAGGTTCACTCTGGCTCGGAATGGTAGTACCTGATCGTTCTATCTATGGGTCAGATAGAACTAAACTGTGATAATACTAAACTGAATAGTTTGAAAGAGAACTATTTTGACATTTAACTGTGTGTAAATAAATAACATGTTTAATTGAATTGTTAGTAATAGCAATACTTGGAACCATTTAACTTTGTTGACTAAACTGAATTGTTTGAAATAGAACTGTTTATATGTATAAAAATGGATTTGGCATTAAATAACCTACACTGGTTGATATGCCATAAAACCAAACCAAACTAAAACAGTCTTTATTGATATGAATGGATTCAGCATTGAATGACCCGAAAAGGGTTGATATTCCGTAAAACAAACAAACCAATTAACCAACCAACTTTCCATAAATAAGGTGAATTTTGCGTAAGGAGCCGACAATACGAAATACTGTTTACAGTTACACTTTTTGTTTTTTTAAGGAAATCAATAGCGAAATCAATAGGAAAAGACAGACAGACAGACAAAGAGGGACAGACATAAAGATAAAGAAAGCTAAGACAAAGAGAACTGATTTGCAAAACCTAT
Organism: Sepioteuthis lessoniana; assembly: GCA_963585895.1. Classification (NCBI taxonomy): domain Eukaryota; kingdom Metazoa; phylum Mollusca; class Cephalopoda; order Myopsida; family Loliginidae; genus Sepioteuthis; species Sepioteuthis lessoniana. The sequence continues at coordinate 39,974,581 of OY757942.1, read as the reverse complement.
TTCACCACAAGAGGCGTCCTCTACAAGAGAGAGAGAGAGAGAGTGAGAGAGAGAGAGAGAGAGAGAGAAAGGGATACTGACATACATACAAAGAGGGAGAAAGGGCACTTTATATAGAAATGTCTGAACTCATAACACAGACACACGCTATCCTTATTTCTAATTCCCCCTAATATTTAAGTAAATATACACAAAGCTTTTTGAAATAGTTGGCCACATTTATTTTTTCTTTTTGTAAAGATTTCTTGACAACCTACACCAAGTCGCATTCATATCAATCTCCTTGCTGGGATCAGTTCCATTTGAAGCCCAGCACTTCAAAACAACCTGAGACAATTAGATCTTACCTGTCTGTTCATCAAAAGAAGGTTATTTATCTATCTTAGTCTTTTCATATCTGTTTGTCTACCTATTCATATATCTTTTTTTTTTATATGTCTATTACCGTATAGATAATTTCTCTTTTTATCATACATATCTATAACTGTTCTATAAATTTTCTGTCATTTTTTAGTCACGCTTCAATTTTTCTCCTGTAAGATTAAAAATTGATTTTACAAAGCAAGAAAAGACCTTCGTTTAAAAATAAACAATGGGATTTCATCTATTTTGGCTGATAACGCAAGTGACTTTTATTCTCTTCTTAGCTGAATTTCAACAGGGCATCTATTCATTTCCCGCTCCTTGTAATGAGTTCAACAATAAAACCATCTTTTTGCCCGACCCCAATGGTAACTGTTCTTCTTTTTATGTTTGCACCCGCGGAAGAGCCACTCAACTTTCATGTCAACCAGGAGTCTGGGACAATATCACATCGGCCTGTGTTCCCAAACATTCACAATTCGATTTATGTAAGTATTTCTTACGACATTCTTTAACGTTTCTTGATAAATTTTGTATTTTTTAAAAAAAGTTCTTGTTTTTCTTAAATAAAGTAGCGGTTGTATTTTCTGTTAAATATTGGTTTATTTTCTCTTTTTCACATTTACCCTTAAAACTGAATGCTGGCGAAATTATTACAAACGATCCTAACTTAGCTAGTACTTTTGATTGTCACGGAAGAATTTACATTCATTTCTGTAATCGGTAAAGGGAAGAGGCTCATTATATAGATGGTGTAATGGTTATCGTCGTACGAAATGGACACGGTGACACGAGTTCAAATACTGGACGAGGCTGATTGCATTTCACATAGCACTAATACCCTTGGGAAAGGTATGAATCCAATTATTCTCCCTCCAGCTATGGGTAAATAGTAGGGTAGACTGTGTTCTTCAGCCTTGGTGAGGCAACTAGTCTAGGAGAAGGAAAACTCTGAATTCAAACCTGCTAAACTCCGCTTAAAAATTTGACCTTGTGTCATATCCTGCCCGAGCGGAGGGGTTGGGTAAATAGGATGAAATCTATGGCGTAGTGGTTTACACGCTGGACTGCGGCCTCGTCGTAAGCGAGTTCGAACTTGAGTCGTGCTATAATACCAAGGGTATTAGTCCAAAAGTGAATGTAATGAAACGACTGGAGTTCGAACTCGTTTACTTCGAAGCTGCAGTCGAACACTTTAGCCATTACTCCCTCAAGTTATCATTTAGACGTATTTATTTTATATATATTTTTCATTGGCTTTCTTGCTAGTTTCTTTGTGTCGGAATCCAGTTGATGGAGGAGTTGCCCTAAGTTCTACTCCTAAGCGCTTTCAATTATATCCGTTGGGAGGGATTATTTTGTTTTTATTTTTTTTTTATTCTTACACTATTTTGTTTAATTTGGTGGTAAAAGTCGAGGAAATAAGGTGATTTGTGCCTTTTCCAAGAATATTCGATCGAAAGTAAAAAGTAATAGCGCGACTGTAGTTCGAACTCGCTTACTACAGTGTCGCATTCCAATACATTAAACTCCTCCTTAAAAAGAAAAGTTCTGTTGTCTTTAATCAAACACACGCACACACACACACACACACACACATATATATATATATATATATATATATATATATATATATAAGAGAGAATTGAAGGGTTTTAATTGTATGACAACCCATCTGGTGTTATTCTATGCCTAGAGGTTCGGGAATATTGAATATTACGAATATTTTACGAATAATATTTTACGTCAATATTTCCACTTTTTGTAGTTAATTTTTTATGTTCAAAAGATATGTTAGTATCATCTGGTAGTTATTGTTCTATGGCATATCAACTCTTGAGGGTTATTTAATGCCGATTTCCATTTTTATATGGGTAATATTTGCAAGCAAAAAGTTTATAAATAACTTTATTTTCAAACGAGTTGTTTGAACTCATTTGTTTGCACATTTAATTTGTCTTTCAGTATTTCTGTATAACATTTAATAGTTCTATTCAATATCAATACTTGTTTGCACATAGCTAATTTGTTTCAATTATATATATTAGGTGGAGTGGGTGAGGGTTAGGGTTACACAATAAAAATACTTTTATAATAAAGGTTTACTTCACAGTTCTGTAATAAGTAATACTGAATATCCATTTTGACTATATGATATTCCACTAAGAATAATGTAGTCCTGCTATCTTTGGTTAGGAATAAAATTAAGTTTTTATTTGAAAATTATTATGGGTGAACTTATGAGCGATACTAGAGGCGCGCTGGTGTAACGGTCATCGTCGTTGTAAATGGACCCAGCAACACTAATGCAATTAGAAAAGGCATGAATCCTTTTTTCCCTCCTCACTTATGTGTAAATAGTAGATTGGATTTTTTTGCCATGGTACGGCAACCGGTCTAGGAGAAGGTTTCAGTTTCTTTATTTCGATGTCATATCAACCTTCGTGGGTTATTTAATGCCGAAGCCCTTCTTGTAGAAGGACACTAATGGAACTATTTGACCCATAACTGGGGGAGGATGAGGGAGTTCACACCTTTCCCTAGGGCATTAGTTCAAAAGGGAAAGGTAAAAACAGTTCTTACTTCTGGCCCGTGGCGGAGATGTTAAGCAACCAATGGTGGAGAAGGAAAAATCAGAATTCAAATCGTCTGTACTCTGCGTAAAAGAGGAGCAAAGAAAAAGAAACAGCCTGAAAAGAGAACGGTTTGACAGACAAAAAAAAAAAAGAACGAAAGAAGACCTGCAAAATTAATCCAACTTAATAAATAAAAACTGTACTTGCATACTAATTAACCATAGCTTTTACTTGGCCATATGTGGGGGTCTATAAGAGTACATCCCTTATGAGTTCGTCCCTGCTTCTCCAGCAGTGTCCTGCATGTCTGGTTTCGTATCAGTTATTTGTTTACATAGTTAAATGTGAAAACAGTCCTATCCCAAACAATCCAGTTTAGCGTAAATACACCATTTAAATGCAAACCAGTTCAATTTAAACCATATATAGAACCCTATCAGGTGCACTCATTGGGTGAGTTTTACTCATCAGCAGAAATGTAGCCGGTATATTCTGCTGCCCAAGCCGACTGGGCCACACATAAGTAATTACCAACTGTAACAGAAAACTAACGAAGGTTACAAAGTAGTCGCTAAAACGCAGCAAAGGAAAAGATTAAAAAAGAATCAAAAATAAAAGCCTGATCAACAAGAATCGATGTTTGTATTTACCAAACCTTTCTGCTATAGATGTGACACAAGACCAATTTTTAAGCGGTATACAACTTGTTTGAATTCAGTTTTCTTTCTCCTTGGTGGTTGTCTTGCCAAGGCTAAAGATCCCAGTCTGCTTTATTTACGCATAGCTAGGGAAGTATTCATGGTATTACGGGTATTGTCGCGGGTAATGGACACGGCGATCCGAGGCTTTTTGCATTTCACATGATCTTGGGAAAGGTATGAATCCAAATATTTTCTCTCCTGCTATGGGCAAATAGTAGGGTAGACAAGGGTTTTTAACCTTGGTATAACAACCAAACTGCGTTTCATTTTATCGGTCAGGTCTGATTTCCATATGATCGAAAGCCTATCGATAGCTGTCCATGCCTTCGTTAGCCGTGTGTCGCTGTCTTTTTCGGTTGATGAGACGCTGTTTCCTAAGTAGGTGAATTTGTCTACTAGTTTCAGAGAAGTTCCGTCGAGTGTGGAAATGTCACCTGTTTGATTATAGCACATATATTCAGTTTTGTGTGCATTGAAATGGAGGCCAATGCCTGCGGCGGCTCGTTCCAAACTATGCAGTTGTAGGCTTGGTTGGGTGTATTCGCCAGTAACGCTATGTCATCGGCATAGTCGGCGTCGGTAATTGTTGTTGAAACGCAGCTTCTTCCAGGCAGCGGTCGTGTCGATACTGCTATATGGATGCACTACTTGGACGCTAACAAAACAGCTGGAGAAGAAGCTAGACGGCAATTAGACAAGAATGTTGCGAGCAATATTGAACAAGTCCTGGCAGCAACACCCCACAAGGTACCAACTATACAGCCACCTGCCTCCCAGGCGTTAATCGTTTAAGCCAGTTTTAGAAAATCGAGATGTATGTCGGCTTCTGGTCATTGATTCCTTATAACACATTCATTATATTCATTAGCCACTTACTTTTTCTGATATTGCTTTCATTTGTTCAGTTTTCGTCATACTTTCTTAGCGCAGTCGGTTTGGGCTGCAGAATATACCGATTGCATCTCTGCAGAGGGGTAAAACTCCCCCAACAAGTGTCCTAGGTATGTCATTAAACAATCTGATGGTGAAGCTTTGGGGAATGCAGAGAAGCCCTTCATTGCCGTAGCTACCAGGTCCACTCAGGCCTAGAGTGGTAGTACCGGATAGGGTCCTATCTATGGGTCAGATAGAATTGTTAGAAATAGAACTGTTTGATTCTTTAACTATGTGTAAACAGATGACCGATATTTAATTGTTAGGGATACACAGCAATAGTTGAAAACATTTAAATTGTTTGAAATAGAACTGTTTGATGATTTAACTGTAAATGTATGTTCAATTGAATTGTTAGTAATACACAGCAATAGTTGAAAACATTTAAATTGCTTGAAATAGAACTGTTTGATGATTTAACTGTAAATGAATGTTTAATTGAATTGTTAGTGATACATACCAATAATAAGAACCATTTAACTGTGTGCCAATAAATGACTAATGTTGGATAGAATAATCAGTGTTAAATAGCAACACTTGTGACTGTTTCACTGTGTGCAAACAAATCCTTAATACTGTATAGAATTATACGTGTAAGATAGCAATAATCGAAACCATTTAACTATATAGAAACAATAGCAATACAAGTGTGCAAGCAAATGTTTATTAGATCGACATTTTCTTTTTTAAGTAGAGGAATTATATCGTGAATTGAATTACCATAATCAGAAAATCCGGCGAACACTTAAGTATGACATATGGAAACACTGGACAGCTGTTTAGATCTTATTAGGTCTCATCAGTAGTGTATACCGTGATCTCCACCACCGGAGTTCAATTCCCAAATACTATAGGTAAATACGGCTATTTGCGAAATGTACATGGGACGTTCATTACATATTTACATAACTTAGAATACATAAAGAACATATAGAAAACTCAGAACATAGGAATCTCGAAATTACGAAAAACACGTAACGACTTCTTGTTCAGGTACGAAACCTTTTTATTAACTTTAAGTTAAAGGTTTCGACATAAGGAGGAGAGACACAATCTTCTACGATGTCTTATTCATTTGGCCCCCATCTCGTGCGGCCCCCCATTGGGCGCAAGTTCGCCTCGCGTCTGCAAGCTCCAAAAGTCGATCCTCCTCGTTTGGCGTCTAGTATTCGACTCCCTTACTTTCTTCAAATCTCCCACGAACCTCCGCGCGCTTCCGGTGCGTGACGTCACCCGCACTCTGTCACACCGTTCCGTCATCTCGGGCTATTGTGACATCTCTGAGTTGCACGTCCGCCCCGCGCGCGCGTTACCACCTACATCAAGGTTTGCACCTAACTAACCCATGTGCTGAGCCGAAAGGTTCTCAGCCTAACTAAACTCAAAGGCATGAACCGAAATCCCTTGGTCATTTCGGTACACCAATATCATTCCTCTACTTAAAAAAAGAAAATGTAGATCTTTATCTTTGCCCTTGAGGTCATAATAATTACGGGGATGCGTATTTTTAATCCTCATTGGAAGACGTGGTTCTGGAGGTGATTGTGTCCTCTGTAAAGAGTACGGATGTAACTTACAAGACATATTCAGATTAATTGGCCGCGCAATTATCATGACTAGTTAATTTGGCATCACATGTGTGCGATATGGTCGGGTGGCTCAGTTGTAGAGTTTCGGCTATGCAATCTGTGGTCGTTGGTTTGATCTCCAGATGTGGAGATCACGGTATATACTGCTGATGAGACCTAATAAGGTCGAAACAGCTGTCCAGAGTTCGCCGGATTTTCTAGTCATGGTAATTCAATTCACAAACGTCTGTAAAAAGTAACTGTTATATAGCAATACTTGAAATCATTTAATTGTGAGAAAACACATGATCTCAGGCTCATTTAAAAATATTATCAACAAAATGTGTAGATAAATCATATTTAATATATATGTATATACAGAATTTGACATTAAGTAACCTACAATGATTGATATGCCATAAAACCCAACAAACTGCTTGTTCTAAAGCCTCTCCTTCTTATCCAACTGCCCTTTTTTAAAAATACGATAATCTCCCCATTTCTTGTGGCTTCTTTTTTGGAATAGTCCAACCTAGTAAGGGGTGATAGCCAACAGTTTAAAAGCAAAGACTTTATTAGAATGATCTTTTTACAATGTTCAGGTGAGTTATTAAATGATTTTTTTTTATTGCAGGTAGTGAGGATCGAAAAAATGACAGTTTATTATGTCTTGAAGGTAAATCTGGCATAACACCTAATCAAAACAACTGTGCCCAGTATTATGATTGTCATCTACGACCTTCACTTGCCGGCCAATGGGAGCCTCGGCTTGTCGAATGCCCTTATCCAATGTTGTTTAATAATGAGACCAGTAGATGTGAACCGTATCGTTTCGTTGATTGTGGATCGCGTTATGAGCCCCAACAACCATGTAAATATACTTTTCGTTTATTCAGTTGAATTCATATTGCAGGTCTCTTTTTTGTCTCATCTCGTTATTATTTTTGATTTTAATTCTTTTCTTTGCTCATCTTTTTTTTTTTCTATTATCAACGTTAATGATATCATACCATATACCTTCGTCTTGTCTATCCATGCCATGATTATGTTTTTTTACCTTGTTCTTACTTTTTTCAGAACTTATTGGTCTATGAACAGAGGCATATATAACATTACATATAAACATAAAATTTCAGAACGGCTTCAACTGAATAAAATTAATCTAGAAGTGTGGTGTTTTTGCAGCAATTAGAATTAATTGACGAATTAAAAAAAAAACAATGTGGAAGCCTTCAGCGCAACTAGAAGTCTAATAAAGTGCGTATATTGCACCAAAGAACAGGAAGGTGTCCAGCCCGAGGAAAACTGATTGAACTGTAGAAGAGACTATTTCCAGTCTGTATGCAGCTACAAAAAAGTATAAAAAGGATAGAACCCCCCCCACCAAAAAAAAAAAAACAAACAGAAAATACGGTAGTATATTCTATAAAAACCTATGCAAAATCGAGATACCGTTAAAAGTGAATGGCATGAAATTTCAAATCCAAATTAAAAAGTAATTGTGACTTTAAAAAACATTTTTTATGGATTTGTCATCAAAATGTAAGGTACCATTGAAGGAATTTTTGAGACAAAAACCCGTTATGAGATTATTTCCCCAAATCATGAACTCCTTGAGAATAGAGGTTTTTTAAGTATATACTGCAAAATTAATAAACCATATAAAGTCCAAAGAACCTGATATAGGACATTTAAAAGGATATAAAGCGAGTATTCGTCTATAAGAAAATAATCGTGCAGTATATTTAGAATCTCGAAAAATGTTTATTCAGATTTTACCAATAGTAGAGGCGAAACTAAAGAAAACAGAAAAAGGTATACGTGAGAGTTCCCTATGGTGGTAACAGTTGGGCATCACCAGGTTTGTAATAAGAAAACCCAGTGGAGATTTGATATGTGGTGATTACAAAGTTGGACTGAATCATTAGATATGCTTGGATTCATTCCCCTTGCCTAATATTGAAACTACAATTCTTAAGTTAGCTAACATGAAATGATTTGCTAAGATAGACTTAAACTCAGTTTCTGTATTAGTCTTCCGGCTCACCAACCGGATGAGTATGGCACTAGGCTTTTTAAAGGTGGGTCCAGGTGCAGGGCCACAGCTCACATGCACCCACATTTTCAAAAATACCTCGGGGCATTCCTCTAAAGAGGGGCGTCAGGCAATTAACCTAACCCCTTCGAAGAGGATTAAAGCCTGGGGGACGGCGTCCTGAGGCCAGAGGGATCTCCAGCGCCGAAGCACACCCGACCGGAAACGTGCAGTTGACACCACGGCCGGCCGAAGTGCGACCCAACAACTGGAGAGGCGCACCAAACACAAGGGTTTGGTCAGGTATCTTTCACGTGCCCCACCGAACAAGCGAGTTTGACACAAGGCCGTTTTTAAGGTGGATCTAGTCGCAGAGCCATAGCGTACAAGCGTCCGGCATTTCCAAAAATACCTTTGGTCCCGTCGGCATTCTCTTAATAGGAGCGCCTCAGGTGCCAGGAAATGACACCCCCCGTAAGGGTGTAAAAGTCTGAGGGACGGCTCCCTGAGGCTGGAGGAAATCTCCAGTGCTGAGGCAACACCTGATCAAGTCGCGCTGACCAAAACACGGCCGACCGAAGCGTGCCCCAAACAACTGGAGAGGCGGACCAAACACGGGGGCTTAGTCAAACTTAAAATCTGTTTCTAACCAAATAGAAATTGAGGAAAAATTTAAAGAAATTACTTCAATTAACGCCCATTTACGAAAATGGACACATCTTCCATTTGGAGTTAAGACTTCAAGCCACATTTTTTTCAAACAACAATTGAAAATGTTCTACCGAAGGTAAAAATATAATCATATACAAGGCGACATATACATATGTCCTTACAATAAAGAGGAATTAGATTTTAAGAAATAAACACGTTTTAAACAAATAAAAAAATGCTGGTATGTCGATAAATGTGAATCGAGTTGTGACAAAATATCGTATTTAGGATATTAAATATCTAAAAGAATTTCAGACGATTAACTGATAAATGAAATATTGGAAATATATAAATCAAGAAATAAAAAGGAGTAGGAATCCTTTTTGGGAATGACTAATTTTTATTGCAAATATTTACTGATATACAGCGACATAATGTAGAATTTATATGAACTCAAAAGAAAAAAATATAGCTCTTGAAAGTTTAATAAAGACACTAATAAAACAGATTGTAAAAATATTTTATCCATAAAAGGAAGTGACATTGACGACAGATCCACCTGAATACGCAGTCGTTACGATTCTGTCTCTAGAAGGCAATCCAATTATGTACCTGTTGAGAAAACTGACTTCAACCGAGGCCAACTATTCAAATATTGGGAAAGAGGTATGAGCGATAGTTTGGTACACTGAACGAGCTTGAAATTTCTTGTGGGGAAAATATTCGTGTTGAGGTCAGACCAAAGACCTTTTGGAATTTATATTTTACCCCAGAAGGGAATTACCAAAAGTCCCATATTCTAGAATTTTAAAATGGGCAATAAAACTCGTGACCTTTGAGATAATATACGTAAAAGGAAACGCTATTCAACTCGTAGACGAACTATTCAGACTAAATTTTGAACGCTTGAAAATTCACATAAAATACAGCATTTTGTGGAAACGGACGAGTTACCCCTAAATCGTCTAAGGGTGTCCTCGTGGTGTTATGGTTAAAGCGATGGACTGCGAAATCGTAGTAATCGAGTTCGTACTCCAGTCGCGCTATTAGGTTCACTTTCGGGCACATACCCTCGAGAAAGGTATTAAACCCCTCATCCTCCCAACTATGGGTTAAATAGTACCACTACTGTTCTTCTAGGAATATGGCTTTGGCATTAAATAACCTATAAAGGTTGATAGGCCATTAAACAAAATCAAACTTAAATCGTCTCAGAACGGAAACCAAACAAGATCCGGTGTTAAGTCGAGTTTTCGACAGAATGAAAAGAAAAGCTTGAAACAATTTTTCATTGGCCGAAAGACCCTACAAAGAATCGAGGTATAAACTAACTGTAAAAATAAAAAAAAACAACATAATATGCAATGGAGATATATCTCCACAAAGTCAAAGTATCACAAGGTATACCTTATGATGTACACTGTAGTATAACAGGGACACAAAAAATTAAAATTGCATGCGTGGTGACCAAGATATTCTCGAGATGTAACTTGTTGAAGATAGCAAAAATGTTCAGAATGAAAAAAAAAAAAAACGAAAAACTTTCAGCAAAACAAAATTCACTTTTGGCTTAAGGTAAAAAAGGCATTGGGCTACTTTAAAGCTTTGTGGACTCATTTTCAGGATGGCCTGAAGTATTTAAGTTTGCCGACAGAAAAGCAGCCGCTATAGAATAAATCTTAAGAACAATATTTTTAAAGAATGGGGTCCTTTAGTCTCAGATAATGCGCCAGAATTTTGCTACGAAAACTTATGCTCATGGCTAAAACGTATTGGATGTGTCCCGTATAAAACGCCGCTGAACTAAATGCAATCGAATGGAATTGCTGGAAGAATAGTACAGACTTTGAAAATATGACAAAAGTATTTCCTCCATTTAATAACATGGACTTACTTACCAAAATTATTGTTAAGCTATAGAACAATTCCTCATGCAAAATACAAAGTCCTTCCACATTAATGGATAGACAGAATAGAGCTCCCATAACTTTATAATCTTCAACAAATGAAAGTGTATAGTATAAAAATAACAAAGAATCGAATTCAGAGAAAGCAAATTTTGTTATACAAAAAGGACATAACACGACAATACTAAAAAAAAACTACTCCAAAAATGTAAATATGAACGTACAATGAATACGATTCCCAAACATATCTGCATAAAATATCCCAAAACGGGTTGACATGCCGTTAAATTCAGTAAATTAATCCATCAGATACTTCATCCAGCCTGAACTCAGTGTAATCGAGGTTTCGTTCTAAGTACTGTGGAGGGACATTTTGATTTATTCAGTTTATTTTGTTTTCTTACAAGGAACGTATTAACGATTTGGATAGAAATATAGATGAAGACCAGTATTATTAAATGTGACTGTCCAAAACCATAGATACTACACACTGATCCGTAGCAGGATTGATAATCAAAACACAATGCTATTACATTTTATTAGCTTTATACCAATATTCATCTTTCTATATAAATTATCTTCTCTTTGTAGGCGAATACTTAGCTAATCACTGCCATTCTGTAGACGGAACTATTTGCGAGCCGTGCCCGAGAAGATTTCCATCTTGTGTTGGACTCGAAGATGGCCTCCAACCTTGGACAGACAAAGAATGGACAGCCCTGTTCATGACTTGCAAAGATCAACGTGTTCTCACCAGAGGGCGCTGTCCATCTTCGCCTGAACGCGAGGGAATGTTTCATCCAAAGCTGAAATTTTGTGTTTCGATTTTGCTAAATAACCATTAAAGAGCAACATATTCCGAGATACAACTGAATATCTTGTAGTATTATAGACACACACACACACACACACACACACACACACACACACACACACACACACACACACACACACGGTCCATATTGATCCGAAAATGGAGTAAGTGGGTCCCAAATGTGTCTAATAGATCTGTATAAAAATCATTAATTTTAGATTGTCATATGATTTCGTTATGGTTATATATTAGTTATATGGTTTTAAATAGTTATATGGTTTCGAGTATCTCTGAGTGCGAATTACTTGTATTAAGAATAGTTACTTGATGCTATTATTGTTTGCCAGGGATTATTATTATAAGTTACTTGAAAACATAATTGCTTGAAATACTTGCAATCATATAACTGTGTGCAAATTGTTTTTACCAAACAGGAAAACTTGGAACCACATAACTGTGGACAAATTACTATCATTATTGTTAATAGTTGTGAGCTTTTCACATAAACGTTAGCTGATGGGTTTTCATGGCGTCAGAGTGGAGGCAAGTTTCCAGGACTTGTCTCAGTATTCCGGCCGATCTCAAAGCTGTAATCTGGATGGTCTCTACTCGTCTTCTGATCGCTAAGTCTTTCCAATTCCTTTATCAATTCTTTGGGGATTGTTCCGAGCGCACCAATTACAATTGGTATAGTTATCACCTACACTACTATGGTAGTTTTTTTTATTTAGTTCTCTAGCAAGGTCTAAGTACTTTTTCGTTTGCTTTTAATTTCAATATGTGGTCCCTATTCGGCAAGTTCTCTTTTTAGTTGTTGACTATTTCTGGATACGGTCGTCTGGCCTGAATTAAGTGAGCGGTTTGTTTGTTATTATTAGTCGAAGTAGTTGTTACTTGAAGTTATGATTCTTTATAAATAATGATTATAATAATAATTTTTTTCTGGCAAATAATTCAGACATCAGCATTAAAAACCCTGCAAAAAATTGACATACCTTGAAACGAACCATCAAAATCATGGGAAAATGAATTAAGATATCGAAAGAACAGTTTATGTAGCCTATAAAACACACACATAAATACAGACACTCATTAACACACACACACACACACACACACACACACACACACACACACACACACACACACACACAAATAAGCACGCACAATCACATACATAAACGCATACACATATAAACATTCACACTCAAATAAATATGCATGCACATAAAAACAATCACACAGACACACACGCAAATAAACAAGCACTTACACACATATGGACATACACATACACATACACATATGAACTCACTAAAGTCACACACACACACACACACACACACACACACACACACACCAATAAATCCGGTTTCACTTATGCTCTTAAATCTTTTCTTTTTATTTTTAAAGTTTTTTTTATAGCTCGAAAATTGTGTAGTTGATTAAAGATTGTCAAAAGAATAAGTCTTTATTTATTCCTTTTCTTTATGGAAACAATCAACACATAATCCCAATTAAGGTAATCTTACAAATTTGTTTCCATGTATCAAAATTATTTTTGATTTTAATCAACTAAGTGTCTCTCATAAGAACACACAGTAAGTTTGTTTTTTGTAACTTATGTAAGACCCTACATCTGGTATCTTCAGATGACCTTACGTTTCTCAGAAGCTTTCCTGCCCAATCGACTGGAGCCGTTGAATACACTAACTACATCTCTGCTGTAAACAACCTCAACAAGAATGCAGAAGATCCCAGACCTGGCAGGAAGTTGACTGCAAGATGTCCTGAGAATATGAATGCAGTGAGAGATTCTGTCGGAAGGAGTCCAAAAAGTCCCTCCGAAGGCGTTCCTCATATGGTTTGATCTTTCTGAAGTGATATGATTGCTCTTTAAGACTCAGATGAAAGATAACTTAATGCAATATGAATTATCATATTAATAGTTGAATCTATTTTGAGACTCCCTGTATAATAAAGTAAATAAATGCAAAAACTTGGAAATTGAAATTGAAAATAAGTGGCACTTAAAAACTACCTCTATACTCATGGGAGCCCTGAGTATCATCAAGATACCAGGCAATTCCAGCCTTATATGAAATACAAAATAAATTGTCCATATGCGGAACTACACATCTTAGGGGAATATAATTAATCTAATTGAAAAACACCAAGCATAAGATACGATAAAAGGAATAAATACATATAATCACTTCCTTTCCTAACCCTAAATCTTAGAGGATGAATTCTACGAAGGACTATAAGAAACTTAATGCAAAGCTGAAAATTAAATAATAATAATAATAATAATATGGTATATGCTCAACCCAGCACCTGTCCTGGAAAATTACACACATAAACTCCTATGGGACTTTGACATACACACAGATCACCTAATCTCGGCCAAGAGACCATACCTTATAATAATCAACAACAAAAAAAGAGAATTTGCAAAATTGTCGACTTTGCTGTCCCGGCTGACCACAGAATAAAACTGAAAAAATGTGAAAAGAAGGATAAGTACCTCGACCTTGCTAGAGAACTGAAAAAGCTGTGGAACATGAAAATGACGACAATACCAATTGTGATTGATGCTTTTGGCACAATAACTAAAGGACTATTAAAAGGCCTGGAGGACTTGAGAGTTGGCGGACGGGTAGACTATCCAAATGACAGCATTGCTGAGAACGGCCAGAATCCCGAGAAGAGTCCTAGATACTTGAGGAGACTTGCTGTCACTCAAACTCCAGTGAGAAACAATCAGCTAAAACTGATGTGAAAAACTCTCATAATAATGAAAACAAGAAGAGAGACAAGTACTTAGACCCGGTGAGAGAACAAGAAAAAACATGAAGGTGACGATGATACCAATTGGTGCGCTCGGAACGATACCCAAAGGCTTGGTTCGGGGGCTGGAAGAGTTGGAAATTGGAGTCCATCCAATCTACAGCATTGTTAAGTTTGGCTAGAATACTGAGAAGTCTCCTGAAGACTTGAGGAGACTTGCTGTCACTTAGACTCCAATGAAAGACCATCAGCTAACGTTAGTATGAAAAAGTCGCAAGGAGTAATATGATAATAATAGCTAGAGCTGAGAACTAAAAAGTTATGGAACATGAAAGTGAAGGTGATACCAATTTTAATTGTTGCGCACGGTACGGTCCCCTAAGGCTTGGTAAGGGGACTGGATGAGCTAGAAATCTGAGGATGTGCCGAGATCATTTAAACTACTGCATTACTAAGATTGGCCTGCATACTGAGAAGAGTCCTGAAGACTTGAAGAAACTTACTGTCATTCAGATTCCATTAAAAGACCATCACTTAACGTTGGTGTGAAAAACTCGCAAGGAATAATAATGTGCAAGAAATCTAAATTTGACCATACAAACAAATGGTATATGCACAACCCAGCACCTGTCCTAGAAAATGACACACATAAACTCCTATGGGACTTTGACATACACACGAATCACGTAATCTCGGCCAGACTAGACTTTATAATAATCAGCAAAAAAAAAAAAAAAAATTTAAAAAGAGAACTTTTCTGTCCCGGCTGACCACAGAATAAAACTGATAGAATTTGAGAAGAAGGACAAGTACCTCGACCTTGCTAGGGAACTGAAAAAACTGGAACATGCAGGTGACAATTATACCAATTGTAATTGGTGCGTTTGGAACAGTAACTAAAGGATTACTTAAGGAACTGGAAGACTTGGAAGTTGGCGGACGGGTAGAGACCATCCAAACGACAGCATTATTGAGAACGGCCAGAATACCGAGAAAAGTCCAGGAGACTTGAGGAGACTTGCTGTCACTCAGACTCCAGTGAAAACCATCGGCTAACGCTGATGTGAAAAGCTCTAATGAGTTAATAATAATAATAATAATAATAACAACAACATAGATATATAAACATATATATAAACAAGAGGCGCTCGTCATGTAATGGTTATCGTCGTAGGAAATGGACACGGCAACTCAAATTCAAATCCTTGACGCGGCTGATTGCATTTCCCATAGGACTAATACTTTTGGGAAAGGTATGAATCCAGCTATTTTCCCTCCAGCTATGGACGAAATAGTTAGACAGACTGAACTCTTTAGCCTTGGTTTGGCAACTGATATAAGAGAAGGAAAACTATAAACTCTAGCCTGTTAGGCTCCTTTTAAAAATTGACCTTGTGTCGCATCCTGCTCGTGTGGAGAGATTGATATATATATATATATATATATATATATATATATATATATATATATATATATATATGAGATTTGTTATTAAATAACCAACAAGTGTTGATATGCCATAAAACACCAAGCAAACAAACAAGTGACCATTTAAGGGCAGTTTATTTAGAAATAGTAATAAAGAACACACCCGTTATCATTTCTTTTTCATGAAGGGATTAATTGCTAATTAAGTTGCTGAATTCTGTTATCGGGACCTCACATACGATAAACTATGATGAGCAATGTCGAGAGATAACACTATTTCTAGAATGACATTACCGTTGATCCTGATACTGGCACAGAGTGCATTTCTTAGAAAATTGATATCACTTAGTGTAGCATCAAATCTGAACGCCCATTAAAATCTGTTTTCATGTTTCGTGATACGAATTTTTTTTTCTCTCTATCTTTATAGAGAAGGGTTACTTTTGAAATACTGAAGAACAATGATTTTCTCACTAAGATTATGTTGAAAGAAGTGGTTCGCGTTTGATCAGAGAAGTTGAACAATGAAAATCCAGTTCAATACTCTGACGAGTGACCATTTACGAAAAGCAAGTACTGTAAGGCACCTGAGGTCTGCATCCAGCATGAGGCAAAACTTTATAAACCATAACAAGGCTCTCACTTTTCTATCTTACTTAGTTTCTTTCTTTCTTCTTTCTTTCTTTCTTTCTCACTTTTAATTTATATCTCTCAACCTATCTCACGTTATTTATACCCATTTCATTTTGTTTCTATCTATCTATCTATCTATCTATCTAAAAGTAAAAGTAAAGTTGGCGACCGTAGTCGAGGGCGACCAGAAGGCTCTCTTTTCAATAGCTACAATATCAAGATGTAGGGGAGGGCGCTACTCCGTTCCCTGGATTGCTCCACTTTACCCTTGATACGTACCTTATATTGCTGAGTGTTAAGCAAGGAGGTATCAAGTACCATTTTTCGAGTCTTTGGTATGACACGACCTGGGATTGAAACCAGGTCTCCCGGACCATTGGCGAACACTCTACACTATCTATCTATCTCACGTTATTTCTATCCATCTCATTTTGTTTCTATCTATCTATCTATCTATCTTGATTTTTCATATGTATCAATCAATCTCACACTGTTTCTATCTATCTATCTATCTATCTATCTTTCTCACTTATAATTTATATCTATCAACCTATCTCACGTTATTAATACCCATTTCATTTTGTTTGTTTGTTTGTTTGTTTGTTTGTTTGTTTCTTTCTATCTATCTATCTATCTCATGTTATTTCTATCCATCTCATTTTGTTTCTATCTATCTATCTATCTATCTATCTATCTTGATTTTTCATATGTATCAATCTATCTCACGCTGTATCTATCTATCTATCTATCCTTTATTTATATATATTAGTAAAGGGAAATTTGTCAATAATGACACAGAAATCAATTTTTCGAGCCTTGCATATTATACCTTAATCTTTCTCAACGTCAGGAGCAATTTTACGAGATAACACCATTTCCTGACACAGGCATAAAGTGTTTCTTTCAGTTGTCTGATTTTTTCTAAAGAGTACTACCAAGTCTGAACAGTCATTAAAATGCTTTCATGATTCGCGTTCCTAAAATACTTTTTCCTTCATCCGCTTTGAGAAAGAATTACATTCGAGATAGTAAGAGTAAGACTCTTTTCGTATTTTTTTTTATTGGTCAGCAGTCATTTGAGAATATGTGACGATCCCCCCCACACACACCGAAGGTCCACAAAGGAGCCTTTTTTGGCTATGCCTGTCAACCATGCAACCGAAATCTGTTATCAGATAGTCCCATTTTTTAAAAAAATCAACGTCATGAGCAGTGTCATGAAAAAAGACACAAGAATTAGAATAGTATTAAACTGTGATTCTAAAAGAGTCCTAAAGTCTTTCATTCCGGTGTCTTATATCACCGAAAGAGTTCAATCAGTTCTGAATATATATCAAGTTTTTTCATAGTTTCTTATGAGAAATTTTGGCTGTATGCAGCACAACCTCTTAAGACGGATAAAGGAATGTTGGTTGAATTCTAAATATTTGAAATAAAGTATTGAGTTATTTCACTCCTGACTCTGCGATGTGATGTGATTAAAAACATCACACATGGCCTCACAAGATTTGGAGTGAGTCAAAAGTTTTTTTTTCTATTTTCATTATGTGAGGCACAATTCAGCAACTTCAGATGCTTTTGCTGAGTTCATGAAGCTGATAAGCCACATTGGACAGTGAGATAGCGATCTCGCCTGATACTCTCCGAGTGCTACTCACCGGATTTGCCTCGATAGTTTTTCTGATTGTCGAGGTTTTTGTAGCCCGAACAAAATTTCTTGAGCCATCGGGTTACTATTCTGTAATCAACTGCACTTTCACCTTTTATATAACAAATGTTTTTTTTGGTTACTTCTATAGCAATATTGCCTAATTTGAACTCATAAAGCATAAGTCCTTAAATTAGATGTTGCTTATTCATCTGTGCGGCTTTCTAATCATACACTGAGTAAAGCAATGCACAACGTGTCAGTGCACCTGTTGTATAACCATAATACATATACAACTATACACGGAAACATAGTCAACACAATAAAGACGAACGGACACAGTTCTTCAGAAAAATATACCTCTCACACTTTATTCGAAATGGTTGCGAAAGGGTTATGTGTGAGAGGTAAGTTGGAGACTGAACAAACTGCAACATATTGACCCCCAGTTCCTTTGTCTTTAGCAGCACTTCTTTCTCGTTCTGCTGGGCTGCTCAATCGGGGGTCCTGAGAGCCCATAGCCCTCTGCTGGGTGCTGGTTCTCTCTACAGCATCTTATCTCCAACTAACTGACTTCAGCCAACTGAACCTGTCTGTGGCCCCGGGTTATATAATTGTTTGAAGTCCACCTGCTTTTTGTGGGCGTCACATCTGCACCCACTTCCACCCGTCCACAGTCAAGGTTATACCAGATATCTTCGACCGGATGCACATGTTCCTTGATCGACGGCTGGGTTGGAGGTCAATATGTTACACACCAACTACGACTACACTACCGATCACGGCGGGTATCATCCGTGACCTGAACTCCTCTGGTCACGTGATATACATGCCACAAAGTAGCACGTACCAAAATATTGCAAAACTTTTGACTTGCCCTTGTAATTCAGTTTCTTTACGTAGATGTCATTTTAGTGAATTGTTACATACTCTCTTCTTCTTACTTCGATGTTAACCCTTTTTCTTTCCGGATAGATCGACTGCATCTCTGCAGAATGGGTAAGGCTCCCTCCAACGAGTGTCCTAGATATGACAAATAATCGGATTTGAGGTTAGGGTTTCGAGCACGGCCTCGGTCGGCATACACGATTTTAGGCCTACCCAAAGTTATCTAATCACCAAGATTCTTGCAACCCGAGCGAAATTTCTGGAACCATTTTGGTGAGTGTACTGTAATCAACTGCGCTTTCACCTTTCGCGCAATAAATGCTTTTTGTTGCTTCAGCGGCTCTAAGGCTCATTTCGAACTCGTAAAGGATAAGATCCCGAATTAGAAAACGTTACACGTTCATTTGTGCAGTTTTCAAATCACATATGGAGCAAAGTAACGCACAAAGAGTCAGCGCACCAACTACCACAATACTACCAACCACAGCAGGTAATAATTTACTAAGCTTTTTTTTTTTGCTTAGATGTCATATAAATGGAGCACCCAATGAGACTCGAACTCACTCGTGTAGGTTTACTAGTCTAGCTTGCTAACCATTACACCACCAGAGGTGCCCTTTTTTCTGGGCTAGTTTGCTAACCATTACACCACCAGAGGTGCCCTTTTTTTCTAGTCTAGCTTGCTAACTATTACACTACCAGAGGTTCCCTACAGTAGGTAGGTACAGTAGGTACCTATCACGGCTTGAACTGCTTCGGTCACGTGATATACGCACCACAAATTAGCACGTACTACCAAAATATTGCAAAAGTTTTGACTTACCGTAGTACCGTAGAGAAAGCCATGTATACACACCACCAAAAAATTGCAGAACTTTTTATTCACCCTAATATTATCTCATGATAAAAAAAAGACCTGTTTTTTAATTGTTTCCTTAGCAGATTTGAAAAACCCTTCCAGAAATCTAATTTCGATGAGGCCCATTGTATATATACTGAAAACTCTACCAAAAGCCCAGTCGATAAGGCTTGAAATATGTTGACTGTATCCCGTGCTGAGGGGTAAGAGCCCCCTCCAAAAAGAGGTATTCTGGGTATGACACTAAACTGGTGAGATTCCAGTCTTGACGTTTTGGGGAATGTTGGGTACCCATTCATTGCCATAACTCCCAAGTTCAATCTGACCTGGAGAGGTAGTATCTGTTAGGGTCCTATCTCTGGATCAAATAGAACTGTTCAATCATTTACAAAGGATTATTCTTGTTAGATTCTTGAAACTTTACAGTGGTGTGCAAATTATTTGGATTACATGGAAATACATACATTATTGGTCTAATGGGTAGAGTGTTTGCCAATGACCTGGGAGACCGGGTTCAATCCCGGGTCGAGTCATACCAAAGACTCAAAAAATGGCACTTGATGCTGTCTGGCTTAAGACTATACATTATAAAGTTTGGATCAAGGGTAAGTGGAAAGGAGTAGTGCCTTCCCCTACTGTAGTAGCTATTGAAAAGGAAGCCTTCGGGTCACCATCGATTACGGTCGCCGACTTTACTTTATTCATATTATCATTATTAGTTTTAGACGGTAATACTTGAAATCATTTGAACAGTGTGCAAGCAAAAGAGCTGTCACTCATTTAAAAATAAAGTTACCTTCAAATTATTCGCTTACAAATATATATATATATATATATATATATATATATATATATATATATATATATATATATACTAATCTAATATCTACCAGCATTCACGGTACCAGAAAAAAACGAAAAAAACCCCGCCAGGAACAAGAGATAAAAGTATCTCGAATCACCGCCCGGGGAAAAAAGAAAACATTATAGGTCAAAAAGAAAGAAAAGGCCAACCTCGTCCGACTCCTTGAAAAAAATCAAGGGATACGCAGTCAATTGGTCAAAAGGAAACTAAAAACCTTCCGTGAATCCTGCAATGCTACAATTACAAAAGTGCTCAACACAAGTGGAGCCAATTATAAAATTAACTTAAATCGCGAGTCGGAAATCTTCTACTAAAGTTTCACCTTATTGGATCATCAGGAAGTTAATTATATATATATATATATATATAAACAGGATTTGGTATTAAATAACTCACAAGAGTTGATATGCCATTAAATACCATCAAATAAACGAATATTTCTATCGAATACTAATAATTGACAAGCAATTATATTTTATGAAAATTAAGTTATTATTTTATTCCTGGTATATTTTAAGAATTGGAATGTTACCCAGTCGTCTGGTGCTGTAGAATACACCGACTACTTCTCTGCAAAGGGGTAAGACCCCCACAACGAGTGTTCTGGATATCACACTAAAAATCAGATGTTGAGCTTCCAGTAATACTGGAGCTTTAAGGAATGCGAAGTACCTCTTCATAGCCATTACTCCCACGTCCACTATGGCCCAGAGGGGTAACACCTGATAGGGTCCTATCAATGGGTTAAATAGAACTAAACTGTATACTTATGCTAAACTGAATTGTCTATCTCCATCTGTTCATCTCATCCGTCGCTCCCGTCAGGTTTTCTAAACTTCAACCTGTGTCCATACTGTTGTAGATAAATTTTTGCTGGTGATCCCACACTGTCACGTCCATATGAGAGGGTCCATAAAAGAACATTACTTAGGAGTTCGTCTTTGAATCTGTTTCAAATACTTTATACTTACTTGCAATATCAATGTTTTAAGAGCCAATGTATTAATAAGGTTTACAATCATATTAAACTGAGAAACACTTTATACTTAATCGCAATATCAATGTTTTAAGAGTCAATGAACTAATGAGGTTCACAACCATTTTAAACTAAAAACATTTCATACGCTTATTTGTAAATTTTTTTGTATTCGTTTGCTTTTAAAAGTCTTTTTTTGCAGGTTACGTCTATATTGATATAGCAATCAAGTATCTTTCACATATCTTAATGCATGTACAATCAGTCCGGGTTAGAGTGGACCTGAGAGTAATGGCAATAAAGATTCCCCCATGATCTAGGACTGGAGTAAAAAATTATAGCTTCTTATGTTGTATGAGGAACAGTGACCTATTATATATATGAATTTTTCCCGAAAAGTTCATTGGCTGACCATGATACTCTCATGGAATGTGACCAAATGTGGTTTATTTTTCAACATAGTTCTCCTTGCAGTCTACACACTTCTTTCATTGGTGTTGCAATACTTGGATCCCATTGATAAAAAAAAGTCATCCACATTAGACATGACATCATCATATGAACTCTACCGCCTACCCTTGTAGATAAAGGGGTGTCCTCGTGGTATAATGGTTAAAGCGATGGACTGCGGAATCATAGTACGCGAGTTCGTACTCCAGTCGCGCTATTACGTTCACTTTCGGACAAATACCCTTGGGAAAGGTATGAACCCCCCTATCCTCCCAGCTATGGGTTAAATTGTACCACTACTGTTCTTCTAGGAGAATGGCTTTGGCATTAAATAACCTAAAAAGAGTTGATATGCCATTAAACAAAGAAACTAAACCAAATCTTGTAGATAAGCATATTTTCAAGGAGATAAAAATAAGGTAGAAAAATGTAGCCATGTTATGGATTGACAACAAAATAGGATATGATATGATCCTAGAAATTGGGATAAAGTAATGTTTGAAAATGTCCAAGATATCTGAGTAAATCATAAACTTCATTACAAGTGCTATGGAAAGCTGAGGAATGGAACTATCTGCAGAAGGCATCTTTCAAGCAGGTTCATTATTGGCACTACTATTTGTTATTGCAATAATGCAATTATAAATAATTTATACACTGTTATATGACTCTCTGATGGAATCTCACAGGTAATACCAATATAAAAAATATCAAAGTGATGAAATCATGAAAGATAAGAAACGTAACGTTGAAGTTTAGATGTCAACATAGAAAATAGATGTCCAAACTTGTCAACGATGAAACAAAAGTCTTGTATAAATTTACCGTTAGAAAAATTGAGAAAGGAGTAGAGCCCTTCCCTACACCTCTCTGTTGTAGCTATTGAAAAGGGAGCCTTCTGGTCACCTTCGACTACAATTGCCAACTTTACTTACTATTTATTTATAGAAGCCTCTACTGTTTTATGAAATTATTTGGATTCATGAAACTGTTCCTAATTAATAATAATCATCACGGCTAAAAGCTCATTTGTATTCTGATGGCGCGATAAGAAACGTAACGTTGAAGTTTACATGTCAAAATAGAAAATAGATGTCCAAACTTGTCAACGATGAAACAAAAGTCTTGTATAAATTTACCGTTAGAAAAATTGAAAAAGGTGATGGAATTTTTCACACATCTTAACGCATGAACCACTTTCTCATCAGTTTCCATATAAGGCTTTATCTATCTTTGTACCGTCACGATAAATCTAAAATCGGCTGAATGTTGTCAAAGAATGTCTTCATAGAAAAAAGTGGAATGGAATTTGAAACAAATGCCGAAGGACAGTGAAAGAAAATGACACTTTCTAAAATCAGGTTGACATGCTTCGCTTGAGATGTATAGTGTCATCAGAATGTAAATGTATTTATTACCAGAAGTGATTCTAAACTAATTGTAATAATTTGTGTAGAACGCATACCTGCTTATTTTAATCTTTTTTTAAGGTTTGATTTGTTTTTCTTTTTTGTTTTAATCGTATATCAACCTTCGTGGGTTATTTAATGCCAAAGGCATCATTCTAGAAGAACAGCTATTTAATCCATAGCTTGAAGGACAAGAGGACCCATACCTATCCCAATGGTATATGTCTGAAAGTGAACATAATAGAGCGACCGGAGCCCGAACTCACTCACTACGATTCCGCAGTCCAGCGCTTTAATCATTACACCACGAGGACCCGCTTTTTAAAAATAAGGAACTGATATAGTTAGAAATTATGAAACTAAAACTAAATTAAGAGTTTCTCTTGTTTTCTCCCCTATAATGTAAATTGATTTTTTGGCCAAAAGCTCATTTGCATTCTAATGACGCTAGAATTCTAGATCAATATGACGATCTGGTTTTTCAAAAAGTCTTTTTCGTTCTGAAATTGCTTAAATACCTTAAAATAAAGAATGAATTTTTCTAAAGTCAGGAGATTTGTATATCTTCAGGCTAATGCTCTTGAGAAAGGCATGAATCCACTTGATATCCTCCCAATTATAGGTAAATAGTAAAGTAAATTGGTTCTTTAGCTCTGATTAGTCAACTAGTCTAGGAGAAGGAAAACTTTGATTTACAACCAGCAATATTCCGGATAAAACATTAACTTTTTGTCACATCCTGCCGCAGAAATAATGAATGATTATTTTATTATCTTGAAGACATGAGATAACATTGAATCTTTTTATTAGATTGTAGCGAGTCCATATATATATATATATATATAGTACAATTAAATGGAGACTCAAACTCGGTTAAGCCGTCATAATAAATTTATTTCGGCGGAGAATATTATAGGTATATTTTCCGTCTCGTCAGATGACTCTTTTTACATGCTCTGTATTGTCCCAGAGAATATACCAATAATATTCTCCGCCGAAATAAATTTATTATGACGGCTTAACCGAGTTTGAGTCTCCATTTAATTGTACTATATACGCTCTGAATGTGAATTTTGTTATACCCCAGCGAATAAATAGGGAACTAACAATAGCCATACATTGAGCACTCTCATAGATTTATATGATTACCCTCATATATTCTATGTAAAAAGTAATCCACCCCTACTGTCCTTGGACACTAACTGGATGATTTATATATATATATATATATATATATATATATATATATATATATTCTGGAAAATGCAAATTGATCCGAATATATGTACAAATATGAAAAAAAGTTTTTGAGGGAATGATCTTATTTATAGTTGAATTATTTACCAAAGTTAAAGATTTCGATTTTGACATTAAACCATCATCAGGCCTGTTTTTATATGATGTTGTATTTTCTGAATTAGGAAATGTTAAATTTAATCAGGGAATATTATTTTCTGATGAACTAAAAGTGTCACGAAAGGGTGATACATGAAGTTCACGGTATATATATCAACCCCCTGGTAACTCTTGTAATTCTCATGATGTAATATTGTCAGATGATCATGAAAACCTGTAAATCTCAACGGCAAAGTGTGGTTTTAATTTACAATTTATACTACATAGATATGCTTTATTCCAGACATCGAGCTCTGTTTGCCTATATATATATATATACTGTCACATAACGAAAGGAAAGTCGCACTGTTATGTTTGTGTTTGTTCGCAAATGGTTCGGTAGACCTGGGTTCAGTCCCAGGTCGCGTCATACCAAAGACTTTAAAAATAGTACTTGATACCTCCTTGCTTAACACTCAGCAATATAAGGTACGTATCGAGGGTAAAGTGGAGCAATCCAAGGAAAGGAGTAGAGACCTCCCCTACACCTCCGTGAAGTAGCTATTGAAAAGGGAGCCTTCTAGTCGCCTTCAACTACGATTGCCAACTTTACTTACTATTTATTTATAGAAGCCTGCACTTTTTTATGAAATTATTTGGATTCATGCAACTGTTCCTAATTAATAAAAATCATCACGGCAAAAAGCTCCCCTGCATTCGGATGGTGCTAGACGTTTAGCTCAATATGGAGATCTTATTTTTCAAAATGTCTTTCCCTTTGTCACAGAGTGTTTTTTAGTGGCTAGTACCACGTGACTTCCGGTATTGCGGAGGAATAAAAGACGTCGTATTTCTTAAGCACGGGAGTTCTGCAAGATCTTGGTCAGTAGTAAGACCTACTTCGGATGTAACACCCACAACACGAGACTTATAATATTTGTTGGACTGTACCACTTTAGTGCCCGTGGTGTAATGGTTATCGTCGTAGGCAAAGGACACGGTGACACGAGTTCAAATCCTGGACGAGACTGATTGCATTTCACATAGCACTAATACACTCGAGAAAGGTACGAATCCAATTATTCTCCCTCCAGCTAAGGGTAAATAGTAGGACAGACTAGGTTCTTCAGCCTTGGTGAGGCAACTAGTCTAGGAGAAGGAATACTCTGAATTCAAACCTGTTAAACTCCGCTTAAAATTTGACCTTGTGTCATATCCTGCCTGAGCGGAGGGGTTGGTAAATATGGGTACCACTTAGTTAATAAATAATTAACTCTTTATTTCACGGTGTATCTCTTCCTTACCACGATACAACACATAGAAATGATGCCACTTGGGAAAAACGATATATATATATATATATATATATAAAGAGAGAGAGAGTGGGGAGAGTAACGGCAACCTCCGTAACTAGATGCATTTTAGTGTCATTCCATACTTTGGTATTTAGCATTCATGATAAATCTTTTTCTGGGACCCAAATAGCTGCTCTCTCTGTCACCTCAGGCTGTAGAATACGCCGACGACACCTTTGAAGAGGGATAAGACCCCCTACCCAGAAAACTACCATTTACGAAACCATTAAATGTATATACAAACAAATGACTAATATTTAATAGATTTATTTGTTTTTAGTGGTTGAAGATACTAACCTAGATCTGATGGTGAAGCTCTAGTTCTGGAGTTTGGGGAATGTAGAACACCTCTTTATTACATTCCTCTCAGATCCACTCTGACTCGATGTGGTAGTATCTTTTAGGTTGCCATCTAGGGACAAATAGATCAGTTTAATTATTTACTAAGGATTATTTTTATTATTAGTTATCTGAAACCATATTGCTGCGTGCAAATTGTTTATATTGGATCGGAATACTAGATAAATAGAATTACTAATGTTAAATAGCAATACTTGAAACCATTTAACTGTGTGCAAACAGATTTATTTGTATTGACAGTATTCAAAAGCATTTAAGTGTGTGCAAACAGATTTATTTGTATTAACAGTATTCAAAAACATTTGACTGTGTGCAAACAAATGATTAATATTAGTAATATTAAATAGAATTATTAGTGTTGTATGGATGCACTACTTGGACGCTAACAAAACGGCTGGAGAAGTAGCTAGACAGCAATTACACAAGAATGTTGCGAGTAATATTGAACAAGCCCTGGCGGCAACATCCCACAAGGCACCAACTATACGGCCACCTACCTCCCATCACGAAAACTATCCAAGCTAGACGAGCCAGACATGCAGGACACTGCTGGAGAAGCAGGGACAAGCTCATAAGTGATGTACTCCTATGGACCCCCACATATGGCCGAGCAAAAGCAGGACGACCAGCTCGAACAACAGCTATGTGAGGAAACAGATTGTAGCCCTGAAGACCTGCCAGAGGGTCAGAGATACCCGTGCTAGCGGCACGACATGATTATGATGATGATTAGTGTTACATAACAATGCTTGAAACCGTTTAGCTGAGCGCAAACAAATGATTAATATTAAATCAGAGTTTTTGGTTCCCTTGTTTAATGGCATATCAATCTTTGTGGGTTATTTAATTACAAAGCCATCTTTGTTGAAGAACAAAAGTGATACTATTTAACCCATAGTTTGGTGGGGGATAAGGGAGTTCATACTTTTGCCAAGGGCATTAGTCCCAAAGTGAGCGTCATAGCGTGACTGGAGTTCGAACTCACTTACTTTGAGGCCAAAGTCCAGCACTTTAGCCATCACACTTTGATATTTTGAATTACTAGAATTTAATAGCAATACTTTAAACCGTCTAACTGTGAGCTAATAAATGATTAATATCTGAATAATTAATGATACCATTACTTGAAACCGTTTAACAATATGCAAACAAATAAACTCTAACTCTTTTAGAAATGCACTTAACAACAAACTCTTCACTTTCACATATACACACACACACATATGAATATGAATAAACAGGATTTGACATTAAATAACCGTTAAAGGTTGATGATGTCATGAAACCAAATAACCTCGCTTAACGTAATCAAGTGTTTACGAGAGACCCACTTTATAGAGCTCTCGAAAACCTGATTTAATTTCCTTTTTATTTTTTTTTGCTTTTCATCAAAAAGATATAATAGAGAATTATGATTTTTTTTTTACTGTTTTGATGACTTTGTCCTCAGCGCAACAATAAAATCTGCATTTTTTATCACGTATTGTATTGGTTTTTATTTCACCGTGGACGATGAAGAGAAGGGATTCTATAGACCCATCACTCAGGTGAATATTTGTGCGTCGTTATATTGATAAGAATGATTATCATTGAACGATTTTACTTAAGTGAGAATGACGATTCTTTTAGCAGGTCTGCAAGAGTAGTGGCTTTCAAAGTTTTTAGAGCAGAGACTCCTTTCTCTTTCAGAGTCTAAGTGATAGACCCTTCTATAAATAAAAATCAAATCCCGTATACCCCCATATGAAAAAAAAGTTAATGAAGTTTATTTAAAATATTTAAGGAAAATAACATCTAATATTTGCACGGAACAGTGAGAGGAATGTGCTTGCTTTGCTTGGCACAAATTGTCAGTTTTCGGAGATATTTTTGATAAAAATACATGCAATTCACTTTGCACAAGTCTAGATTTGTATATAGTCATCATATAGTGCGGAAATTACCTTTCTTATAGATACATCGTTATGAAAAGTAGCAGCATTATGACAGTCTTTTGAGACAACATCGGATACTCAGAAGCCAAGCTAACCCATGATTTTGGTAATGGCTTCTATTTAAATTGAATTTTCGTAGGTGTATATTTGTAACTAGAAATACGAATTTGAGTTCCATCACTAATCAGATAATATAACATTTCAAGACATCCTTGCAGTGTTCGTGGATCCCTGATGTTGACGTTGAAGATCTCCAGTAGATCTTGGAACACAGTTTGGAATCCGCTGTACTACAAGGCTTAACATTTGATCAAAGACATTTCAACTTCGCTTATGAGCTCGTCTTTCTGCAATTGCTATTCTTCGAAGAAGAAAAGATCAAAGGTCTGATCTCATTATTATCTTACTCATTGTGAGTTTTTCCACACCATCGTTAAGTGGTGGTCTTTCACTAGAGTCTGAGGGAGGCACCAAGTCTCATCAGGTCTCCAGGACCCTTCTTAGCATTTTAACCAATCTGAGGATGGTTTGAAGTCTCCCACAGATTTCCACTTCCTCAATTCCCATTCCTCTCAACAAAATGCACACTTGCTATTCGTTTGTATATTATCAATTTTTACTTCGATATAATTATTGTGGCAGAACTCTTCTCAGTATTCTGGCCGATCTTAACAATGCTGTAGTTTGGATGGTCCTGTTAATTCCAAGTCTTCTAGTCTCTTTAGTAATCCCTTGGTGACTGTAACAAGCACACAAATTACAATTGTTATCACCGTCACCTTCAAGTTCCGTGATTTTTTAGTTCTCTAGCAGGGTCTTAGTATTTATCTCTTTTTTCGCTTTCTTTCGATTTTACTCTATGGTCTGCTAAGACTCTTTTGTTTTTTTCGACAATCACTAGGTCTCGCCGTCTGGTCAATATTAGGAGATCTGTTAATATCTTAAATATCAAAGAAGTTTGTGCGTCTCATTCTCTAGGACGGATTCTGGGTTGTGCATGGTTTTTCACTGGAGTCTAAGTGACAGCAAGTCTCACCAAGTCTCCAGGACTCTTTTCAGGATGGTCTCCACTCGTCCGCCAACTTCCAAGTCCTCAAGTCCCTTTAGCAATCCTTTAGTTACTGTTCCAACCGCACCAATTACAATTGGTATAATTGTCATCTGCATGTTCCACAGTTTTTTCAATTCCTTAGCAAGGTCGAGGTACTTATCCTTCTTTTCACATTCTTTCAGTTTTACTCTGTAGTCAGCCGGGACAGCAAAGTCGACTATTTTGCAAGTTCTCTTTTTTTTTGTTGATTATTATTAAGTCTGGTTTTCTGGCCGGGATTAGATGATCTGTTTGTATGTTAAAGTCCCATAGGAGTTTATGCGAGTCATTTTCTAGGACAGGTGCTGGGTTGTGCATATACCATTTGTTAGTATGGTCAAATTTAGATTTCTTGCACATTTCCCAGTGGATCACCTTGCCGACCCAATCGTGTCTCGCCTTATACTCCCTCTGTGCTAATTTGCTGCATTCGCTTATTATGTGATTGTATTATTATTATTATTATCATTATTATTAAACTTCTTGTGATTTTATCACACCAGTGTTAGTAGATGAACTTTCACTTGAGTCTGAATAACAGCAAGTCTCCTTAGGGTTCCAGGACTTTTCTGAGTATTCTAGCCCGTCTTAACAATGCTATGGTCAGGATGATCCCAATTCTTCCACTGATCTCCCCTTCCCGCAGTTTCTTTTTTTTTTTTGAGAACTGTTCCAAGGGCGCCAACTACCAATGGTATCACCGTCACCTCCATGTTTCCCTTTCTGGTTTAAAAGTAATGTTTCCTGACTATAATCAGTCGCGCTACCTTATCATTTATTTATTTATTTATCGATTTGATTATTTATTTGTCAGATCATTTCTCAGTCGGTTGGGTCTGGAGAATATACTAACTCCATCTCTGCAAAGGGGTACCCCCACCCAGCGAAGCCAGCAGTTGACCGTGGGTTACGACCCGTAATACGACAAGTTCCTGGTGTCTGAGCACTCCGTGACCCACCAACCGCATTGGTCACGTAACCAGGAACATTTGATTTTGGCCCTTACTGGGTGAGACAAACAGAGAAGGAACGTAGACAAAAAATCTCGAGAAAACACTACTGTTCGTAGATTTCTGCAGAGATTTTGATTCAACACACAGAAGAAAGATGAAGCAAATAATACTAGGATGTGATTTCCCTAAAGAAATTATAACTGCAATAATGATGCTTAAAAAAAAAACAACAAGAAAGCAATGGTTCGTTCACTTGATGGAGATACGTACTTTTTTGACATAGTCGCTGGAGTCTTGTAAGGAGATACATTAGCATCATATTTATTTATTCTCTGACTAGAGTACGTACTTTGTAGTAAGTAAAGCTGGCGACCGTAGTCGAGACCGACCATAAGGCTCTCTTTTCAATAGCTACAACACCGAGGTGTAGGGGAGGGCGCTACTCCTTTCCC
Organism: Sepioteuthis lessoniana; assembly: GCA_963585895.1. Classification (NCBI taxonomy): domain Eukaryota; kingdom Metazoa; phylum Mollusca; class Cephalopoda; order Myopsida; family Loliginidae; genus Sepioteuthis; species Sepioteuthis lessoniana. The sequence continues at coordinate 39,943,608 of OY757942.1, read as the reverse complement.
TGGATTGCTCCATTTTACCCTTGATACGTACCTTATAATGCTGAGCGTTAAGCAAGGAGATATTTTTATCCTGATTTGTAAACTCCCGGATCATTGGCGAACGCTCTACCCACGAGGCCAATGAGCCGGTACTTTCTACATCTATAGATTTAATTAAAAAAAAGTTTCACATTGAAAAAGGCGAGAAGCAGACAATATTCCACAAAAACTATGACTGATGCAGACTAAACTGATGACCTTGCACTTCTCACTAATACACCAGGCCAAGCACAACCCCTACTGCATAGCTTAGAGTAAGCAGCAGGGATGTAGCCCTGAAGACCTGCCAGAGGCGATGAACTTTTGGGAAAAGTGGCGAGAGAGGGTCAGGGATATCTGTGCTAGCGGCATGACATGATGATGACGACTTATGCTAAACTGAATTGTTTGAAATAGAACTATTTATATGTATAAAAATGGATTTGGCATTAAATAACCTACAATGGTTGATATGCCATAAAACCAAGCTAAACCAAACCAAACTAAATCATACTAATATAATATAATGGCCGAGGGATTTCGGTTCATGCCTTTGGGTTTAGTTAGGCTGAGAACTTTTCGGCTCAGCACATGGGTTACCCAGATGCAACATTGATGCAGTTGTTAACACGTGCGCGGGGGTCGAACGTGTCACTTAGAGATGTCACAATAAGCCGAGATGGGAAACAGGGTTACAAAGTGCGGGTGACGTCACGCACCGGAAGCGCGCGGAGGATTTTAGGGATTTCGAAGAAAGTTAGTAGAGTTGAAATTAGATGCCGAAGGAGACGGTTGGCTTTCGTTGGCTCTCCGAGGCCAGACGAACTTGCGCGCCATGGGCACCGCGCGAGATGGGGCCCAGATGGAAAAGCCACTATAAAAAGATTGTGTCTCTCTCCTTATGTCAAAACCTTTAACTCAAATATATTAAAAGGTTTCGTACCTGAACTGAGAAGTCGTTACATGTTTTTCGTATTTCGAGATTCCTATGTTCTATGCGAGATGTGTTATGTATATATGTAATGAACGTTCTAATGCACGTGTCATACATAGCCGTATCTGGCTATGGTACACTAAACCGAAGTATTTGAAATAGAACTGTTTGATCATTTAACTATGTGGGAGGTGCCCGTGGTGTAATGGTTATCGTCGTAGGAAATGGACATGGCGACACGACTTCAAATCCTGGACGAGGCTGATTGCATTTCACTAATACCCTTGGGAAAAGTATGAATCCGATTATTCTCCCTCCAGCTATGGGTAAATAGTAGGACAGACTAGGTTCTTCAGCCTTGGTGAGGCAACTAGTCTAGGAGAAGGAAAACTCTGAATTCAAACATGTTAAACTCCGCTTAAAAATTGACCTTGTGTCATATCCTGCTCGAGCGGAGGGGTTGAGTAAATAGGATCATTTAACTATGTGTAAACAAATAACAGATGTTTACTTAGATTGTTAGTGATACGTACTGATACTTAACAAAAAAATCAAACTGTGTGCAAACAAATGATTAACAATAAATAGAACTTTTCGTATAAGATAGAAATAAAGGAAATCATTTAACTGTGTATAAAAAAAGAGCTCACGCTCGTTTAAAAGTGTTATTTACAAAATGTGTCTAGAAATTATATATTTGATATATACGTATAAAAAGGACACAGACTATTTTTGTCACCGCTAGTTATGTAATGAGTAATTCACCTCATTACAAAACACCGACCTGCGCTTTGCAAACAAAAGGAATATCATAAAATGCCTTCATTCAACACCACTAATTTTAACATTACCACTCCAGACATAACCGACGACAAAAACAAAGTTAACCGTACCAATCCTTCTGGTTGGCGTTTTTATTTTCTTTATTTTTTTCTTAGTTTTTCTCCTCTTACTTTTCGTCATGAACCGCATTCAACAACTTCCTCCTCGCCAAAGTTCTCCTCACGCCTTTTAAACACACACACACACACACACACACACACACACACACACACACACACACACACACACATATATATATATATATATATATATATGTGTGTGTGTGTGTGCGTGTGTGTATTTTGGCAGCATTTCTTCATTAATACAAATTTCGTTGAATATAATAGACATTTTCTGTCTACATATTTTCTTGTTGATACTTTCATATTGCCGTAAAGATTTTACAGTATTCGGCAGGAATTGATTGATATATTTTCCATAATTGTTTATTTCCCAAGTACTTTCTGCCCGACTTTGAGCTATCATCAAGGGAGGATGTATTACAAAAGTGATGTAACCTTTGTATGTACATGACTACTTTGTAAGAAGAAAAGCATCTGCTCATGGCCCAAAATCTTTTACACACTTAACTGCTACACACACACACACACACACACACACACACATATATATATATATATATATATATATATATATATATATATATATATATATATGAGGGGCCTTCAATAAGTTTCCAGACTTTTTTGTTCAGGCATTAAAAAATTGTCGTAGATTCTTGAAAATTCAGTATCTTATTGCTATACATTTTATGAGATGACTGATTAATCTTTATGATTTCAGATTCAAATGAACAGCTACAGCAGCAATTGGAATACACCCTACTAAAGCCTGATTATCACAGCTGATGAATTTCAAAAATGCAATCTGGACGTGAGGACACATTAGAAGAACGATATGCAATAAAATTCTTTTTTTTAAAATGCCATAGAAACGTATGGAATGCTTCAGTTTGTTTTTGGAGCATCTTGCATGAATCGAGCATGAGTTTTTGAGCGGCATAAGATATTCAAGGAAGGCAGGGAGTATGTGAGGTGTTGGGGAGGGCGCTACTCCTTTCTCTGGATCTCCAATTTACCTTGATACGTACCTTATATTGTTGAGTGTTAAGCAAGGTGGTATCAAGTACCATTTTTAAAGTCTTTGGTATGACGCGACCTGGGATTGAAACTAGGTGTCCCTGATCATTTGCGAACACTGTACCCACTTGTCCAATATGTGTGTGTGTGTGTGTGTGTGTTTGTGTGTGTGTGTGTTTGTGTGTGTGTGTTTATAGTCACGTACAAATTTCCCGGCATCATCTTTTTTGAAAACTGAAGTAAAAAGAGGGAAAGTTTGCTTGGAATTAATGTAGTTTCTATTTAATTTCTTCCTTTATTTTCCCCTCCTTCTCTATCATCGTTCATTTTTCCTTACAAATAATTGCCCTTTTTTCTTTTAAATCAGAGAATCACCCCTATAATCACTCTGACGACCGAGCTAACCCTCATTTTCATCTTTCATGTTTTAATTTTAATTTTTATCCTGATTTGTAAACATTGTCTTTTTAAAGCCATATATACACATATATATATTACAACAATGTATGTTGTCACTATCTCACTTTGTGGGTTAGTGGTAGACCAAATGCTGTATAATTTGAAGAGCACTCAATATCTGTGATTGAGCGATTATACAATAAAATAATAAATGAATATATATTAGTTTCTATATATATATTTAATAGCATGGATGCTTATATGCGACCACTGGTTTCATGCTAGTCAATACACAGAAATGGTCAGGCAGAAAAAAGCTTTTTCTTTCTGATGACTGAAACTTACGTTCTTAATTGTTCAGACGTACCAGTATTGGTCAACCAGCAAAAAACTATCTACATCAGCTCTGTGCGTGCAAAACCTTCCGTGAGTGATGGACGAAAGGTACAGATAGATAGATAGATAGATAGATAGATAGAGAGAGAGAGAGAGAGAGAGAGAGAGAGAGAGAGAGAGAGAGTAATCCGTGCTAGCAGCACGAATTGATGATGATGATATATATATATATATATACGTCAGTCTTGCAAAACTATGGATCTACGCTTTGACCTCGCTACAAGTCTGTATGGAACGGTAATTGTCCTAGCAAATGGTCTCCTTTCTCCACATTATCAACATTGTCGAAAGAAAGTATAATATCGTTTGCTCCCATCAAGAGGACAAAAGAAGTTGACAAAAACATGTATTTCTATATTTTTCTCACATTCATATCTTGATATGTTAATTTGATCGGGCCGGCGTTTTCTGTAGGTTTCCAAACGTCACTTCCAAAATTCATATAAAAGAGATCTTTTTGTATCTTCTTTATTTCTTTTGAAGTCCCTTTGAGGGGCTTCTATATGGTAAGACTCGCACAACCAGCGAGAGACAGAGACAGAGAGAGAGAGAGAGAGATGAGAGAGAGAGAGAGAGAGAGAGAGAGAGAGAGAGAGAGAGATGATATAAAGCAACTGCACACTAAGTAATAAAGTTATCAATTAGAAGCCCACAGTAGAATCCATGAAATGTTTCAACAATATGATATTAGGAACAACCTATGCTGCAATCATAGACTGAACTCCTCTGACTAAAAAACAAAGAAATAAACAAACAAACAAATGCCAAAATGCATTGGACAATAAGGATAAAACGTCTATAATCACTGAACCCCAAATGGCTTCAGCGTCAAACTAGACCTTTCTCAAAACACCTCATTGAAATAGAACAGATAGACGAGTTACCACATAAATATCTAAAATAAAATCTCTAAAACAACATTTGTGGTTAATTTGAAACAAACTCTTGGCCACACCTCAGAGATTATTATCCATATGTGGTACTAAACGTTAGGTTATCACGGTGCACAGATATCATAAAACGATCAACTCAAAACACTTAAATATTAAGTGGTACTAAATAACACTTATTTAACGAATGGATAACATGAAGTAATAACAAAAAAAAATTCGGATTTGTTTTATCACTTTTGTTCATTGTATAAATAATAATAATAATAATAATAATAATGATAATAATAATAATAATAATAATTGGCAGAGAAGGAGTACAAGGCTAGACACGACTGGGTGGGCAAGGTGATCCACTGGGAAATGTACAAGAAATTTAAATTTAACCATGCACAACCCAGCACCTGTCCTAGAGAAGGACACTCACAAACTCCTGTGGGACTTTGATATACAAACGGATCTCCTAATCTCGGCCCGAAGACCAGACCTTATAATAATCAACAACAAAAAAAAAAAAGAAGAAAATTTGCGAAATTGTCGACTTTGATGTCCCGGCAGACCACAGAATAAAACTGAAAGAATGTGAAAAGAGAGATAAGTACCTCGACCTTGCTAGAGAATTGAAAAAACTATGGAACATGAAGGTGACAATTATACCAATTGTGATTGGTGCTTTTGGCACGGTAACTAAAGGTTTATTAAAAGGGCCTGGAAGATTTTGAAGTTGGCGACCGAGTGGAGACCATCCAAACAACACCATTATTAAAAACCGAGAGAGTCCTGGAGACTTGAGGAGACTTGCTGACACTCAATCTCCAGTGAAAAACCATCAGCTTATGCTGATGTGAAAAACTCTAATGAGTAATAAATAATAATACTAAAGGGCAATGGAGGACTTGGAAGTTGGCGACCGAGTGGAGACAATCCAAACAACAGCATTATTGAGAACGGCCAAAATACTGAGAAGAGTCTTGGAGACTTGAGGGGACTTACTGTCACTCAATCTCCAGTGAAAGGCCATCAGCTAACTCTGATGTGAAAAACTCTAATGAGCAAATAATAATAATAATAATAATAATAATAATACGGCCATATCACTAGCTTTTGGTGCGCTTCGAACTGTTCCCGAGAGATGAGAAACAAAGGTAAAAGAAATAGGAAATCAGTAGTAGAATCGATAACATCGAGACCATATATATATATAGTGTTAATTTTTCGTTGCTTCTTTAGTGAAATATCAACTGTTTTACAAACACTTTGAAAATTTTCAAAACAATTTTTTCATTGATAAGATTACATGAAACCGCAAAACAGTCTGCAATTTATTTATATTTTATAAGAATACACGAAACCCTTCAATAATGTGCACATTATTGGTATTGGATAAGAATACTTGAAAGAATACTTTTGAGGAAGTAAGAAAAAAATCACAATCTTTGCATGAAACTAGAAGTTTCATACGAAGAGGAGCGAATGAACTATATATATATATATATATATATATATATATATATATATATATATATATATATAGTTTTTCTCTCCCTCTCTCTTTCTCTCACTCTCTCACACACACACACACACACACACATATATATATATATATATGTATATATATAAGTGTGTGTGAGAGAAAGAGAGAGAGAGACAGCAAATAATATATATGTAAAAAACTAACAGCCTCTTCCAGGATTTGAACTTGGTTCACCGTGTCCATTCCTACGATGATAACCGTCACACCATTATATATATATAGTTTTTCCCTCCCCCTCTCTCTCTCTCTCTCACACACACATATATATTTATATATCTATATATATGTGTGTGTGAGAGAGAGAGAGAGAGAGAGAGAGAGAAAACTATGAATATGTGAAAAGCTAAGAGCCTCGTCCAGGATCTGAATTCGGTCCACTGTGTCCATTCCTACGATGATAACCGTTACACCATTTTATATATATATATATATATATATATATATATATATATATATATATATATATATATATATATATATATATATATATATATATATATATATATATATATATATATATATATATATATATATATATATATATATATATATATATATATATATATATATATATATATATATATATATATATATATATATATATATATATATATATATATATATATATATATATATATATATATATATATATATATATATATATATATATATATATATATATATATATATATATATATATATATATATATATATATATATATATATATATATATATATATATATATATATATATATATATATATATATATATATATATAAGTGTGTGTGTGTGAGAGAGAGAGAGAGGGGGGGAGAGATTCCAAGAAAATGCATTATACTGAAACAGACGAATAGACCACGTAAATAAACTGATAAGTAAATACATACAGCCCACACGTAGACATTCAGAATCTACACAGACATTCACGCATACATAGATACACATTCACACATAAGGAGCTGTTTATCTGACAAGCCGTGTTGGAGACACTTTGATGAAATTCTTACGCATGACCCTCGTGATAACTCAGGAACAAAGACTTCTCTTATAAAAAATGAATGCTTACTGAGTATGGACAAAAGTGGGAAGAAAGCAATTAAGATCACACTTGTAAAAACTGAGATTGTGATAATTATAGGGTACGAGTAATGATGCTGCTGATTATATAATGATTGATAAAAAATAATATAGCCAACCACAGATTGAAAATCCAAGAAAGTGAAAAGAACGACAATTAATAAGACCTTGCTTAAGAATTAAGAAAGCTGTGCAACATGAGAGTGACGGTGATAACAATTGTAATAGGTGTGCTTGGAACGGTTCCCAAAGGCTTAGAACTGGAACAGGAAGAGATAGAAATCTGAGGGAGAATCGAGACCATCCAGACTACAACATTGTCTAGATCGGCTTGAATACTCAGAAGAATCCTGGAGACCTGAGGACACTTACTATTACTTGGTTTCCAGGAAAAACCATCAGCTGAGACTGGTGTGAAAAACACGCAAGGAGTATCATCTAATCCCGGCTAGAAGACCGGATTTAATAATAATCAACAAAAAAAAAAGAAGAAAACTTGCAAAATAGTTGACTTTGCTGTCCCGGCTGACCACACAATAAAACTGAAAGAATATGAAAAGAAGGATAAGTACCTCGACCTTGCAAGGGAATTGAAAAAACTGTGGAACATGCAGGTGACAATTATACCAATAGTAATTGGTGCGTTTGAAACAGTAACTAAAGGATTGCAACAGGGACTAGAGGACTTGGAAGTTGGCGGACGAGTGGAGACCATCCAAACGACAGCATTGTTGAGAACAGCCAAAATACAAAGATAAGTCCTGGAGACTTGAGTATTACCGTCACCTTCATGTTTCATAGATTTTCAGCTCTCTAGCTGGGTCTTGATATTTGTCCCTCTTTTCACCTTCTTTTAATTTTACTCTGTCGTTTGCCGAGACAGCAAACTCCACTATTTGGCTGATCCTATCACTAGGACTGTCCGTCTGGCCGAAATTAAATAATTCATTTGTATATCATTATTATTGCTATTATATAGGAATAGTTACTAGGAACCATATAACTGTGTGTAAATTATTTATATAAGAAAGGAATACTTACAAACCATAAAATGTTGTGCAAACAAACTGATGTGATTATAATCATCAAATAGTAATAGTTACTTGAAACCAAATAAGTGGGTTGCCCAGTCAGCTGGGGCTGTAGAATACACTGACTGCACATCTGCAGAGGGCTTAGACCCCCCCCCAACGAGTGTCCTGGATATAACACTAAACAATCTGGTGGTGATGTTCCAGCAGTGCTGGAGCTTTGGGGAATGCGGAGTACCCCTTCAATGCCATTACTCCCAGGTCTACTCTGGCCCGGAGTGGTAGCACCTGATAGGGCCCTATCTATGGGCTAAATAGAACTAACAGCATACTTATGCTAAAATGAATTGTTTGAGTAAACTGAATAGCTTGAAATAGACATTTTTTGACAATTAAACCGTACTTACATTTAAACCGCGTGCTTATGCTTAACTGAATTATTTGAAATAGAACTGTTTTTCGGCATTAAAACTGTATTTATACTAAACTGAATTGTTAACATATAACTGCTTGAATAGTTTGAAATAGAAATGTTTTTGATAATTTAACTGCGCACTTATGCTAAACTGAACTGTTTTAAATAGAACAGATTATTTACATAAAAATGGATTTAGCGTTAAATAACCTATAAAAGTTGATATGCCATAAAACTCACCATCAAACCAAACCATATAAGTGTGTGCAAGCAAATTGCTATTAATACTGAATATGAATAGTTACTTATAATCTTATAATGATATATCAATTGATTATGATCATTAGTTATTTCAACCCGTTTAATTGTTCTCAAAAAGACTGATTTTGGCATTAAATATCCCAACAAGGGTTGATTTACCGTAAAACCAACCACCAACCGAATCAGGTGATAAAGGAAAGAAGGAATTTATTTGTACTTAAAAATGATTTTGTTAATATTGATTTCAATGAATTATGATTTCAGTGTATATTTTGGTTAAGGTGATGCCTATTTATCGTACATACTCGAGCCATGAACGACCTTGTGTGAAAACAAGGAAGTTGTTTAACCCACAAAAGGTTGTTTTTATCATATATGCCGTAAAATGAACGAAGGTAGGCGGCGTCATTTCAAAAACATATTCTGTATAATAAAGGACCGCTTATTATTGCGTTAAAAATTGGTCTTAAAAAATCTTTCATTACATAAGGATATACGATATCTAGTTACCTACAAGGATTGGTTTGGTTTGGTTTGGTTTTATGACATATCAACCATTGTATGTTATTTAATGCCAAATCCTCTTTATACATATATATTAGATATACGAGGATCATTAAATAAGTCTCCAGACTTTTTTCGTATGCGCACTTTTATTGATAGTATACCCATGAAACTCTAGTCCCCTTTGAAGTTATCTCTTCCGGCTGCAATGCACTTGTTCTACCGTTCCAAGAACATCTGGAAGGCCCCATGGAAGTCCTCTTGTGTGAGCGTGTGAATGACCTTCGTCACAGCCTCTTTCATCTCCTCAATTGTCTCATAACGACTGAGCTTAGGGAATAAGCAAAAGTCACAGGGAGCAAGGTCTGGACTATAAGGAGGCCGAGAAACTGTCTTGATGCCCATCTTGATCAAATAGTCAGTGAGCAGGATGGAGTTGTGGACTGGTACATTGTCCTGGCGGAAATGCCACTGACCCGATTTGAAGAGTGCTGGCCTCTTCCCTAGGAATCTCTTCCTAAACTCCCTTAAAACCTCAACATAGTATTTCTTGTTGACTGTCCAGTGGGAACCTAGTGCATGTAGATCATGCCAGTGCTGTCAAAAAAAGGGATCATCAAAAGTTTGTGGGTGGATTTGCTCTGTCTGGCCTTCTTTGGTCTGGGAGAGCCAGCATGCTTCCACTGCAACTCTGTCTCTTGGTCTCTGGGTCATATCAGTAGATCCAGCTTTCATCGCATGGCATTTTTCCAAGTTTAAAACAGAATTTATTGCATATCGTTCTTCTAAAGTGTCAGATTTTTAGATTCACCAGCAGTGACAATCAGGATTTAGTAGGGTGTATTCGAATTCCTGCTGTAGCTGTTCATTTAAACCTGACATCATCAAAATTGGTCAGTCATCTCATAAGATTTATAGCAATAACATACTGAATTTTCAAGAGACTACAACAATTCTAAATGCTTATACAAAAATCTCTGGAAACCTATTGAAGGCACCACGTATATGATTTGGTTGCGTTGGGTTTTATGGCGTATCAACCATTGTTGGTTATTTAATGCCAAATACTCTTTATACATACATAATATATATATATGATCTATTACACATTTTGTAGGTAACATTGTTAAACGAGCCAGGGCTTTATTTTACGCATACTTAAATGGTTTCAATTATTGCTATAGAACAGTCACAATTTAACATCAGTCATTTATTTAGTTTGTTCTATTTGACCCATAGACAGGGCCCTATCAAATGCTTCCACTCTGAGATAGAGTGGATCTGAGAGCAAAGACAAGGAAGACGTAATCCCCGTTTCCCAAAACTCCAAGGCTGGAGCCTTACCATCAGAGGGTTTAATGTCATAACAGGACACTCGTATGGAGGTCTTACCCACAGCAGAAATGCATTCAGTGTATTCTACAGCCCCAGCTGACCTTGCTAGTTTACAAGGAACGTGAAATTCCACGAACAAAGGGTGAATTATCTCCTAGTGTTTTTCAAATTCACTCTTTTTCTTGTGTTCGTGATACAACGCCAGAATTAAAAATGAATATTTAAAAAAGACTACACATTAAATAACTAAGGCATTTAAAATGCACAAAAGAACCAGTAATATCATATACAGAAATATTTTGAGTCGATACAAAAAATAGGTGTCACCACGATAAGTGTACTCAAGCAGTTTCCTAGACAGACGCAACTTGAGACTCGTGATGTAATTTATAATTAGGTAAAAAGATTAAAAAGCAGATGCATAAGAAATTGAACGTCATGCTTACAAAGAAAGGTTGAGTAATTTCTGCCTAAGAAAGAAGTTATGGTGAACGACACAAAATGAAAATGATTGCTTAACTGCAGTAAAGTTTTGTTTAATTTTAACGTCTGTTTATTTAATTTTTTGGCGGGCTTTTTGGAAAGATTAGCTGCTAGTTCACCTTAGATGCTAGGATTAATAGCGAGGTTTCAGAAAAGAAAACTTAGACTATCAATACCCGATTTCTATTCAAGATTAAAATTACTGCTACACAATCTTTCTACCCTACTTGCCATAAGTATGTAATATGCAATATTTATAATAAGACTAGTGGCTAAGATGGTCGAAATTTTGTGTCCGGAACGTGCAGTGGGTAATCCAGTCTAGCTAAAAGCTGAAATCCCGAACGTTTATTTTCATGACATGTAGGCTCTTATAACTCGAGGATTTGTTGCAACAAGACACCACTTCAAAGCACCCAAGAAGTACAAAGATATTTAGATAAATTATCCATTTATCTATCAATATATTTATCTATCATAATCTCACTCAGTTACTCACTCTCTCTATCTATCTATCTATCTATCTATCTATCTATCTCAAATTGTTCATATATATCAATCTAATTATCTATCCCAGTCCAGTTATCTATCTAGATCAATCTGTTTATCAATCTCAATTTACTCATATCTATCTATCTATCTATCTACGTGGTACATTCAATAAGTTTCCAGACTTTTTTTGTACAGGCTTGTAAAACTGTCGTAGACTCTCGAAAATTCACTATGTCATTGCTATACATCTTATGAGAAGACTGACCTATTTTGATGATTTCAGGTCCAAATGAACAGCTACAGCAGCAATTGGAATACACCCTACTAAAGCCTGAGTGTCACACCTGGTGAATTTCAAAAATGTAATCTGGACACGAGGATACTTTAGAAGAACGATATGCAATAAAATTCTTTTTAAACTTGAAAAAAAAAAAGCCGCAGAAACGTATGGAATGCTTCAGACTGATTTTGGGGCATCTTGCATGAATCGAGCATCAGTTTTTGAGTGGCATTAGAGATTCAAGGAAGGCAGGGAGTCTGTGAGGGATAATGAGAGGTGTGGGAGGAGTAAGGAAGTCAATAGACCAGAGTTGATTGGCCAAAGTGTTAGGGTTAGGGTTACTATGTTGAGGTTTTAAGGGAGTTCAGGAAGAGATTCCTAGGGAAGAGGCCAGCACTCTTCACATCGGGTCAGTGGCATTTCCGCCAGGACAATGCACCAGTCCACAACTCCATCCTTGTCACAGACTATTTGATCAAGATGGGCATCAAGACAATTCACCACCCGCCTTATAGTCGAGACCTTCCTCCCTGTGACTTTTGCTTATTCCATAAACTCAGAGGCTGTCGTTATGAGACAATTGAGGAGATGAAAGAGGCTGTGACGAAGGTCATTGACACGCTCACACAAGAGGACTTCTATAAGGCCTTCCAGAAGTTGTTGGAACGGTACAACAAGTGCATTGCAGCCGGAGGAGATTATTTCGGAGGGGACTAGAGTTTCCCGTGTGTACTATCAATAAAAGTTCCTGTGGGTGTCAGTAAGGGTCAAAGGCAAAGGGCAAACATACGAAAAAAGTCTTGAAACGTATTTAATGATCCTCGTATTATTAATCTTCTCTTCTGAAATTAAGTTATTTAAAATTCCAGTGTGTTTCACTAAAATGATATCCAATTTTATATCCACCCTGTATATATGTATAAAAGTAACTAAAAGATAGTGTTAAACGTGCATAGAACAATACTCACTATTTACTAAGCTTTGCATTGTCAGAAAGACGGGCTTCAGGTTGATTATCGTACCTGTTGTTTCAAAGCGGTCATTCATCTCATTACTGACCAGGGTAATCGTTTCTTAACTTCGGTAATCTGATAGGATTCAATGCTTTATGCATGATTTGACTGTTATGCTAGGTATTAACTAAACCAAGCTTATTTTGGCGGAGGGTCAGAAATATGGCGTATCAGGACTCGCCTATAATTGCCTGCAATCCTAGCTCATTAACAATCCCATTACGCTTTTGGCGAAACGGTTACTATCGTTTAAATATGGATCCGGCGACCCGAGTTCATATCCTGGAGGAGACTTTTTGCAGTACATATACGGCTAATACTCTTGGGAAAGGTTTTTATTCAACTATTTTCCCATCAGCAATGGGAAAATCGTTGAGGAATCTTGACTCATTAAACTTGGAGGTAATTTACTAAACTTTTTGCTTTGATTTGGCACAAGGTCGTATGAACGATTGTTGGTTGGTTGGTTGTTTTGTTTTACGGCGTATCAACCTTTTCGGGTTATTTAACGCCGAATTAAATTTCAAACAATTCTGTTTAGCATAAGTATACAGTTTAAATGTCAAACAGTCCTATTTCAAGCAATTCAGTTTAGCATAAGTACACAGTTTAGTTCTATTTGATCCATAGATAGAAACCTATCAGGTGCTATCACTCCGTGCCAGAGTGGACCTGGGAGCGATGGCAATAAAGGGTTACTCTGCATTCCCGAAAATATTTGGTTAGAATGGATCTGCCGGACTAGCTTTTTAGATATTACAGTACGACGGGATACCCAGACAGCTGAATACTTGAACGCTATGCAAATATGTATTGCAAAAAATTGTCTCCTTTAATGTTCAACTGGACGGAAATACGAGTCATAAATATCTATGACTGTGTCGTTGTAACTAATAAGTGTCGTGAAGGAAACTCAAGTGCTTTGAAATTTATGTCTAACATCCATTTTAGAGCAATATTTCATATAATAATCTCGTGTCAGTTCTTACGAAGAAAACTTTAAGTCGACTTGAAAAACAAATTAATCCCGATACAAATGAGCACTTTGGCAAAGGAATTTTCGGCCGCCGCTCGCATAATGCAAAGCTGTTCGAAAGAATTGAGCACTCTGGTAGCCGATAGGGAATAAAAAATGTAAGCAAACGGACGCTGCTGCAGCTGCTGCAGGTACATAATACCTTAAAAAATTCCAACGTGGTACACTTGGCCGAGCGGTCTGAGATTAAGTCTAAAGTAAAGTTGGACGGGTTTCGAGCGTCCTTCGTGTCTAGCCACACTGAAGAGTTCTGATAGAACGAAACAGTCTGTCTGTGGATGACAATATATATGTGTATATATATCTATAGTCATCCACAGACAGATCTGTTTCGTTCTATCAGAACTCATCAGTGTGGCTAGACAGTATCTTCCCGTAGCTGGGATCGAAACCCGGTTGACTCAAACGCCAAGCCAAAGCTTCTAACCATTTAGCCACGAGGAGATATTAGCTACGAAGTAGATTTTAAACGGTTATGAATCACAATTACTATTGTTTACATACATCCGATCTCAATTCAAATACGAAGAGACTTGCAAAGGCGCTAATGGCAACACGATTACTTCTTCGCTAGAGAACTCGACCCTACGGGGGTAGGGGAGTATATATATCTATAGTCATCCACAGACAGATCTGTTTCGTTCTATCAGAACTCATCAGTGTGGCTAGACAGTACCTTCCCGTAGCTGGGATCGAAACCCGGTTGACTCAAACGCCAAGCCAAAGCTTCTAACCATTTAGCCACGAGGAGATATTAGCTACGAAGTAGATTTTAAACGGTTATGAATCACAATTACTATTGTTTACATACATCCGATCTCAATTCAAATACGAAGAGACTTGCAAAGGCGCTAATGGCAACACGATTACTTCTTCGCTAGAGAACTCGACCCTACGGGGGTAGGGGAGTATATATCTATAGTCATCCACAGACAGATCTGTTTCGTTCTATCAGAACTCATCAGTGTGGCTAGACAGTATCTCCCCGTAGCTGGGATCGAAACCCAGCTGATAAGTGGAAAAAGGGGTTTAGTAGTAATATTCAAGGAAAAAATTTCTTCCTAGAATAAAGTACAAAATATTACTACTAAACCCGTTGTAATTGGTTGATTTATCCACTTTCCACTTTTTTTTATCATCTTGTTAGATTTACCAAAATCTACCAAATTTCTCTCTCTCCCTCTCTCCTTATATATATATATATATATAAATGCGTGTGTGTGAGCATCTGAGTGTATGTGTGTGCATGTGTGTACAAGTGTGTATGCATGTATGTTTTTATGTGTATATTTATGCGTATGTGTGTGTATGTGTGTGTATTTATTTGTATATTTGTATATGTGTGTATGTGTGTTTGTATATGTACATGTGTATGTTTGTATGTATGTGTATATGTGTATGCATATGTATGTGTGTATTTATGTGTGTATGTATGTGTGTGGGTTATTATGTGTATGTTTGTGAATATATTTGTGTGCGTGTTTGTGTTATTTTAGGTTATTTGGTTTAATGACATAACTTTTGACGTTTTTTTAATGTCAAATCCTGTTCACACACACACACACACTCTCTCTCTCTCTTTCTTTCTCTCTCTTTCTCTCTCTCTTTCTTTCTCTCTCTCTCTCTCTCTCTCTCTCTCACACACACACACACACACACACACACAGACACATATAGATGATTTGTAAGCTAATAGTCTGCAAGTAAACTTAAACGAGATAAGAATGATTTGTTTCCATACAGTTAAATGGTTTCAAGTATTGCTATCTAATAATAATTCTATTTGATATTAAACAATTGTTTGCATATATTTAAATAGTTTCAAGCATAGTAAATGATTAGATTGTTGTATTTGACAGTTGACGTGGGAGTAATGGCGATGAAGGGGTACACCACATACATGAACGCTTCAGAAGTGTAGACTCACCTGCAGATAGTCTAGAGTCATAAACATGATTCTCGTTAGGAGGGTCTCGCCCCTTGGCAGAGGTGCATTCGGCGTATTCTATAACTCACCCAACAGGGTGGATATATATATATATATATATATATATATATATATATATATATATATATATATATATATATATTGCATTAAACAATATAGATATCCTTTGTCGACACATTTTCGGATACACCCTTTCAAGTTATCGCATTGATTTTATAGTATCCGGCGGAAATTGGTTAATGAAACTAGCATAATTAATAAGTTCCCGGATACTTTCTGACTGATCTTGGGCCATCATCAGGGGTGTTTATATTGCAAGGACAATGTGATCTTTGCATGTAAATTTCTACTTTGTAAGTGTTTATTATTTATACGGGTGCATTGTTGTAGCGTTAATTTTTAAATTCAGTCTTATAAGTAGCAGCAATAGCTAAATACTTTTAAGTACATTAGTACTGAGTTTCGGAGAATTAGAACAACAAAATAACATAAAAATTACAGAATCTTGAAGTACTCCATATCAGAATGAAACAACCTAAACTTAATAGTATCAATTTCGAATCCAGTACTTATATACTTAAATGTCTTTAGCTACTGCTTCTACTGAACCACAGCCAGATACGGATATGGTAAATGGACATATAATGTTCATATATATATATATAACATAGAACATAGGAATCTCGAAACACGAAAACACTTACGACTTCTTAGTTCAGATACGAAACTTTTTATCACCTTTGAGTTTAAAGGTTTTTCGACACAAGGAGCGAGAGGCACAATCTTTCTATTCTGGCTTTTTCATCTGCCCCCCATCTCGTGCGACACCTGCCCAAGGCCTCCGCGAGCAAGCGAAAGTCAACCCTTCTCGTCCGGTGTCTAGTCTCAACACTACTGACTTTTTCAAAATCTCCCCAAATCCTCCGTGCGCTTCCGGGGCATGACGTCATTCGCACTGTGTAGCCCCGCTTCCCATCTCGGGCTATTGTGACATCTCTGGGTGACACGTCCGCTCCGCCCGTGCGCGCGTGAACACCTGTGTTAATGTTGCACCTAACTAACTCGAAAGGTTCTCAGCCTAACTAAACCCAAAGGCATAAACCGAAATCCCTCGGCCATTATATTACACTACTTATAGAACCGAATTTGAAAATTAACGCTACACAGCAACACACCAGCATAAATAATAAACACTTACAAAGTAGAAATTTACATGCAAAGGTCACATCGATTTGCAATATACACGCCCCTGATGATGGCTCAAGATCGGACAGAAAGTACTCCGGAACCAATTAATAATGGAAGTTTTATTAACCAATTCCCGCCGGATACCATAAAATCAATGCGGCAACTCGAAAGGATATATACAAAAATGAGTAAACAAAGGATGTCTATATTGTTTAAAGAAATATGTATTAACGAAGAAATGCTGCCCAAATACACACACACACACATACACACACAGACACACACACACACACACACATATATATATATATATATATATATATATATATATATATATATATAAGTAACGTACTTGACTGTGATATCGGACAACATGAGTTCGTACCTCACCTGTTCTAATACGTTCATCCGCGAACCATTGTGTTTTTTCTTGAAAAAACATTATTTGCTCTGTTGATTTTATTTGCATTGAGCTCATTACCAGGAATATTCAAATATTCTAAATTTGAATATTTTATTTGTCCTGATTGAATTATTCCCTATTACGGATTTACTGGATTGAAGAAACACACACACACACACACACACACACACATCACACACACACACATATATATATATATATATATATATATATATATATATATATAATGTTCTTTACTATATAAATAAATGAAGAGTGCTCAATATCTGTGAAAAAGCATATATATATATATATATATATATATATATATATATATATATATATATATATATATGTTGGGGCAATATGTACGTATATATATATATATATATGTAAGTATATGTGTGTATGTGTGTGTCTGTGTGCTCTGTGTGTGTATTCTCTCCCACCAATGGTTAAATATCAAAATATTTCGAATAAATTTAAATGTATATATTTTGTTGTTATATCTTTTAAATGTAAATGAATAAATTTTCCATATTTTATATGCATGAAAGCACACATAAATATTACTTATTTATTGAGTTTAGCGATTTTTATCTTTAATAATTTGCTAAGCGTAAAGATTTTGGTTCATTAAACATGACCCCACGCATTTTGATACTGTTTAAGTTTAAAAACAACTTTTCTTTATTTAGTTATTTTTTAAAAAATCCCCCAATATATTTAGAAGTTAATGATGCTTAGGAAGCTTAAATCCAACAAAGAAATGTTTTGTACCAGTTTAAAAAATATTGGCCCAAAATATAATAACGATCACATCAGATCGTTTAAAATATAAAACAAAATAAAACTAATATTAATACTTGGGTCGAATGAAAAGGAGAGTTGTTTTTTCAACTGGAATTTGATAACAGAATATGCAGGTGGAGGGGGAGTCGCTGTGACATAGTAAGTAACGTGCTTGACTGTGACATCGGACTACATGAGTTCGAACCTCACCTGTTCTAATATGTTTATCCTCGAACCAATACCTTTAAAAAAAGGTATCAACTCTCCGATCGACGCGATTTTGATATGTTCGCCCAGAAAACAAATTCTACTCTTTCTAAAAAGATAAATTACCTGCAAACGTGAAACTGTAGATAAGAGTTCGGGTAAAAATAGGAGGGCATACCTAAGTAGATAGGTTAGGTTTGTTTGGTTTTATGGCATATCAACCTTTGTAGGTTATTTAACGCCAAATCCATTTTTATGTAAATAATCTGTTCTATTGAAAACAGTTCAGTTTAGCATAAGTACACAGTTTAATTGTCAAAAACATTTCCATTTCAAACTATTCAAGCAGTTATATGTAAAAAATTTAGTTAACTGTAAATACAGTTTTAATGTCGAAAAACAGTTCTATTTCAAATAATTCAGTTAAGCATAAGCACGCAGTTTGAGTGTAAGTACGGTTTAATTGTCAAAAACGTTTCTATTTCAAGCTATTCAGTTTACTCAATTCATTTTAGCATACGTATGCTGTTAGTTCTATTTAACCTATAGATAGGGCCCTATCAGGTACTACCACTCCGGGCCATATTGGACCTGGGAACGATGGTAATGAAGGGGTACTCCGCATTCTCCAAAGCTCCAGCATTGCTGGAACCTCACCATCAGATTGTTTAGTGTCATATCCAGGACACTCGTTGGGGAGGGTCTTACCCGTCTGCAGAGAAGCATGTAGTGTATTCTACTGCCCCAGCTGACTGGGCAATATATCTAAGCAAAGATAAAAATTCAAAGAGGCATCTTCGAGGAAGACCTAATCTCTTACTACAATTTGTAATAGAAATGAAAGCAGTTGATTATTATTCAAAGGAAATTATAGATTTACTTAATCACAAGAAAAGATAAACCATGAATATGGAATATATTGAAATATTTGCTAAGAACGGTAAGAAAGAACTATTGGAAGTTATACACAAGATATAGGAATGGAGTTTCGGATTGAAAACTGTGCCATTCTTATAATGAAAAAAAGAACAGAAAAGGGAAACCTCGGAAGGAATCGAGCTGCCATATTAGGGACGCATCAAAACACTTAGATAAAAGGGAAAATACAAATATCAGAAATATCTAAAGTGAATATCATGAAGCAAATGGAGATGAAAGAAAAAGTATGAAAGGAGTCTCTTAAAAGAATACTGTGCCAATACCCACTCGGCCCCCCGAATACGTCAACTTCTTTAAACCATTTTAATCTTGGCCGGTGAATCATCTAGTGGTTCCGATAGGGGTATCACACATTTCTCTATGGCACAAGATATACAATCAAGGGAGTGGGAGAAAAAGAACAAAGAACAAACGAGGGCTTGGGTTAACTTAAGTGCAAAAAGGTTCAGTTGTGACACTCTGCATTCCTTTGTGCATCTGTAGACTAACTCTGACGTGCATCCTTTCACAAAACTACTAGGAATGCCAACTTATCTTGACTGGTCTTCCCTCACTGCTGCTGGCCTCTATCTCATGCGACTTGTCTCTTCGGCTGTCCGGTGTCGACTGCTAATCGCCCCTCTCCGTCGCCCGTCGCCAACTGCTTCCTCTGGGTTCTTTTGTCCAACTCCTGACTCACGTTCCCTTACCCACTTCCAGTCACGTCGAAGTCTCGAGCTCAGGCCTTTGTTTGGTTTCGCGCCAAACCAGACAAAGGGAAGAAGTTGGAGGAGTAGGAGATGAAGAAGAGCTCGCCAGCATTGAGTATTACGTGTATGCAAGAACTCAAAGACTCGGTGAATTTCACCCAAAAAAACAGGGTAAAGAAAGACTGATTACATCGGCCAGTAACAGCAATATCAACAGAAATAACTCTGATACGAATAAAAAAACAACTAACAAAAAATCTTGAAAATAAAAATGGGAAGAAAAAAAGTTATTTCAAATATGGATATATTTCAATAGGAAATTGCACACGAGATGACTAGAAGTGAGAAACATGAAGAGAGAAACTAAATTCATTGAATACCAGAAGGAATTTTGCAAATACCAAAATTGATAATACACAAAACAGAAAGTATATTTGTGGTTTGGTTTTATAGCATATCAACCATTGTACGTTATTTAATGCCAAATCCACTTAATACATATATATTAAATACATAGGATTTGGTTTTTGTTTGGTTATATGGCATACCAACCATTGTTGGTTATTTAATAACAAATCCAATTCACATATTTATTAGATATAAATGATTTTATACATATAAGTTAAATATGATTTGTAATCATAAGCCAACAAAGTTAAATGGTTCCAAATATTGCAATGAAAAACAAACAATTCAATTAAAACATTTGTTTACACGCAGTTAAATGACCAAACAGTTCTATTTCTAACAATTCAATTTAACATAAGTCAACAAAGTCAAATGGTTCCAAATATTACTATGTATCACTAAGAATTGAATTAAACACCAGTCATTTGTTTACTCACAGTTAAATGATCAAACAGTTCTATGTCTAACAATTCAATTTAGCTTAAATCCTTTGTTTGCACTCAGTTTAAATGTGAAACAGTTCTATTTGACCCATAGATAGGACCCTGTCAGACGCTACCACTCCGGTCTAAAGTATACCTAAGAGCGATGGAAATGAAAAGGTATTCTGCATTCCCCAAAGCTTCAGTATTGCTGGAACCTCATCATCAGACTGTTTTGTGTGACATCCAGGACACCTCTGTAAAGATGCAGTCGGTATATTTTGCAGCCCCAGCTGACTGGCCAAGTGATGAAACAGTTAATTACATTATAAAGGAATACAAGGATACACATGACAGGGTAGGAAAGGTGATCCAACTGGAATTGTGCAAGTGACTGAAGTTTTGATAAATCAGAAGAAAAAAATTGTCAACCAGTCAACTTTGCCGTTCGAGCAGACGATAAAATCAAATAAAAAGGAAAGAAAAAATACCTTGTCAGAAAGCTGTAAAAATTACGGAACATGAAGAGGATAGACAGGGTGAAACAATAAAATTGTCGCCCTAGAAAAGACAACATGATTCCATTTCCGTTTAATGAAAACCGGTTTTCTTTTTTTTTTTTTTTTTTTGTTGCAGACCATCTACTAGTTAGCCAGTTGTGTACAAATCCCAAGAGCGATAGGAGCCTTTTATCATGTCTGAAAGTGACACAATGTTCAACGAGCGAGATCGGAAATGCGCCGCTGTACGACCCATGCTCTCTACCGATCCAAGTTATGACAACAAGACCATTGCCAGCACTCTCAAAATACAAATCTGGATTGCCACGAATAACAGGGACGTGCCCAGGGTGATGAAAACAAGGTTTCCAGCTACAGTTATGGTCTTTGGTGTGGTTTCAAATGAGGACCACATTATGCTACCTCACATCTTCGAAGTCGGCTTGAAAGTCAACACCAAAGTGTATCTAGATGTACTGAAGAGTGTGGTGATCCCCTGGTGCAATCAGGTGGCCGGTGGCAGACCATGGGTGTGTCAGCAGGACTCAGCGCCGGCCCACAAGTCCAAAAAGACCCAGGCTTGGCTTCAGAAGGAGTTCAACCGCTTTGCACCCTTCTCTCACTGGCCCCCTCCTCCTCCGACCTGAACCCGCTGGACTACTTCCTTTGGTCATATGTCGAGAACATCACCAACATGACCTCCCACAACACCAAAGCCAGCCTGATCGCCGCCATCCGCCGGCGCTTGTGGAAAAGGTATGCTCCCAGTTCTGGATCCGTATCGAGGCAGTGATTGAGGCTGAAGGCGGCTACATTGAATAGATGTCAGCTGTAGTACTACACAATCAAGTTACCTAAATTGATTTTTTCAATAAAAGTTTTAGAATAAAGCTATAGTGTTGTTTTCTTTAGGACAACAATTTTAGCGCTCCACCCAGTAGTTGTAGCCCTTGGAACAGTTACGAAAAGCCTATAAAAGAGATGGGGAAAACAGGAGATGAAAAGAGATTTTAATTTTTATTTCTTATTTCTTCTAAAACCCTAACAATTCATACCCTTCAATGGTAACAAAGAAAAACAGTATTTCGTGGAAAATGAATATTTTCTTTCCCATGGTGATCTGATTTCTTATTTTAAGCATCAGTAAACATTATGTGCGATAAGAATAAGCTGGACATTTTGGATTTTTGGCAATTTTGTGAAAGTAGCACCATCTTAAAGTTTTCGTTTTTGGATCATGTGACTCAAAGAGGTAAACTTCCCACCGAAATTTACTCTTGGTTAGGCAAGAAATTCTCAGTGGAACGCATGTTGTAGATGACCCTAAATATTTCCCTCTCAGACACCAAATCAATATCATGTTTATTTTTATTTTGATTTTATTTGACTTTATTTTTTTCAAATTCACATCCGCTTGCATAAATGTTCGCTCTGAAGATCATTTTAAACGTGGCCTTCTTATTTTTCTTCACACAAACACACACATCTCTCTCTCCCTCTCCCTCTCCCGCTCTCTCTTTCTCTCTCTCTCTCTCTCTTCATAAGAGAGAACCTTTGTTTTTTTTTAGTGACTGACGAGCAATATAATGTACTCTGTAGTGAGTAGGACACTAAACCTTCATCTAATGTTTAGGCTCCAGTCCTAGAGTTTGGGGAATATGGAATACCTCTTCATTGCCATTACTCTCAGATCCACTCTGACCCGGAGTTGTAGTACCTATTAAGATCCCATCTACGGATCAAATAGAACTGTTCAATCATTTTACTAAGGATTATTAGTAGTAGTTATTTTAAACCATACTGTTGTGTGCAAATTATTTATACTACATAGGAATACTTTATCAATTAATTCTAGTGTTAAATAGAAATACTTGAAACCATTCAGCTGTGTACAAACAAAAAACTCTGAAATGATTTTTTTTAAATGAAGTTTCCTACAAACTATTTGCTTACAAATCAAATACATACATACATACATACATACATACATACATACATACGTTTCTATATATTGCTCCTGAAAATTTCAAATATTCATGCTTGAATACCTTCTTGTCCTGATGGAATTACTCCCAACTCCGGTTTAACTGGACCAAAAATACGTTTCTATATATATATATATAGAAACACGGAAGTGAAAGTACGTTCACCGGATGGAGACACAGAATACTTCGATATTGTAGCAGGAGTACTACAAGGACACACGCTAGCCCCATACCTCTTTATCATCTATCTAGATGACGTGTTTAGAACATCGATTGATAAAATCAGAGAAAACGGCTTCGAGCTGACAAAGAAAAGAAGCAGAAGGCACCCCGCAAAAACAATCACCGACGCTGACTACGCCGATGACATGGCGATACTGGCAAATACACCCAACCAAGCCGAAACACTACTGCATAGTTTTGAACGAGCCGCCGCAGGCATTGGGTTCCATGTCAATGCACACAAAACGGAATATATGTGCTATAATCAAACAGGTGACATCACCACACTAGATGGAACCCCTCTTAAACTAGTTAACAAATTCACCTACATAGGAAGCAGCGTATCATCAACAGAAAAGGACATCGACACGCGGCTAACGAAGGCATAGACAGCCAACGATAGGTTATCGATCATATAGAAATCAGACCTGACCGATAAAATGAAACGCAGTTTCTTCCGGGCAGCGGTCGTATCGATACTGCTGTATGGATGCACTACTTGGACGCTAACTAAACGGCTGGAGAAGAAGCTAGACGGCAATTACA
The DNA here is from genome assembly GCA_963585895.1 of Sepioteuthis lessoniana. Lineage (NCBI taxonomy): Eukaryota > Metazoa > Mollusca > Cephalopoda > Myopsida > Loliginidae > Sepioteuthis > Sepioteuthis lessoniana. The sequence continues at coordinate 39,919,338 of OY757942.1, read as the reverse complement.
CAAGAATGTTGCGAGCAATATTGAACAAGTCCTGGCGGCAACATCCGACAAGGCACCAAATATAAGGCCACCTGCCTCCCACCACGAAAACTATCCAAGTTAGACGAGCCAGACATGCAGGTCACTGCTGGAGAAACAGGGACGAGCTCATAAGTGATTTACTCCTATGGACCTCCACATATGGCCGGGCAAAAGCAGGACGACCAGCACGAACATACATACAGCTGCTATGTGAGGATACGGGATGTAGCCCTGAAGACCAGCCAGAGGCGATGAACGATAGGGAGAAGTGGTGAGAGAGGGCCAGGGATATCCGTGCCTGCGGCACAACATGATGAGATATATATATATATGTGTGTGTGTGTGTGTGTGTGTGTGTGTGTGTATATATACACATATATAACAGGATTTTGCATTAGATAGCCCACAAGGGTTGATGTGCCATAAAACACAAACTTACTTATAATGTACTGTCCATAAACGCCTCTAAACTGGAGGATTTCTACTCTTAGAGAGGCAGAAAAATCCTGACTGCTCCTATTTTATAAACAGACAGTTAATTTTTTTTTAAATATCATGTGAGATATACAGAGTGCTTCTAAAAAATAATGTCATTTAGTAATCTTATATCTTGACCACTGATCGTTTAAATGATCTCAAATTTTAACAGTATGGAAAATGAGATATATTGTTTATAAGAAATTTGTAAATGGTTCTGTTTCTACAACCATCTTTATAGAGACAAAAGTAAATTGGCCGACCGTCGTTGAGGGTGACCCGAAGGTTGCCTTTTCGCTAGCTACTACACTGTGGTGTAGGGGAGGGCGCTACTCTTTTCACTGGATTGCTCCAATTACCCTTGATCCATAACTTATAATGCTGAGTATTAAGCCAGGTGGCACCAAGAAGCATTTTTGAAGTTTTAGTATGACTCAACATGGGAGTGAATCCCGGTCTACCAGACAATTGAAGAACACTAATGGGCCGGTATATTTACGTGGTGCTTTCAATAAGTTTCCAGACTTTTTTGTACAGGCATTTAAAATTATCGTATGTTATTGCGATACATCTTATGATATGACTGACCAATTTTTATGATTTCAGATACAAATGAACAGCTACAGCAGAAATTGGAATACACCCTACTAAAGCCTGATTGTCAGAGCAGATGAGTTTCAAAAATGCAATCTGGACGTGAGGACACTTTAGAATAACGATATGCAATAAAATTCTGTTTTAAACTTGGAAAAAATGCCACAGAAACGTATAGAATGCTTCAGACTGCTTTTTGACCATCTTGCATGAATCGAGCATCAGTTTTTGAGTGGCATAAGAGATTCAAGGAAGGCAGGGAGTCTGTGAGGGATGATGAGAGGTGTGGGAGGAGTAAGGAAGTCAGTACTTCAGAGTTGATTGGCCAAAGGGTTAGATTTAGGGTTACTATGTTGAGGTTTTAAGGGAGTTCTGGAAGAGATTCCTCGGGAAGAGGCCAGCACTCTTCAAATCGGGTCAGTGGCATTTCCAGCAGGACAATGCACCAGTCCAAAACTCCATCCTTTTCACAGACTATTTGACCAAGATGGGGATCAAGACAGTTCCTCACCCTCCCTATAGTCTAGACGTTGGTCCCTGTGACTTTTGGTTATTCCGTAAGCTCAGAGGCTGTCGTTATGAGACAATTGAGGAGATGAAAGAGGCTGTGACGAAGGTCATTGACACGCACACACAAGAGGACTTCCATGGGGCCTTCCAGAAGTTATTCGAACGATACAACAAGTGCATTGCAGCCGGAGCAGATTTCTTCGAAGTGGACTAGAGTTTCCTGTGTGTACTATCAATAAAAGTGCCCATACGAAAAAACGTCTGGAAACTTATTTAATGATCCTCGCGTATATATATATATATATATACGCGAGGATCATTAAATAAGTTTCCACGATATATATATATATATCGTGGTGTAATAGTAATCGTCGTAGGAAATTGACACGATAATTCGAGTTCAAAATCCTAGACGAGACTGTTTGCATCTCACATCGCACTAATACCCCGGGGAAAGGTATACATTTAAATATTCACCTTCCCGCGACGAGTAAATAGTATGACAGACTTAGCTCCAAAACCTTGGTATGGCAACCGGTCTAGGAGAAGGAAAACACTAAAATTGGCCTTGTATCATATCCTGCTCGTGACCGAGGGTTGGTTAAATATATAAGACCATTTTCAGAGTAATATAATTTCTGTTTAATGTTTCATCTGAAAAAAATAATTATATATATATATACATTTTATTTTTTTAAATATCCAGTCAGCGTCCAATGACAGTGGGTGTGGATTATTTTTATATAGAATATATGAGGAAAATCATATAAATCTATGAGAGTGTTTAATGTATGGCTATTGTTAGTTCCCTATTTATTCGCTGGGGTATAACAAAATTCACATTCAGAGCGTATATAGTTGTTGGTGACCATAGTCGAGGGTAACCCGAAGGCTCCCTTTTCGATAGCTACTACACCAATGTGTAGGGGAGGGCGCTACTCCATTCCCTGGATTGCTCTACTTTACCCTTGATCCGTACCTTATAATGCTGAGTGTTAAGCAAGGAGGCATCAAGTACCATTTTTTGAGTCTTTGGTATGACTCGACCTGGGATTGAACCCAGGCCTCCCGGGCCATTGGCGAACACTCTAACCGCTAGGCCAATATAGTGCAATTTAATGGAGACTCAAACTCGGTTAAGTCGTCATTATAAATTTATTTCGGCGGAGAATATTATTACTATACTCTCCGTCTCGTCAGATGACTATTTACATGCTTCTCTCGAAGTTGCAGAACAGCAATACATTTGACGAGACGGAGGGTATGGTAATATTCTCCGCCGAAATAAATCTATAATGACGACTTAACCAGGTTTGAGTCTCCATCAAATTTCACTATATATATATATATATATATATATAAAGTAGATTTATCAATGTATTTTTGTATGCGTCTAAATGGATCTAAATTCTATATAGAATTCTGGCATGAATCCATACTTTCTTTTCTTAGCAATATGTAAGTTATTGGGCAGGCTGAGTTCTTCACTCATGGTGAGGCAACCAGTCTAGAAGAAGGAAAACTTTGAATTCAAATCATATTAAAAATCAACCTTGTATCATATCCTGTTCGTGACGGAGGATTGGATAAATACATACATAAAATTGTGTCACCAAAAGAACCGCTTCTTTCTGCATCAAAAAACGTTTCTTATTAACTTGCTCTGTAATATAACAAAGACAGCGAAATTTTTTCCATTGGGATTAGCAAATTCGCATAACTTGCTTTAAAAATTGCTTGCTAAAACATTATTTCAAAGAGATCTATTTGACCAAGAGATGCAACAGTAGCTTTTACAACCACTCCGAGTCAAAGTGGATCCGGTAGTAATGGAACTGAAGGTGTGACTCTACGTTATTCACTGGTCAGAACTGGAGCCTCACAACCGTATGCAGTTTACTGTCATAACCAGGTCACTGTGTCGTAAGAGCATAGTTTATCCTGGTTAGATAAGTGGCTGAGTTAATTTTATTGAGAAGGTACGTAAAATGTCGAATTAATGATTTTGTAAGCATAGGCCACGATAAGAACTCTCAATGGAGAGTAGGAGGATGGACCAGCCTGTTTGCTATCTCCTTCATTAGCTGATGTAGATTTTCAATAAAACAAATACAGATGAGAGAGGGAGTGGGGGAAATGTTGATGCTTCACTTAAAATAGAGCCCAGGGTAAGAGAGAGAGAGAGAGAGAGAGAGAGAGAGAGGAGGAAAATGTTGATATTTTTTATTCATAATAGATATAGTCGAGAGAGGAAGTCAGAGAAAGATAAGAAGACAGAGAGAAAAAGAAAAGGACGCGAGAGATAGAGAGAAAGAGAGGAAGAGAAACAAAGAAGAAGAAGAAGAAGAAGAAGAAGAAGAAGAAGAAGAAGAAGAAGAAGAAGAAGAAGAAAATGTTGATATAATTTTCATTTATGATAAAGCCAAAGAAAGAAAGAAAGAAAGAAAGAAAGAAAGAAAGGGAGAGAGAGGAAAAGGAATATTTTGATGTAATTTTTTACGAAATAGTCGAGAAACTAAGCAAATAAAAGACTGGAGAATAGAGAGAAAAAGTAAATGACGAGACAGACAGACAGACAGAGACAGACAGAGACAGAGATAAAAAAGGAAAATGTTGGTGCCATTTTTTATTTATAATATAGTCGAGCGAGTAAGCGAGAGAAAGAGAGGAAGACAGAGAGAAAAAGGAAAAGACGAGAGAAAGAGAGAGAAACAAGAAGAAAAACAAAGCGAAGAGAGAGGGAAGAAGAAGAAGAAGAAGAAGAAGAAGAAGAAGAAGAAGAAGTTGATATAATTTTCATTTATGAAAAATATAACCGGGGATAAGAAAGAAAGAAAGAAAGGGGGAAGGAAATGTTGGTGAAATTATTTTTAAATAAATATAGTAAAGAGACTAAGTAAGAAAAATAGAAGAACAGACAAAAAAAAGTAGACGAGGAGAGAAAGAGAGAGAAATAGAGAGAGATAGAGATAAAAAGACTGACAAAGAGAATAAATTAGGGAGAGATGGAGAGAAAGAGAGAGGTCGATACAAGTTTTATTGATGATAAATATACCAGAGAGAGAGAGAGAGAGAGAGAGAGCGAGAGAGAACACCATGTATCTTTATTTCTTTTATTGGCTCTTGTTTCGTGTTCTCGTTTAGATTTTCATTAGAATAAACAGAGTTACGATTAAAGATTTTCTCGATATCTAAGTCAACTAAATTCTTTGGCGAATGCTTTGGTATTTTATCGCTCCAAGAGAAATTCATGAAAAATAGCGAATGAGGTCAGACAAGATTCCTTCGCCTCAACACAACTGACATGACATGATTGTCTGGTAAGCGACTAGAGAAACTGGACAGAGAACAACAACAACAACAACAACAACTAAAACAACAACAAAAAAGTTTGTTTGTATTGATTTATTCAACTTGGTTGAATTCCTTGTGTCTAAAACCCACCCAGTCGGCTGGGGCTGTTGAATACGCCAACGGCATCTATGTTAAGAGTTAAGAATCCCCACTTCTCAACAAGTGTTCTGGATATGACACAAAACCATCTGATGGTGAGGACCTAGCCCTGGAGCTTTGGGGAATGTAGAGTAAACCTTCACTACTATTACTCCTACGTTCACTTTGACCGGGAGTGGTAACACCTGTTCGAGTTCTATTTTGGGGTTAAATAGAAATATTTAATCGTTGTCTTTACTCGAAACAATTTAATTGTTTGCAAACAAATGAAAAACATTGAATAGAATTATTAATGCTAAATAGCAATACTTGAAACTATTTAATTACGTGCAAATAAACTATTAGTGTTAGATAGGAATACTTGAAACCATTTAACTGTGCGCAAAGAGGATTTGACTTTAAATAAACGTCAAGAGTTGATATGCTGTAAAGCACAACCATTCAACCAACCAACCAACCAACCAATTAGCTTGTGTCAAGAACGTTTAGCCAATGATGTTAAATCACGGTGTTCTCCTTCTCTCTCTCTCTCTCTCACACACACACACACACACACACACACACTCTCTCTCTCTCTCTCTCTCTCTCCCCATTCGTCACTATCATCCATTGTTCTTGATAGATCTTCTAGACTACATCAAGTGTCCACACAGAGCTGATGTATGTAATTCCTTCCTGGTCGACCAATCCTGGGTCCTTTATGTGAAGGAGTTCATATTAGTTCGTCGTTATGTCATCAGCAATGGTCTGCATATATTACTTCGTCTTACTTTGTGAGATGGGAGATGCATCTGCTATTTTGAGAAGTATTGCTCCCAGGATTTGTTCGAAACAGCTCGTTGCATTCTTGTATAGTTTCCATCAAGGGTTTTTTTATGCATTTTGTTCGCGTCCATGTGGTGCATTCATATCGTAGAACTGACACAGTCAGTGCTTGGAACTCAAGATGTTAAGTTAATGTATTATGAAAACTTGCAAGACCCAAGGAAATTCCGCTAATCATAAAACACTCATTTTTTGTTAACAACCTTATTAAGGAGGAAGAATACACACAAAAACATTCGAAAATACATCTTTTGTGTATTACCCAATTTAGTAATACTCATAAAGCCTTGGTCATTTCTCTGTCTCTGCCTCTCTCGCTTTCCTCAATCTGTCTGTCTGTCTGTCTCTCATTATATATATATATATATATATATATCAAGGAAAATTCAAATGAATACAACGGTACGTAAATAGACATACACACATATAACACATAGACACAGACGCACACACACACACACACATACATATATATATATATGATTTTTTCTTTTTCTTTCTTTCCTTTCATTCTATTTAAGCAAACGATAAGCGACTGATTTATAGCCTTATCCCTTTCTTTCTTTCTTTCTATTGAAGAAGACCAAAAGCCTAAGATATATAGCGTTATCACTTCCACTCTCTCTTTTCTAAATCCTTCTTTCCTTCCTTTCGTTCCCTTGAAAGCGTTTGATGTATCGCTGAGTTATCGCGTCCTCTCAGATATCTTTCCTTTCTTTCTTTGATTAAGTTCCTGCAGCGGAATTTGTTTTTCCAATAGTTTCCTTATTGTTTTATTCTTTTGAGAGATTATCTTTTGAAAGTTAATAATAATGGAGATAACCATTATGATTTACTCCTTGAGAGTTTTTCACATCAGTGTTAGCTGATGGTTTTTCACGGGAGTTTGAGTGAGAGCAAGTTTCCTCATGTTTCCAGGACTCGTCTCAGGATTCTGGCCGATCTCAGCAATGCTGTCATTTGGATAGTCTCTACCCGTCCACCAACTTCCAAGTCTTCCAGGCCTTTTAATCACCCTTTAGTTATTGTGTCAAAAGCACCAATCACAATCGGTACAATCGTCACTTATTATATTTACTCCTTTAGAGTTTTTCACACCAGTGTTAGCTGATGGTTTTTCACTGGAGTTTGAGTGACGGCAAGTCTCCTCAAGTCTCCAGGACTCGACTCATGCTGTTCTCAATAATGTAGTAGTTTGGATGGTCTCCACTCGTCCGCCAACTACCAAGTCTTCCAGTCTCTTTAGTAATCCTTTAGTTACTGTTCCAAACGCGCCAATTACAATTGGTATAATTGTCATCTGCATGTTCCATAGCTTTTTCAATTCCCTAGCAAGGTCGAGGTACTTATCCTTCTTTTCACATTCTTTCAGTTTTAATCTGTGGTCAGCCGGGACAGCAAAGTTGACAATTTTGCAAGTTCTCTTTCTTTTGTTGATTATTATTAGGTCTGGTCTTCTGGCTGAGATAGGTGATCTGTGTGTATGTCAAAGTCTCATATGTGTGTCATTTTCTAGGACAGGTGCTGGGTTGTGCATCTACCATTTGTTCGTATGGTCAAATTTAAATTTCTTGCACATCTCCTAGTGGATCACCTTGCCGAACCAGTCGTATCTAGTCTTATATTCCTTCCGCGCTAATTTGCTGCATCCGCTTATAATATGATTGATGGTTTCATCTCGGTCACCGCATAGCCAACATCATCTATTCTCGCTTTGATATGATTGGTTCTTACGGCGTTGTTTTGTGCTGCTATTAAGAGAGATTCTATTTCTCTCTTAAAGTTTCCTTTTCGTAGCCCTGTCCAGGTTTTGTCGTGTGTAATGTTGTTTATCAGTCGTTTAAAACGCCCATAGAAGTTGTTTTCCTTCCCATTTTTGTTTCCTTGTTATTGTCATTTTGTTGTCCACCGTGTTATCAGTATCATTTCTGATGGCTATAATGAGTCCTCCATCGTGTTTTTGTATATAGTTTTCGAGTCGTTGTATCGATACGTCAACGCTGTCTTCAATGCTGGCAAGTTCTCTCCCCCCTCTTTTCTTGATACATATAGTCTGTCAACGACGTCTCTGGGATGTAATACCTTGTGCATGGTCATTAGTTTTCTTGTTCTTTGGTCCATTTGTTTAAGTTCATCTCTAGTCCACTTGAGGGTCCGGAATATCTAACGAGGGTTAGAGCCCGGGTATTTATTTCTTCGGTAAGGTTTTGGCAAGAGATTTGTGTCTCGGGTAGTTTTCTAGTTCTCCTGAGATATCTTTTTGAATTTTGTTTTTCGTTTCCACTTGTTTGATGGTGTCAGCCTCCAAGATGCCCAAGTATTTGTAGGTTTCGTTTTCTGCCAGCGTTCTAATCTTGTCTTGATTTGGTAGTTCCATTGCGTCAGTTAAATGTCGTTTGCCACTTTTCATTACAAGCATGGCATATTTTTCTATGCCAAAATCCATTCCTATATCCTGACTATATATTCTAACTGCGTGTATTAGAGTTTCCAGTTCTTTTTCATTTTTTGCAAATAGTTTGATGTCATCCATGTACATTAAGTGATTCATCTCTACTTGCGATCTACTTTGTATCCGGCTGTGCATTTTCTGAGTACGTGGTTAAGTGGCATCATAACAATTATGAATAATAAGGGTGATAGAGCATCTCCTTGGAAAATATCTCTTTGGATCTTTGTTTCAGCTAAGTTTCTTCCTCCTGCTGTTAATTCCACTCTCCAGGTTTTCATAGTTTCCTCGATAAAATTTATGACTTCATGTGATATTTTGTACATTTTGAGGCAGTTTATTATCCAGCTTTGCGGAACCATGTCATATGCCTTTTTGTAGTCAATCCAGGCTATAACTAGATTTTTCCGTCTGGTCTTGCTCTCATTTAAGATGTGTTGATCTATGTAAAGTAACTCTGCTATGCCTCTGGTTCCTTTGCAGCATCCTTTCTCCTCGTCAAGAAACAAACCATGGCTTGTTAGTGAGTCGTAAATCTCTTCCCTTATTTGTACTGTTAATATTTTCCACATCATCGGTAGGCAAGTTATGAGTCTGTAATTGTTTGGAGCGGTTCTTTTGCTTGGGTCCTTTTGGATCAATGTGGCCCTCCCTTTAGTCATCTATTCGGATATGTGTGCTGTTTGTAGGCATTTGTTCCTTTCTAGTGCTAGTCTGTCGTGAATGGAGGTGAATTTATTGAACCAGAAACCATGTATTCCATCATGGCTAAGCGTTTTCCAATTTAATATCTTCTTAGTATCGTTATAGCAAATCGATGTGTATTTCCGCTTTCGGGCCTTCTTCGAGTCCTTCTAGTTCTCTGGTCATATTGTTCATCCATTCAGCTTTTTCGTTATGTATTTTTGGTTGCCATATTTCTGTCCAAAATCATTGGGTTTCTTTTGCATCCGGTTGTTGGTATATTTTAGTGTCATCTCCTCCCAACTGTAGATAGAATTTTCTTTCACTGTTTTGGAATGTCCTGTTTAGTTTGTATTGTTTTACCTTTTGTCGATATTCTTAATTTATATAAAATCCTATAGTTTAAAATAACCATTTCTTTTTAATCATGATTTTTTTTCATAAAATCTTTTGATTTCACGTGTTTAAAAATATTTGATAGAATGGTTAGAATGGCTCATGAGACTGGGGTTCAATCCCTGGTTGAGTCATATCAAAGACTCAAAAATGATTCTTGGTCTCTCCTTGCTTAACACTCAGCATTATAAAGTTTGGATCAAGGGTAAAGTAGAGTAATCCAGGGAAAGGAGTAGCGCCCTCCCCTACACCACGGTGTAGTAGCTATCGAAAAGGGAGCCTTCGGGTCACCCCCGACTAAGGTCGACAACTTTACTTCTATTTGATAGGAATAATTGATACCACGTGTAATTGTACATTAATTATTAGTATTAGATAGGAATGCGTGAAATCATACAACCGTGAACAAATTATTTGTATTAGTTCGGAATACTTGATATATAACTTTGAAAACAAATGATTATAAACAGTTACACAAGTGAATTTTTAAAAATCTCATGGAACAATGAAAATATAGCTACGATTATAATCAAACATTTACAAATGAATAAAATTTCGCTTTTAAATAATGCATAAAGAGTTGATATGCCGTTAAACAAATAGACCAAACTAATCCAATAAAGATCTATGATACAATCAAATATTTGAAATTAATCAAATTTTGGCATTAAATAACCCATAAGGAATTGATATACCGTTAAACAAATAAATCAAACTAATCCCATAAAAAGCTCTAATACAATCAAACATTTAAAAATGAATCAGATTTTGGCATTAAATGCCCCATAAGGAATTTATATACCGTTAAACAAATAAATCAAACTAATCCTATAAAAAGCCCTGATACAATCAAACATTTAAAAATGAATCAAACTTTGGCATTAAATACCCCATAAGGGATTTATATACCGTTAAACAAATAAATCAAACTAATCCTATAAAAAGCCCTGATACAATCAAACATTTAAAAATGAATCAAATTTTGGCTTTAAATACCCCGTAAGGAATTGATATACCGTTAAACAAATAAATCAAACTAATCCTATAAAAAGCTCTGATACAATCAAACATTTAAAAATGAATCAAATTTTGGCATTAAATAACCCATAAGGAATTGACATGCCGTTAAATAAATAAAGCAAAAATATAGCGATGATTGCAATCAGATCTTTTAGCGAATTAATATACTGATGTCGAGAGTTTAATCGTTGGAAATGTATCCTTGTATACATAATGCAAAATAAATCTGATAAAAGTTATCATCTTTGTACTGTATGGTTGTATCAAATTATGATCCCCAATAGGGCTGATTAACCCTGACGAAAGACAGATTGAGGCTTAGTTTTATATTTGGAGAAAGAGAACTAGATTTATCATACCAACTTTGTGAGTAATTCCTCAAGATTAGTAGAATGTCGCTTTGTAATTAACTACATTATTGTTATAGGAAGATATTAAAAGACCGTGAGCAGTGAAACAAAATTTTGTTATACTTGTTTCAGTGGGTGACCCATATATCCGGCCTTGCGCCACAACTAAGCCAAAATTACTAAATAGCTATACTTGTCCGGTTCAATTTACCCCATAATTACCACATTTAATGTCATATGAGACGCCCGTTTTCATCCTTCGAAAATGACATTAAAGTATCTTTCGTGTGGCACATGTTAATTTAACGCATCTTCTTAACCCAGACATAGTAGACGACCAGTATTTGTGTCTAAACCAACTCTCATATATATATATATATATATATATATATATATATATATATATATATTACACGAGGGGGTGAGATAATTTATTTATGTATATCTTACTCTACTGGACTGTATTTGAACAATTTTCTCGATTTAAGAAAAAACCGTTTTTATTACGACTTGGTCAATCACTGTAAATATTATAATAATAGATATCTTATATACTATGATGCACATGCATGCGCCCGCGCAGACTCAGACACACACACACACACACACAAACACTCGCACACACTCACACATATATATGTACAACCCAAATGATATCGATCTTAAGCACTTTGTATATATATATATATATATATATATATATACAAATATTTTAAAATTCTATATCTAGTTTTAAAAGCAAAACTAAAAGTGAAGCATCAGTCCTAGAGCTTTGGGGAATGAGGTGTACCCCTTCCTTGCCATCACTCCCAGGTCCACTCTAGCCCGGAGTGGTAGTACCGGATATGATCCTATCTATGGGTTAAAAAACTATTGGACATTTAAACAGAGAGCAAACAAATAAAATATGGTAAATTGAATTGATAGATATAGAACTGTTTTATAATTTTACTATGTGTAAACAAAAAACTGTTGGACATTTAAACAGAGAGCAAGCAAATAAAATATGGTAAATTGAATTGATAGATATAGAACTGTTTTATAATTTTACTGTGTGTAAACAAATGACTGATTATTTTAATGAATTGTTAGTGACACATAGCAATACTTGGAACCATTTAACTGTGTGCAAATAAATGAATAGTGTTCAGTAAAATAATTTGTGTTAAATAGCAATACTTGTAACCACTTCACTGTCTGCAAAAAAAAGAGATTAACATTGAAGAGAATTTTAATGGCTGGTTGGTTGGTTGATTGGTTTCTTTGTTTGATTGCATATCAACGTTTATGGGTTATTTTATGCCAAATCCATCCTATTAGAAGAACAGTAGTGGTGATATTTAACCCATAGCTGGAAGGATAAGGGGAGTCATACCTTTCCCAAGGGTATTTGACCGAAAGGGAACGTGACTGGAGTTCGAACACACTTCCGTCCTCGCTTTAACCTTTCAAATACGATGAAACCCCCGAATTGTAATTGATTGATTGATTGATTTCTTTGTTTAATGGCATATCAACTCTTTTTAGGTTATTTAATGCCAAAGCCATTCTCCTAGAAGAACAGTAGTGGTACTATTTAACCCATAGCTGGGAGGATAAGGGGGTTCATACCTTTCCCAAGGGTTAGTGAACGTAATAGCGCGACTGGAGTACGAACTCGCGTACTACGATTCCGCAGCTCATCGCTTTAACCATTACACCACGAGGACACTCCCCCCCCCGAATTGTAAGAGTTAGATAGTAATAAGTGAAGCATTCAATTGTGTAGTAGAAACTATAGCAATCTTAGTGTGGAAACAAGTTAGTTTTAACTCATTTAAAAATTAAATTACCGACAAACTATTCACTTACAAATCATATTGTAATATAATGGCCGAGGGATTTCGTTTTATGCCTTTGGGTTTAGTTAGGCTGAGAACCTGGGCACATGGGCTAGTTAGGTGCAAACTTAAGTGCAGGTGTTAACGCGCGCGCGCGGGGAGGATGTGTCGTTCATAGATGTCAAAATAAAAATCCGATAGAAAAGTCGACCAGTGGATGTGAATGACGTCATGCATCGGAAGCGCACGCGGGAAGGATTTTGGGGATTTTGAAAAAGTCAGTTAGTTGAGTTGAGTCCTGCATCGGGAGAAGACGGTTGACTTTCGCTTGCTCGCGGAGGCCTTGGGCAGGTGTCGCACGAGATGGGGTGGGGGGCAGATGAAAAAGCCAGAATAGAAAGAATGTATATCTCTCTCCTTATGTCGAAGAACCTTTAAACTCAAAGGTAATAAAAAGTTTTGTACCTGAACTAAGAAGTCGTAAGTGTTTTTCGTGTTTCGAGATTCCTATGCTCTATGTTATATATATATATATATATATGAACATCGTATGTCCATTTCGCATATCCGTACCTGGCTATGGTACAATATATATATATGCATTTAAATGAATATTATTAAATTGTTACTGTTACATAACAATAAATGAAACCATTTAATTGTGTGCAAACAAATGAGCTCAGACTCGTTTAAGAATATTTACAACAAAATGTGTTTACAAATCGTAGATATTAAAAATATATGTATAAACAGTATTTGTGATTAAATGACCTACAATGGTTGATATGCCATAAATCCAAACTAAACCAAACCAGAAAATTAAAAAAGGATTAAGCATAGAAATTTGAGTTGCTTCAACACCTGCTGTTTAAAATTTGATGGTTGGTTGGTTGTTCTGTTTAACGGCGTTTCAACACTTTTCGGGTCATTTAACGCCGAATTAAGTCATTTTGATAAACGTTTCAAACAATTCAGTTTAGGATCAGTATTGTTTCCAGATGTTAAAACAATTCTATTTTAAACAGTTCAGTTTAGCATAAGTACACAATTTAAATGCCAAAAGCAATCCTATTTCAAACAATTCAGTTTTGCATAAGTTTATAGTTTAAAGTAAGTAAGTAAAGTTGGCAACCGTAGTCGAGGGTGGCCCGAGGTGTAGGGGCGGTCACTGCTCCATTCCTTGAATTGCTCTTTTTTACCCTTGATCATTACCTTATAGTACTGAGTGCTAAGCAAGGCTGCATCAAGGTATGAATCCAATTATTCTCCCTCCAGTTATGCGTAAATAGTAGGGCAGACTGGGTTCTTCAGCCTTGGTGAGGCAACTAGTCTTGGAGAAGAAAAACTCTGAATTCGAACCTGTTAAACTCCGTTGTGTCATATCCTTCCCAAGTGGAGGGGTTGGTAAATATGGATATGTATCTTGTATTGCAGAGTGTTAAGCAAGAAGATATCAAGCACCATTTTAAAAGTCTTTGGTATGATGCGACCTGGGATTGAATCCCATTGGCGAACACTCGAACCATTATGCCAATTTCAAACAATTCAGTTTAGTGTAAGTATAAATTTTTGTTTGTTTTAAATGTAAAAACTATCAATTGAGTTTTTATAACATATCAACCTTTGTGGGTTATTTAATGCCAAATCCATTTTTATACAAATAAACTTCTTTTTCAAACAATTCAGTTTAGCATAAGTACACAGTTTAGTTCTATTTGACCCATAGATATAACCCTATCAGGTGCTACCACTCCGGGTTAGAGTGGGCTTTGGATCGATTATAATAGAGGGGTACTTGGCATTCCCTAAAGCTACAGCATTACTGGAACTGCACCATCAGATTGCTTAATGTCATATCTAGGACACCCGTCCTGCAGGGATGCAGTCGGTATATTTTACAGACCCAGCCGACAAGGCCTTAAAAATTTAGGATCGTTTGAACGTGAAGAAGTAAAGTTGTTAGATTAAATGATGTCAATTTTTTCTGAAACACCCAGAACATCACAAATGTTAGCAGTTTTTTTCTGAAATGCACTGAACAACTCATACTAACATTTTTATTGACAAACTTGAAACTATATAATTGCAGGCAAAAATGTTACGCTATACAATAAAGTTTTATAGTGAAAAATCGTTCGTTTAAAGAAAACAGTCCGTGGCGTAATCGATAACATGGTGCATTGCAAAACGCGTTCGAACCCCACTTACGCTATTTCGTTCCATAGTGATAGATGTGAACACCTCAGCAACTGGTTTGGTTTCTTTGTTTAATGGCATATCAACTCTTTTTAGGTTATTTAATGCCGAAGCCATTCTCCTAGAAGAACAGTAGTGGTACTATTTAACCCATAGCTGGGAGGATAAGGGGGCTCATACCTTTCCCAAGGGTATTTGACCGAAAGTGAACGTAATAGCGCGACTGGAGTACGAACTCGCGTACTACGATTCCGCAGTCCATCGCTTTAACCATTACACCACGAGGATACCCCCACCTCAGCAACTGTTTTTCTACAGAGACAACCTTGGCATTAAATAACCCACGAAGGTTCATATACCATAAAATAAAGAATCAAATACAATATATATATATATATAAAGACGCTTCATTTTTGGTTGGTGTTTTTTATTTGTTTGTTTATTCGTTGTATCTGATCTAAGGAGAATGACTACAGTCTTTTTTAATTT
Source organism: Sepioteuthis lessoniana (assembly GCA_963585895.1). Lineage (NCBI taxonomy): Eukaryota > Metazoa > Mollusca > Cephalopoda > Myopsida > Loliginidae > Sepioteuthis > Sepioteuthis lessoniana. The sequence continues at coordinate 39,904,054 of OY757942.1, read as the reverse complement.
CATTTTCAAATTTTATATATAACGATAAAAAATTTAGAAATAATAACGTTTGCTAATAAGTGGCTAATCGGCCTTATGAATTGAGTGTTTGCCAATGGTCCGGTAGACCGCGGTTCAATCCCTTGTCAAGTCATACCAAAGACTGATGCCGCCTCGCTTAATACGCAGTATTATAAGGTGAAGTGGAGCAATCCAGTGAAAGGAGTAGCGCCCTTCCCTACACCTCGGTGTGGTAGCGATTGAAAGGGGAGCCTTCGGGTCACCCTCAACTAAGTTTGTCAACTTTATGCTTCTACAACTCAGAAAAAATATCACATTGTAGAAAATTATTTTTTAGCGTAATATCATTGGTCCTGTTATATATATATATATAGTTGTACCGGACATTGGCGTAGCGGTTAGAGTGTTCGCCAATCGCCCGGGAGACCTGGGTTCGTTCCCAGGTCGAGTCATACCAAAGACTCAAAAAATGGTACTTGATGCCTCCTTGCTTAACACTCAGCATTATAAGGTACGGATCAAGGGTAAAGTGGAGCAATCCAGGGAAAGGAGTCGTGCCCTCTCTTACACATTGGTGTAGTAAGCTATCGAAAAGGGAGCCTTCGGGTCACCCTCGACTATGGTCGCCAACTTTACTTACTTATATATATAGTATTAAAATTCTCATCATGTTTGTTTGCTTGTAATTGTAACACAGCAAAAACAGCACACTATAGCAAGATATTCATGAAAGCAGTGCATTTGAATTATTCTAACAAATAAAATAAAGCATCTCCCAGTCTAATCAGGAGCGTAGGAGGTATCTAAAATTCCTCCAGCCTAATGATCTCGTTAGTTTGGAATTTTTTCGCACAGTCTAATTGTTTAATTTTCTTCCACAGGAACATTCAGATTATGGGTCGGAAAGATTTTCTAACTGAACACCCATTTTAATCGGAACTATCTAAAAACTCCCTTTTCAAAAGCTACAACACTGCGGTGTCTGCAAGGGCGCTACTCCTTTCCCTGGATTGCTCCACTTTTCCCTTGATACGTAACTTACTATGTTGAGTGTTGAACAAGGAAGTGTCAAGTACTATCTTTTGAGTCTTTAGTATGACTCGACCTAGGATTGAACAGCGATCTCCCCGGCTATAGTTGAACACTCTACCCGTTTGGCCCTTGGGCTGGTTAAATTCATGCATAAAACCACATAATTTCTTGCAAAAATGAATGACTTCGGCATAGAATAAACCAAAAGGTGTTGACATGCCGTATAACCAACCAACCAACTTTCTTTTTATTGCTTCTTTTCTCCCTCTATTAATTCTTACGTTTCAAATTCTTTCGGTATTTAAATCCAATCCTTTTTTTTTCATTCTTTATTGTCGTGTAAATACTACGTGTTTTTTTATCACACCTTTTTCATTGTCTATAACATTTAATTTTTGGCGTTTCTGATTCGAGGATTTCAAGTATTTTAATGAAACCTAAAGAGAAATATCCGGTTTGTAAAGTGCTTGAGGCCTCTTCAACTTAAGCGCTGACCGATGATAGTGAAAGACCAATTATTTATAACCTTTACATTCTCAATTATGTAAGCTGGAATACAAATGCATTATATATATATATATATATATATATATATATATATCAGGGTAATTTAGAACAGGACACTTCACACATCTTCTGGCAAAATCATTTTACCAAGAAACAACGAACCTTAATTTCCAGGGAACTGTTATTTCCCTGAGGAAGTTGTTAACTTTTTATATTCTCTTAATCATAGATCAATATCTCGTGATTGATTGTTTGCGCTTGATGGCATATAAACCCTTTGTAGGTTATTAAATGCCAAGTCCTGCTTATACATAAATTGAACATGATTTGTAATCACATATTGTAGATAACATTTTTTAACGAACCTGGACTCATTTTTTGCGCACAGTTCAACGGTTTCTAGTATTTCTATCAAACACGAATAATTTTATTTATTTGTAATCATTTATTTGCACGCGGTTAAATGTTCATGTATATATGATCTGTACGTGAATAGTTTGTCGTTAATTCTATATTTAAATGAGTTAAAAGTTATCTGTTTGCACACAGTTAAGTATTGCTATTTTTTCTATAATGTTAAATTGTTTCAAATATTTCTATCAAACGCTAATAATTCTATTTAATATTAATCATTTGCTTGCACACTGTGAAGTGGTTACAGGTATTGCTATTTCACTTTAGTTAGTGGGTAGAGTGTTCGCCAATGGTCCGGGAGACTTGGGTTCAATCCCAGGTCGCGTCATACCAAAGACTTTAAAAATGGTACTTGATATCTTCTTGCTTAACACTCAGCAATATAAGGTACATATCCATATTTACCAACCCCTCCACTCAGGAAGGATATGACACAAGGTCAATTTTTTAAACGGAGTTAAACAGGTTTGAATTCAGAGTATTCCTTCTCCTAGACTAGTTGCATCACTAAGTCTGAAGAAATCAGTCTAGCCTATTTACGCATAGCTAGAGAGAGAATAATTGGATTCATACCTATCCCAAGGGTATTAGTGCTATGTGAAATACAATCAGTCTCGTCCAGGAGTTGAACTCGTGTCGCATATACATTTCCTACGACGATAACCATTACACCACGGGCACCATCTAAGTATATAAGGTACCTATCAAGGGTAAAGTGGAGCAATCCAGGGAAAGGAGTAGTGCCCTATCTTACACCTCGGCGTTGTAGCTATTGAAAAGGGAGCTTTCTGGTCGCCCACAACTACGGTCGCCAACTTTACTTACTTATTCAGTTCAATATGCACGCAGTCAAATGGTTCAAAATATTGCTAGGTAATACCAATGATTCTTTAAACGTTTTCAAGTATTCCACACTAACAGTTTTGGAAAGCTAAACAGTTCCAAGAATTACTAAATGATTCTAATAATTCAATTTACGCACAGAGTTAAATGGTTTCCAGCATTACTATTCAACACAAATAATTCTATCCAACATTACGGATTTGTTTGCACATAGTTAAATGGTATCAAGTATTGCAATGTATCACCAACCATTCAGTTAAACATCAATCATTTGTTTACACAGTTAAATGGTCAAACAGTTCTATTTCTGACAATTCAATTTAGCATATCATTTGTTTGCACACAGTTTAAGCGGGAAACATTTTTTTTTAATGCCAAATCCTGTTTATATATATATATATATATATATATATATATATATATATATATATATATATATATATATATATGTTTTGTAAACACTTTCTGTTGATAAAGTTTTTAAACGACCCAAAGCTCACTCTTTTGCACACAGCCAAATGGTTCCAAGTATTGTTATGTACAACAAACAATTCAATTAAACATCAGTTATTTGTCTACACACAGTTAAATGATCAAATAGTTCTATTTCTAACAATTCAATTTAGCATTAGTCATTTGTTAAAGATCAAACAGTTCTAGGACCCTATCAGATGTTACCACTCCGAGAGAGAGAGAGAGGGGGGCTTGGGAGTGATGGCAATGAAGGAGTACTCCACATTCCCCAAACCTCAAGCATTACCAGAGGCTTACTTTCAGTTTATTTAATGTCATATCCAGGACACTCATTGTAGAGATTCAAAGATGCAGTCGAGGTATTCTATAGCCCCAGCCGATTAAGCTAGGCAATGAATGGGTACCCCACATTCCCCAAATCTCCAGGACTGGAGTCACATCATCAGATGTAGTTTAATGTTATATTCAGAACACCTGTTGAAGAGCCCTATCCCTTTGAGGAGATGCAGACATTGTTCGGTATATTCTACAGCCCCTGCCGACCTGGGAGCGATGGCAATAAATAGGTACTCTGCATTCCCCAAAGCTCCAGCATTACTGGGGTCTCACCATTAGATTGTTTAGTGTCATATCCAGGACACTCTTTTCTGCAGAGATGCAGTCAGCGTATTCAGCAGCCCCAGCCGACCGAGCTAGGACTGCTTGTGAATAAATATTGATCAATAAGTCCGAAACAAAACATAACTATTTTGTGAATTTTGAAAATTGCACTATATACTGTTCTATTTGAGTGATTGGTATTAAAAACTAAACTGACAGAAATAAAAAGAATTCAAAAATAACTATTTATCGGGACAAATAGATGTTTTCTTTTTTACTTTTTTGTTGTCTGCAGCCTTGTTACAAGTTTTGTTTGGAGTAGAATTTAAGCATTTATTTTCGGGTTTCCTTGCCTCGTAGATCGACAACCAGAAGTAAGAGTAATACTATATATATATATATATATAGTATCAAACCTACTATATATATATATATATATAGTAGGAGTGATACTATATATATATATATATAGTAGGAGTGATACTATATATATATATATATATATATATATATATATTTCAATCATACATCTTAGATGCATCAGGGGGGTCTTCAGTGATGCGCTGTCTTCATTGCCGATTTCGGGTTATTTCTGCATCATATCAGCTCCGACAGTAACCCCGGCTTGACTCTGAAAGAGCCAAGCCGCTTCCGTGATAGCGACGTGCTACGCTCGTGCCTCTACCAAAGCAAAGAAAAAATAAATAAAAAGCCGGACTTCGGCCGTTCTTATAGACATCTGTCTTTTAGTTAACAGCCAATGAAAACAGGGCATTCTACACTCCTCAGCTATATAGTACCATCTTTACCTCATCCGGTTTCTCCCGGCTACTTCCGGAATCGGTACCGAGGTAAGATGTTATTTTAATACTCGTCCGTGTCCATGATTTACACTTCACTAGACTTACACGAATTTCCCGCCAAATCTGTCCTATATATATATATATATATATAATAGTAAAATTATTCTCAGTTTATTAAAAGATAAAAAGTCAAATCTTAATTAACTGAGTAATAAAGGATATCAGAAGTGTTCGATATCTGATTTATAGAGCAAATATAATTCTAAAAATCTAAAATAGAATTATCTCCTCACTACTGTCAATTTCTTGCGATCATCAGGTAGGATATCGAAAATAAAATTCTATCTATCTATCTATCTATCTATCTATCTATCAGGCGTGTACTTATTTCTGGGGTACCACATATTCATATTTGAGGTTAAAGTGTTTAAACGTTGAAGAGTAATGTAGTAAATACAACTTGATAATATCTGGAAGAGTCTATCTGATGTATAGTGGTATAGACGAACGTGCTGGACTGTGACATTGTAATAAACCAGCTCGAACTCCAGTTGTGTTATTACGTTCACTTTCAGTGGGAAAGTTAAGGACCCATTTATCCCCACTAGTTATATTATTAAATATTATTAAAATCTAAAGATGTTATTAAAATGTTATTCAAATCCTAAAATGTTATCAAAATGTTATCGAAATTGTAAAATATTATCAAAATCCTAAAATGTTTTAAAAATGTTGTTAAAATCCTAAAATGTTACAAAAATCCGAAAACAAACATTTGAAAAAGATGAAAAAGTTTTTAAACATTCTATTTCCGTTGGTAGAATTCTGTTTCAAATTTAGTAGCATGCACACCCGGTTGAAGTCTGAAAACGGACACATTGAACAATGGCACCTTAAGGTTTTTCATCTTTATACATTTTCATATATATATATATATATATATGTGTGTGTGCATATATATATATAGTAACGAAGGGAAAGGAAAAAATAAGATCAAGTTTGTTCTTTTCATATGACACTTTTCATACGTTTCCATTTTCGTACAGGATTGTTTTTTTTATTCTATCGTGTTCTGTTTACATTTCAAGGTTTTTTACTTTTTTTAAGTAAATGTTTAACAACTTAGGAAAGGCCAGTTATACAATGTCAGTCTGGACCGACATTTTATATGTATTGCATCCCAATAAATATAATCTACGACTCATATACCTAGACGGAGTTTATAGACGCCAGATTACATCACTAAAATAAAACTATCAAATTTAGATTCGTCTTATTTTATAAACACTGTCTTATTGTATATTACCAATAGGTATTTCTTTTTCTTTTTTAGTGGTGTCATGGCTAGCGCGCTGAATTGTGACCTCTAAGTAAGCGAGTTCGAACTCCAGGTGCGCATTTACGTTTACTCTCGGATTAATACTATCGGGAAAGGTATGAATCCTCTTAACTCTCCCTGGCATGGGTTGAATAGTACTACTACTGTTGTTCTACAAGGATGGCTAAGACATTAAATAACCTACGAAAGTTGATATGCCATTAAACAAAGCAATTAAACAAAACAACCTTATATTGCTCCATTTGTCGAGATGAAATGGTTAACAATTACTCGAATACCAAGTAGACACACACACACACACACATATATATATATATATGTATATGACATTTCTAGTTATAATACTTTTGTTTTTATACTGATTCTATAATTCTGACAGTGTGAAAAAAAAAACAGAAGATGCCATTTACAAATAAAAAAGTATTACACAAATTGATATCTGGGAAAAAAAAAATTCCATAAAAAAGAAAAAACTAAAAACATTCGTACTGCTTGAAAATAATCAATCAATAACGTAATGCATAGTCAAAAAAAATGTTACAAAAGTTGGCTGTTCTTCTTCCAGGTACACAAAAAAGATGAACAAATTGACCACTCACTCCAGAGACCACAGCGTAGAAAATGAACTTGGGAAGATAACAAACTAACATCATAGTGTTATTTTCGGAACAACCATGCAAAAAAGAGGGTATAGAAAAAGAATTATAGAAATCTGGACGGAATTCGGTAGATTTAAGGCAACAAACAAAAGGCTCGCTGACCAGGTTAGGACAATAACAGAGAATGGTTGGTTTTCTGATCTTGAAATACTGGAAATCCATCAACAAATATATAGGCAAACATATCAATAAACCCATAATACAGTAACCGAGACATTAATACAGGAAAGCCAGAAAATCCTAACTAAAAACAACATGACAATAACCCATACACAGCAAGTGCACTAACGCAAACACTCACACAAGAAAAAAAAAAAAAAACTAATGTAGATGCCTTTAGAAGAATCATGTTCGAAAAGAAAACCACGTTACCTTCTCTCAGGAACCATAACTGGAGGACAGTCAAGTCTGAAACTGAGAAAGACGGAGACTTATTGACCAATATCCCGATAAACGACATCACGAAGTTAAATGATTTAGTATACGCAGGAGCAAAATTAGGCTTTGAAAAAATTGGGATCTCATTGAAGACAACAGACGGAAAGTCAAAATCCGTTTGGGAACTCAGACTAGAATCACAGATAAAAAGACAACGATAACAAGCAAGAATATAAAAACGGAACATTGAGAAATATTCGGACAAAACTGAAAAAGCACGGCAACTAGAACGAAAAATAAAAATTGAGAAGACCAACCCAAAATGGTGAAAGAAGGAAGACTAAAAGATATGCAGACAAGACCAAACAATACAGACAAAATAGGACGTTCCAAAACAACGAACATTTTTTTTTCCAGCAATTAGGCCATAATGGGCGAAGCCATACCAACAATTGGATGCAAAAGAGGCAAAAATATTTTAGAGCAAAATATGGGAATTAAAAAAAAAAAATAACAAAAATGCCAACTGGATAAACAACATGGAAACAGAGTTGCGAATGCTCGAAGAAGACCTTCTGGTAAACATACACCCCGACGGGCTCAAAGGAACACTTGAAAAATATGAAACTAGAAAACCCCTGGCCTAGATGATATACACGGATTTAGGTTTTAAAATTTACCTCCATACACGAGAGACTTGCTACCGAAAGGAATTAATGTATACCGAAAACTGAGATACCCGAATGGATGACCAAAGGAAAGACCACTCTAATCCAAAAAGTCCCCTTTAAAGGAACCGCCTCAAACAACTATAGACCTATAACGTCCCTACCGATTATGTACAAATTAGGGAGAAGGAACAGAAAAGATATCGCAAGAGAGCTAGAGACACAGAGGAACTACTATATATAAATCAACACATCCTCAACGAGAGTAAAACGAGATGGAAAAATCTAGCTATGGCCTGGATGGACTACAAAAGGCTAACGATATGGTCCCCAAAAGTTGAATAAACTGTCTAAAAATGTATAAAATACTCGGCCAAGTCGTACAGTTAATCGAGAAGATCATGCAAATCTGGAGAGTGGAATTGACAGTAGGAGGGAAAAGCTGTGCAGAGGTAAAAACCCAAAGAGGCATATTCCAGGGAGATGCACTATCACCATTACTATTTGTGATAGCCATGATGCCATTCAACCACATCCTTTGGAAATGCACTGCCAGATACAAACACTGTAGATCACAAGCATAGTTCAACCACTTGACGTACATGGACGATATCAAACTTTTTACCAAAAACGAAAAAGAATTTGAAACCCTAATACAAACTGTGTGATAATTGAGTCAAGATATAGGAATGGGATTTGGCATAGAAAAATGCGCCATGCTAGCAATGAAAAGTGGCAAACGACACATGACGGAAGGAGTCAAACTACCAAATCAAGTAGTAATCAGAACGCTCGGAGAAAAGGAAACCTACAAATACTTGGGGATATTGGAAGATGACAGCATCAAACAAGTACAGATGAAAGAAAAAAAATTATAAAAAAGTATCTCAGAAGAACCAGAAAATTACCCGAGACAAAACTCGATAGCACGAAGGGATAAATCTGTAATATAATGACCGAGGGATTTCGGTTCATGCCTTTGGGTTTAGTTAGGCTGAGAACCTTTCGGCTCAGCACATGGGTTAGTTAGGTGCAACCTTGATGCAGGTGATAACGTGCGCTCGCGCACAGAGTGGATATGTCACTCAGAGATTTCACAATAGCCTGAGATGATGAAACAGGTGACGAAGTGCGGGTGACGTCATGCACCGGAAGCGCGCGGAGGATTTTGGGAATTTGAAGAAAGTTAAGAGAGTTGAAACTATACGCCGAACGAGGAGGTTCGACTTTTGGAGCTCGCAGAGGCGAGACGAATTTGCGCGCCATGGGTGCCGCACGAGATAGGGGCCAGATGAACAAGCCAGCATAAAAAGATTGTGTCTCTCCTTCTTATGTCGAAACCTTAAACTCAAAAGTAATAAAAAGGTTTCGTACCTAAACAATGAAGTCGTTACTTTTTTTGAATCTCGAGATTCCTATGTTCTGAGTTTTCTATATGAACATGATGTATATATGTTACCAACATTCGATGTCCATTTCGTACATGGCCGTATCTGGCTATGGAACAAATCCCCAGACATAAGAAAGATCCTAATTAACAATACAAAAGATACTCGTGACTATTCTTGAAATGAACCATAAAATAACTTAAATAAATGGACCAGAAAACAAGAAAATTAATGACTATGCATAAGGCCTTGAATACCAGAGATGACGTTGATAGACTATATGTGTCAAGAAAAGAAGAAGGAAGAGGATTTGCAAGCATTGAAGACATCATTGATACATCGATACGCGGACTCAAAGACAACATAGAAAATCGCGGAAGAAGAATGATCACCGCCACCAAGAACAGTACTGACGACACGAGGATCAGCAGAACGACAATAACCAGAAAACAAAAATGGGAAGAAAAACAACTCTATAGACGTTTTAAGCGACTAATAAGCAACATACCAAACGAGAAAACGTGACTAAAAAAAGGTAACTTTAAGAGAGGAACTGAATTTCTTCTAATAGTAGCACAAAACGAGGCCATAAGGACTAACCATAAAAGCAGGAATAGATAACATGCAACAAAACAGGTTATGTGGTGATGGAGACGAAAAGATCAATCTCATGATAAGCGAATGCAAAAATTAGCACAAAAGAGTATAAGACTAGGCACGACTGAGGGGGCAAGGTGATGCACTTGGAATTGTGCAAGAAATTGAAGTGTGACCATACGAGCAAATGGTATATGCACAACCCAGAATCCGTTCAGGAGAATGAGACGCACAAACTCGCCTGGGATTTTGAGATACAAACGGATCACCTAATCTTGGGCCAGACGACCAGACCTTATAATAATCAACACAAAAAAAGAGAGAACTTACAGAATTGTGGACTTTGCTGTCCCAGCGGACAACATAATAAAATTGAAAGAATGCGAAAAGAGGGATAAGTATCCCGATCTTGCTAGAGAACTGAAAAATCTGTGGAATATGAAAGTAACGGTGATTGTAATTAGTGCTTTTGGTACAGTCAAAAAAAGATTGGTACAAGGACTGGAAGACTTGGAAATAACGGGACGGGTGGAGACTGTCCAAACTACAGCATTGTTGAGATCGGCCAGAATACTGAGAAGAGTCCTTGAGACTTGAGAAGACTTGCTGTCACTCAAACTTCAGTGAGAAACCATCAGGTAACGCTGATTTGAAAACCCCCAAGGAGTAAATAATAATAAAAATGAATTAGCCTAGTGGGTAGAGTGTTCGCCAATGGTCCAGGAGACCGGGGTTCAATCCCAGGTCGCGTCCTACCAAAGACTTTAAAAAATGGTACTTCATACCTCCTTGCTTAACACTCAGCAATATAAGGTACGTATCAAGGGTAAAGTGGGGCAATCCAAGGAAAGGAGTAGCGCCCTCCCCTACACCTCGGTGTAGTAGCTATTGAAAAGGGAGCATTCTGGTCGCCTTTGTCTACGGTCGCTAACTTTACTTATTTACTTTATATATATATATATATATATATATATATATATATATATATATATATATATATATATATATATATATTGTATACTTTGGCAGCAAATCATTATCGAAACAGGTTTTATTGAATACTGCAGATTGTTTCTTTTTAAAAATCCTAAAGTGAGGACGTTCAAGTCTTCTTACAAGTCTTCTTACTTCTGGGTCAAGTTGGTAAAGAAAGAACCCTTTATTAACCCAAGCGCTTTCGACCATTTCACAGGTCTTGTTTGGGAGTCATGTTCGATCGTTTGATGCAATGAGTTTTATATTTATTCGGAGTTGCTTTTATTATTATTTTCTATATATAAATCATAGATGGGATTGTTTGATTTCGTTAGGATGGGTGGTTAGTTATTGAATATGTTTAATATGTTTATACTTGTGGTGAATGCTATATTATCTATATTGTTATTTATATAGTTAGTCCTTCGAGAATTTGTAAACGGGTTTTATTGTTATTTTTATATATGATTTTTGTATTGGTAATTAGGATCTTTCTTATATCTGAGGATTTGAGTTTTTCAGTGTCTTTGTTATGCTTTGTCATTGTATGCTGTTTTATGGCACTTATGTCGGTAAGATGGTAGGTAAGGCGACAGGAGAGCGTAGTTGTTGTGTGACCAATGTAGGTATTAGATGTTTTGCTATTTTCCAAGAAACATTCTCGAAATGGACATATAAATTTCTATAGTGTATTAGCTTGAGTTAGGAGGTTACTGGGGGAGTTTGTGTTATTCTTAACAAAGGCAATGACAAACTCCTGTCCTCAGTCACAAGAAAGATCCTAATTATCAATACAAAAATCATATATGAAAATAACAATAAAAACCATTTACAAATCCTCGAAGCAATAAAAAATAAAATATCCACTATAAATAAAAGTGCATTTACTACAAGTATAAACATATCAAACGTATTCAATAACTAACCCCCTATCCTAATAGAATGAACCAATCCCATCTATAATTTAAATATATAATAAAAAAAAGGCCACTCCGAATAGATATAAAACTCTTTGGAACAAACGATCTAACACGGCTTCCAAAGATGGGCTAATATGGGGTTCTTTCTTTACCAACTTGACCCATAAGTAAGAAGACTAGGGAGAAGACTTGAACATCTTCACTTGAAGATTTTTAAAAAGAAACAATCCGCGGTATTCAACCAAACCTGTTTATATATATATATATATATATATGTGTGTGTGTGTGTGTGTGTGTGTGTGTGAGAAAAATGAAAATAAGTTTTATTCAATGATTCGATATGCCACGTCACTAAAACGGATATTATTTGGTATCATTTATTATCAAATATTACAGCATGGACACGAAAATAAGAATAAGTAACAGTTACAAAATACAACCGTACGCAACATTCTCTATGCAACATTCTATATGCAACCCAGTCGACTGGGGCTGTAGAATACGTTAACTGTATCTCTGCAGAGGAGTAAGACCCTTCACCAACGAGTGTCCTAGATATGTGTGACGGCAAATTCTTTAAAATCCCAAAACGGGACTTTATTTTTGCACATGTGAAGACGGGACAGGTTGGCACTTGATCCCTTATAGAATAAGTCCTCGTTCAGAGTTTTTTTCTCAGGCATATTAGAACTGGCATATTATGTGGGGGATTAATTTAGGGCTAGACTGACCGCCGCTGGCAAGGGGTTCCAAATTTCACACTATACACACACCCACCAAGGCCACTAGACTTCCTCCCCTAGACAATGGAAGATATGGACCTATAGGTTTAGTCGTAATAATATTATATTGTAGTAGTCGGCAATTCCGGTTTCCCGTGTGATTTTTAAAGGAATTAATAGGACAATTTCAAGCAAGATAACATAAGGTGAATAGAAGCTGAAAAAGAAACATGAAGTAACAAATTCGTAGAAGACACAGCAAAGAACAACTTCGACCACGTAGTAACATTAAAATATATGAATCTTTTACTACAGTTATATACACTTTCAAAGTGTCAAAACATATAATAATTGAACAGTCCATGAACATAAATGTCTTTCTTCTTTTATGTTCTTTCGTGTTTCTTCAAATTGAGAGAGAGAGAGAGAGAGTGGTATATAAAATTTGTGTATAAGGAGAAATAGTCCCAAAGTTACTTATCTTATTTTTCGACGGGGTTCCACTGGAGAATCTTTCTTCTTTTACGGGCTAATAGACTTTAGGCTATTTTTAATACTGGCTTGAAGAAAATGGCTTCTTCGTGTCTCGCAGATATTTTTTCGTCTTCTTCACCCGGAGTACTTGGCTTTTGGTTCTGTCTCCTACGAACCCTGCCCAACGACTAACTTTTCTTACTATCTATTTCCGCTGACGGGAAGGAGTCCCCACTTCCGTTTTGGGGTCCCAGCCAATCATTTGGCTTCTCTCTTCTTCCTCTTGGTGTCCGGCGACCTGAGTGAGGTTACCAAGTACCAACATCTGTTGTTATCCCCTCTGTGACCTACATTCTTTCTTAACGGTCACTCTTTGACGGCTTGCTACTGTTCATTCAAACGGGAGGATAGTATTAATCTTATTTCTATCGTCTCAGTGGGGCACCAGGTGACATATGGCACTATCTAATGGGATGCTTCAGACTTAGTGCTTTTGGAATTTGGAGTACTCTTTCATTGCAATCACTCCCAGGTCAACTCTGACCCTGAGTGGTAGTAACAGTTTAGGTCACATCCATGAGTCAAATGGAACTGTATAATCCTTTAACTTTGTGCAAACAAATTATTAGTGTTAAATTTAATTGTTAGTGTAACATAGTTTGGTTTGGTTTGGTTTTATAGCACATCAGCCACTGTTGGTTATTAATACAAAATCCATTTTTATACATATAAACAGACAGTTCTATTTCAAACAATTCAGTTTAGCCTAAGTACACAGTTTCAATCTCAAAAGCAATTCCATTTCAAACTATTCCGGTTAACATAAGTATGCAGTTTAGTTCTATTTCACCCATAGATAGGACCCTATCAGGTGCTACCACTCCGGGCCGGGTGGACTTGGGAGTCATAGTAATGAAGGGGTACCTCGAATTCCTCAAAACTCCAGCATTACTGGAACCTCATCATCAGATTGTTTAGTGTCATATCCAGGACACTTGTTGGAGGGGTCGTACTCGTCTGCAGAGATGCAGTCGGTATATTTTACAGCTCCAGCCGACTGGGCAATAGTGTTACATAGTAATACTTAAAATCAGCTGTGTGCAAATACAATAATTAATGTTCGATAGCAATACTTGAAACCATTAAACGGTGTGCAAACAAATGATTGATATCAAATAGAATTATTCGTGTTAGATAAGAAACTTGAAACCATTTAACTATGGACAAACAAATGAGCTCTGGCTTGTTTATGATTTTATGTACAAACTATTAGTTTGCGAATCATATATATCTAATTTATAATTTATAAACAGGATTCGGTATCAAATTACCTACAAAGATTGATATACTATAAAACAAAGTCAACCAACCAACAAATCATATGCACTTAATATCTATCTATTTATGCATAAAGAGGATTTGGCATTCAATAAGCAACAACTCAGATGCACTTAATATATATATATATATATATATATGTGTGTGTGTGTGTGTGTGTGGGTGGGTGGGTGTACAGAGGATTTGGCATTAAATAATCTACATGATTGATATGTCATAAAACCGAACCAACCGAACCAACCAACCAACCAATAAACAAATCATATACACTTTATATATATGAATATATATCAATCCGGAGTTGGGAACAACTCCAAGCTGGACCAATAAGATATTCAAAAATAGAATATTAAATATTAGATATTAAATAGAATATTAAATATCAATAGAATATTAATATTTTCTTGTTTGATCTGAAGAAGTCCTGTTAATTTTTTAGAGCATTGATTTATATGAATGCTTTATAACTGGATGGAAATAAATCTATTATCTTAATATGACCGATTATTGTTTTTTTTAAGAGTTGTGATACAACGAAACAGTCTGTCTGTGGATGACAATATATACGCCCCCCCATGGGGGTTGAGCACCCTGGCGGAGGAATTTACAGCGGCCACTCACATAATGCAAAGCTTTTCGAATGAATTGAACAGTCTGGTATCCGGTAAGGTGTAAATATAAACAAACGAAAGCTACTACTTAATGCCGTATAATTCCCGAGCTGATGTGGTTCGCTTGTTAGCTGAGCAGTATAATACTAAGTCTAACGTAGAGTTGGGCGTGTTTCGATCCCAGTTTCAAGTGTACTACGTGTCTAGCTACACTGAAGAGTTGTGATACAACGAAACAGTCTTCTGTGGATGACAATATATATATATATATATATATATATATCATTTAGCATTAAATAACCTACAATAGTTGATATGCCACAAAACCAACCAACCAACTAACAAATCATATGCACTTAAGAATTATAAGTATGAAGAGGATTTGACATTAGATAACCAACAAGAGTTGATCTGCCATAAAACCGAACCAACCAACTAACAAATCATATGCACTTAAGAATTATGTTGTATGAAGAGGATTTGGCATTAGATAACCAACAAGAGTTGATCTGCCATAAAACCGAACCAACCAACTAACAAATCATATGCACTTAAGAATTATGTTGTATGAAGAGGATTTGGCATTAGATAACCAACAAGAGTTGATCTGCCATAAAACCGAACCAACCAACTAACAAATCATATGCACTTAAGAATTATGTTGTATGAAGAGGATTTGGCATTAGATAACCAACAAGAGTTGATCTGCCATAAAACCGAACCAACCAACTAACAAATCATATGCACTTAAGAATTATGTTGCATGAAGAGGATTTGGCATTAGATAACCAACAAGAGTTGATCTGCCATAAAACCGAACCAACCAACTAACAAATCATATGCACTTAAGAATTATGTTGTATGAAGAGGATTTGGCATTAGATAACCAACAAGAGTTGATCTGCCATAAAACCGAACCAACCAACTAACAAATCATATGCACTTAAGAATTATGTTGTATGAAGAGGATTTGGCATTAGATAACCAACAAGAGTTGATCTGCCATAAAACCGAACCAACCATTCTGTATAGTAAATACATTTTCATATCAAATCCGTTTCCTTTCTTAAGATGAATGAGGGTGTACTTCTAAAACAGAAAAAGAATAAAAAATAATAGGAGATCCTTTTTTTAAAAAATGGCGCCAATGACTCAGTCCTTAAAGTAGGGAGCCATAAACCTTCAATAAGTGGTGACGTTCGACGACAGAGAAATATATTCCCATTGTTCCCGGAAGCAGGTTAGACACTTGGACCTCGTCCTCTGACCCTATTTTTAAGAGAAAGGTCAGAGCATTCTCAGAGTTATACTCCTTAATCGAAGTGTCCCCATTTTTTAAAACACTTTTTCGTAAAGCCCTTGTTAAATAAGCAATGATTATTCCTCTATAATAGTACGGATTTCGTATCATGTAGCTATACAAATTTCTAACATTGGAACCTAGTTTGCACTGGCAAATGGCAAATACTAGGTCGAATCAAAAGCCTTGCTATATTTTAGTAATAACTAGTTTATGGCGCGCATATCTCGTAACTGAAGCAGTTTAAACCATTAGAAGTAGTCACTGTGCTTGTTATTATTTTTATTACTATTTGTTTGTTTGTCTCCTTGGGTATCCCCGTTTTTTCTATCTTCCAACGTCAAAAAAAAACAAAAAAAACAAAACATTGTGAATTCTTCGTACTGAGCATATACACAATTAATTCAATATTTAAATAATCCATTTGATAATTTCCAAAAATACCTTCTTAAATTCTTTTTCAAGCTTTTTTTTTCTGAAATCCTCCAATTCAATCTTAGTTTTTTAGGCTAGTGCTGTTTTTGATATGATTAGGTAATTTATTCACAAAATATATAACTCAGTTAGAAAAAAAAATAAAAATAAAAATAAAAAAAATTAGAAAATAAAAGATTTAAAAAAAAATCGTAGACTTAGTTTTTCAAATTTGCCTTGACTGTAAATTTCCAGTTCAAGAAGAAAAAAAAATGATAATTAAAAATTCCATCAATTACTTTGAAAGTTTCAATTGTATCACTTCTTATTTTTCTTTTTAGTCGTTAATACCGATTTCTTTCATCTCTCTCTCTATTACTGTGGTTAGTTGTATATATTTACCATCTCCTCCGTCCGGGCAGGATAGGACACACGGTCAGTTTTTAAGTAGAATTTAACAGGTTTGGATTCGTAGTTTTCCTTCTCAGAGACTGGTTGCCTAACCAAAGCTAAAGAACCCAGTCTGCCCTACCATTTACCAAAAGCTAGAGGGAGAATAAGTGGATTCATACTTTTGCCAAGGGTATCAGTGCTTTGTGAAATGCAATCAGTCTCTTCCAGGATTTGAACTCGTGTCGCCGTATCCATTTCCTGTGATAATAACCATTGCACCACGGGCAACAATTGTGGTTGGTAGTAACTTGCTAGTCGGTACGCTGACACGTTGTGTATTGCTTCACTCCATATGTGATTTGGAAGCTGCCCAGATGAACGTGCAATGTAGTGTAATTCAGAAACAAATGCTTTAGAGTTCGAACTGAATATAATGCTGCGGAAGCAACCAAAAATAATGGAAGATAGGGGAGGATGGCGAGAGAGAATTAGGTTACAGCGTACTATCAGCGCGACTTGAATATATATATATATATATATGTGTGTGTGTGTGTGTGTGATGGTTAGTTGGTTGCGTTATATGGCATATCAACCATTGTGGGTTATTTTAAGCCAAATCATCTTTATACATTAAGTAAATATAATTTGTTGTTGGTTTGGTTTGGTTTGTTGGGTTTTATGGCATATCAACCTTTGTAGGTTATTTAACGCCAAATCCATTTTTATGTAAATAATCTATTCTATTGAAAACAATTCAGTTTAGCATAAGTACACAGTTTAATTGTCAAAAACATTTCCATTTCAAACTATTTAAGCAGTTATATGTAACAATTCAGTTAAGTGTAAATACAGTTTTAATGTCGAAAAACAGTTCTATTTCAAATAATTCAGTTAAGCATAAGCACGCAGTTTAAATGTAAGTACGGTTTAATTGTCAAAAACATTTCTATTTCAAGCTATTCAGTTTACTCAAACAATTCATTTTAGCATAAGTATGCTGTTAGTTCTATTTCACCCATAGACATGGCCCTATCAGGTGCTACCACTCCGGGCTAGAGTGGACCTGGGAGCGACGGCAATAAAGGGGTACTCCGCATTCCCCAAAGGTCCAGCATTGCTGGAACCTCACCATAAGATTGTTTAATGTCATATATCAGGACACTCGTTGAGGGTGGATCTTACCCCTCTGTGTACTATAATGGCCGATGGATTTCGTTTTATATATCTTGCCTTTGGGTTTAGTTAGGCTGAGAACCTTTCGGCTCAGCACATGGGTTAGTTAGATGCAAACTTGAGCGCAGGTGGTAACGCGTGCCCGGAGAGGATGTGTCGTTCATAGATGTCAAAATGAAAATCCTAGATAGAAAGGTTGACCAGTGGATGTGAATGACGTCATGCACCGGAAGCGTGCGCGGAGGATTTTGGGGATTTTGAAAAAGTCAGTTAGTTGAGAACTAGACACCGAACGGGAAGGGTCGACTTTCGGGGCTCGCTGAGGCCAGACGAATTTGCGCGTTACGGGCACTGCACGAGATAGGGGGGGGGGCGATGGAAAAGCCAGAATAGAAAGAATGTGTATCTCTCTCCTTATGTCGAAGAACTTTTAAACTAAAAGGTAATAAAAAGTTTCGTACCTGAACTAAGAAGTCGTAAGTGTTTTTCGTGTTTCGGGATTCCTATGTTCTATGTATATATGTTATGCTATGTACGCTTCACATATAGCCATATCATGACTATGGTACATCTGTAGAGAAACAGTCGGTGTATTCTACAGCCCCAGCCGACTGGCAATTATAATTTGTAAACACATTTTTGTTAAGAACATTTTTAAACGTGTCTAAACTCATTTTTTGCACACAGTTAAATGGTTTCAAGTATTTCTATCTTATATGAATCATTCTATTTGCTATTAATCTTTGGTTCACTAGGAAAGAAATGATTTCAAATATTACTTTGTAACAGTAACAATTTAACATCAGTCATTAGTTTGCACACATTTAAATAGATATACATATGATTTTGAAGTGAACAGATAGTATTTAATTTCAATTTGAAATGAGTAAAAGCTACTTTGTTTACGCACTTGTATTGCAATTGTTTCTAATTGCCCAGTCAGCTGGGGCTGTAGAATACACCGACTGCATCTCTGCAGAAGAGTAAGGCCCCGCCATAATGAGTGGCAAGATATGACACAAAACAATCTGATGCTGAGGTTCCAGTAATACACGAGCCTTGGAGAATACGGAGTACCCCTTCATTGCCATCGTTCCCAGGTCCATTCTAACCTGGAGTGGTAGCACCTGATAGGGTCCTATTTATGGGCCAAATAGAACTAAGCTGCGCAATTATGCAAAACTGAATTGTTTGAAATAGAACTGTTTTGAAATTTAACTGTGTGTGGACAAAAACTATTCCGATACTAAACTGAATTGACTAACCTGAATAGCTTGAAATAGGAATCTTTTTTGACAATTAAACTGTGTATTCATTTTAAACTGAATTGTTTGCAATAGAACTGATTATTTGTATGAAAATGGGTTAGGCGTTAAATAACCTACAGAGTTTCATATTCCATAAAACCCAACCAACCAACCAAATATTGTTTTTAAAAAGTTTTATCTTTTGAATTATTGCTATCTAACCGATACAATTATATTCAATATTAATCTATTGTTTGCACATAGGGAAGTGGTTACAAGTATTGCTATTGAATACCAATCATTAGAATACACCGACTGCTTTTCTGCAGGAGGGTAAGACCTCACCAAACGAGGATCCTAAATATGAAACTAAACAATTTGATGGTGAGATTCCAGTAATGTTGGAGCTTCGGGGAATGAGGAGTAACTCTTGCCATTGCTTCCATGTCCACTCTTTCTCAGAGTGGTAACATCTGTTTGTGTCCTATCTATCGATGAAATAGAACTAAACTGTGTACTTATACGAAACTGAATTGTTCGAAATTGTTGTGAGACCGAAACTTACCTGCATCATGGACTCTTCCAGCACTATATTACTAGCGGAGCAGTAGCAGCAGTGGTGCCAGAGTACTAGAAGTACGAGTACCAATATTGGACACTATCCTTTGTAACTTTTGTTAATATATCTTTCCCACCTCTAAACCGTGTTCCGTGTTTTCCTTCTGTGTACTGACTTTGGGTCCACATCAGAAATAGATCTGTTTTGACATTTAAACAGCATAATTAGGCTAAACTGAATTATTTGAAATAGAACAGTCTTGACATTTAACTGTGTGGAAACAAAAATCTATACCTATACTAAACTGAATTGTTTGAAATTCTATCAAAATTAATTCGGTGTTAAATGAA
Source organism: Sepioteuthis lessoniana (assembly GCA_963585895.1). NCBI lineage: Eukaryota > Metazoa > Mollusca > Cephalopoda > Myopsida > Loliginidae > Sepioteuthis > Sepioteuthis lessoniana. The sequence goes on along the minus strand of OY757942.1, from coordinate 39,883,876 downwards.
TAAAAGGGTTGATACACCTTAAAACAAACTAACAATATGAATCAAACAATATTTTAGGGAGACTCTGATTTGGTTTTTATTGCAATCAACAATTTCAACCCAGTAGGGCATTAGGTTTTTAAAATCTGTGCCTCTTATATACAAAATTCAATTTACAGTAATCTGTTTCCACCATAAATGATATGACATTTCAAAAAGAAAATATTGTGGGAATTGGAGAAAAATTGTTGTAAGTAATGTTTAAAGTATTTAGAATCAGTAGCAGCTGCAGAAGAATGATAAAAGCTGAGGATGTTTCGATATTTTTTGCCCATCGTAAATATCTGTCGGTTGGTTTGTTGGTTTTGCAGCGTATCAACCCTTTTCATGTCATTTAACGCCGAATTCAGTTTACTATAAGCAAAGTTTTTGTTTACAAACAGTTAATTGCCCAGTCGGCTGGGATTGTAGAATATACCGACTGTTTCTCTACAGATGACTTAAGACCCTACCCAACGAGTGTCCTGATATGACACTAAACAATCTGACGATGAGGTTCCAGTAATGCTGGAGCTTTGGTGAATCCAGGGTATCTCTTCATTGCCATTGCTCTCAGGTCCACTCTGGCCAAGAGTGGTTGCGCCAGATAAGGTCCTATCTATGGATGAAATAGAACTAAACTGTGTACTTAAGCTAAACTGAATTGCTTGAAATAGAACTGTTTTGAGATTTAAAATGAGTGCTTATGCTAAACTGAATTGTTTGAATTAGAACTGTTTTTGATATTAAAACTCTAGTTACGCTAAACTGAATTGTTTGAAAAATAACTGTTTTGATATTCAACTGTGTTTAAACAAAAACTATACTTGCACAAGACTGAATTGTTTGAATTATAGCTGCTTGACTAAACTGAATAGCTTGATATAAAATGTTTTTGACAATAAAACTGTGTACTGATGCTAAACTGAATTGTTTGAAATAGAACTGTTTATTTGTATAAAATAGATTTGGCATTAAATAACATACAAAAGTTGATATGCCATCAACCCAAACAAACAAACAAACAAACAAACCATTAAATGTCAAAAAAAGTTCAGTTGAATTTCAACACAATGCCAAAACCATCCTTCTAGAAGAACAGTAGTGGTACTATTTATTCCATAGCTGGGAGGATACAGTAGTTCATGCCTTTCCCAAAGGTATTTGACCAAAGGTGATCGTAATAGCGTGACTACAGTTCAAACTCGTTTACTACGATTCCGCAGCCCAGCGATTTAACCATTACACTACGAGGAAACCCCAATCTAGTTTGAGTTCTTTTATTTGAAATGTCAGGAACGAAAATATAAAGGAATAAGTAGTTTTAAGTAATCTTTTTTGAAATGTAAAATAAATAAATAGAAACGACGTTTGGGATAATATTTCAGTTTAAGCTCTTAGATCAGGAATGGGCAACTTTTTTCGAGAAGCGGGCCGCATGAGACAGGGCTCCTCATCAGGCGAGTCACGCTATTAAAAAAATCATGATCATTTTTTATTGAAGCTAAATCAACTTTTTCATTACCGAAGATCATGCACGTAAACAAATACCTTAAAAATTGGTAAAGCTTTATTTTCTTTTCAGTAAAAATGTCTTTTCAATAAAAATTGAAATTTTGGTATCATATTTACCAACCCCTCAGCTCGGGCAGGATATGACACAAGGTCAATTTTTTAAGCGGAGTTTACAGGTTTGAATTCAGATTTTTCCTTCTCCTAGACTAGTTGCCTCTCCAAGGCTGAAGAACCTAGTCTGCCCTACTATTTACCCATAGCTGGAGGGAGAATAATTGGATTCATACCTTTCCAAAGGGTATTAGTGCTATGTGAAATGTAATCAGTCTCGTCCAGGATTTGAACTCGTGTCGCCGTGTCCATTTCCTACGACGATAACTACTACACCACGGGCACTTGAAGTTTTGGTATAATAATATTATTGATGATATCAATATGATTAAAACATGCTGCTGCTGTCATACATTGGTTGTTTTTTATGGCATATCAACCCTTATAGATTATTTAATGCCAAATCCTGTTTATATATATATATATATATATATATATATATATATATATATGATTTGTAAAAAGAGTAGTTTGAAGGTAATGGTTTTAGAACGAGGCAGAGCTTATTAGTTTACATACAGTTCAATGGCTATAAGTATTACTATTTAACACTTGTAATTCTATTCGACATAGATGGTTTCAAGTCAAGTAAATTATTAAACAGTTCTATTTGATCGAGAGATAAGACCCTTTTAGGTATTACCACTCTAGTTAAGAGCGGACCAGGGAGTAATGGAAATGGAGAGATACACAACATTCTCCAACGCTCTAAGACTGGAGCCTCACCATCTGATGATTTAGTGTTATATCAAGGACACTTGTTGGACGGGACCTTACTTTTCTGCAAAGATGCAGTCAATGTATACTTCACTGCTTGACCTTTATACCACAAAAAGTGCCCTAAACAAAGAAGCCTGTTCATGACCCTGTAATTACATCATCAACTTGTCTTTCAGTTAGATATCTGAGCTATGATTATTTTGAATTTTGTGACACGGTTATCATCGGGGGAAATGAGTTCGTCGACCCCAGTTCAAATCCTGGTCGAGGCTGTTTTTATTTCACCTCACGCCAATTACTTTAAGGAAAGGTACAAATCCAAATATTCTCCGCCCTCAGACCATGAATAAATAGAAGGTAGACTGACCTCTTTGACCTTGGTGCAGCAACCGATCTAGGAAAAGGTAAACTCTCAATACTCCACTAAGAAATTGACCTTTTGTAGCATCCTTCCGGTAGCAGATATATATATATATTTATTTTGAATTTTAGAAGACATGAATGATAGCTAGTCGATTAGCTGTTAGGTTTTTATGGCATGTAAGCCCTTGTAGGCTATTTTATGCCAAATCTTGTTTATACATATTAAATATATATGATTGTCAAGCAAATATTTTGCAGGTAACAATTTTTAAACAAACCAGTGTTCATTTGTTTTTACATAGATGGTTTCAAGTATTGTTTTCTCACTCTAATAATACAATTCTCTATTACCCATTTGCTTTCCAATAGCTAAATAGTTTCGTGTATTGCATTGATTCACTAACAATTCATCAACTGTGTATAAACAAAAAACTGTACTTATGCTAAACTGAATTGTTTGAAAGGGAACTGTTTTTGATATTCAAACTAAGTACTTATGCTAAAACTGAATTATTACAAACAGAACTGTTTTGACATTTAATTGTGTGTAAACAAAAAACTATACTTTTACTAAACTGAATTGTTTGAAACTTTTATCAAAATGACTTAATTCAGTGTTAAATGACCCGAAAAGGGTTAATAAGTCGTAAAACAAAACAACCAACCAACCAACTATCAATTCAGTTTAACCTCAGTTTTTTGTTTGTATACATTTAACTGGTTAAACCGTTATATCTGGCCAATAGATGGAACCCTAACAGGTACTACTACTTGGGGTCAGAGTGGAACTGGGAGTAATGGCAATGATGGGGTCGCACAAATTCATCAAAGCTTCAAGACTGGGACCTCACCCTCAAATTCAGTTTATTATCATATACAGAGCAATAGTTTTAGTAGAACCATTGATGGGACCCTAGCAGAGCTGGAGTGGACCTGGGAATAATGACAACGAGTGGGTACTCCACATTCCCCAAAGCTCCAGATCCAGGAAACTAGTTCTAATCGACGTATAGATGGGTCTCAAACAAATTTTACCACTCAGGGTTTAAGTGGACCTGGGATTAATGGCAATGAACAGTTACTCCACATTCCCCAAAGCTCCCGGACTGAAGCCTCACCATTAAATAATTTAGTGTCATATCCAGGTCACACGTTGAGGTGAGGGGATCTTACCCTTTTTCGGAGATGCATTCAGCTTATTTGACAGCTGCAGCCGACCGGGCTTGGACACTTATAAGAAAAGCTGTTCATGACGTGCCAGTCAAAGAAAATCAACTTTTAATCCTCATCCCAAAAATACACTTCCGAGTAAATAGTAGATATTTACTCAATGACAATAAGGATCCGTCAGAAATGCGGGCAGAGTAAAACTTGAATTGGGCTCGGTGCTTCTTTCATTAAAAAAAAGATCAATGTATTTTCATTTACATTACAAGAGGCGTATTTAATGTAACATATATATTCATGGGAAATGAAATCGGTGTAACAGCCATACATGAATATGTGAAATGTACATAGAATGTTCATAACTCATATATAGATAACATAGGAATCCCGAAACGCAAAAACACTTACGACTTCTTAATTCAGGAACGAAACTTTTTATTACCTTTGAGTTAAAAGGGTTTTTCGACATAAGGAGAGAGATACACAACCTTTCTATGCTGACTTTTCCATCTGCCCCCCACCACGCACGGCACCCCACGCAAGGCCTCGGCGAGCTCCGAAAGTCAACCGTCTTCCTCGGACACTAAAAGTCAACTCTGACTTTTCTCAAATCCCCTAAATCCTCTGCACATGCTTCCGGTGCATGACGTCATTCACATCCATCGGTATCTGGGATTTTTATTTTGACATCTCTGAATGACACATCCTTTGTGCTCATGTTACACCTAACTAACCCATGCGCTAAGCGAAAGGTTCTCAGCCTAACTAAACCGAAAGGCAAGATATGTAAAACGAAATCCCTCGGCCATTATATTACATCGGTTTACCGGGAAAAAATAGTCATGCAGACAGGATTATTTAGCCTGAGTAGAGCAACCTGTTCAGGAGAGGAAAAACTCTGCATTCAAATAAGCTGTACTTTACAGAACGATTGACTTTGTATCATATCCTGCCCCTAACGGAGGGGTTTAGCTAAATACGAGGGTTAGCAGAAAAGTTCATAGACTGACCAAAATACCCTCGTGAAATGCGACCAACTGAGGTTTATACAAGAGATAGCGGAAACATTCATATACTAACGAAGATACTCTTATGAAATATAACTAAATACGGTTTATACAGGGATTGGGCTGAAAAGCTCATATACTGTGAAATGTGACCCAGTGAGGTTTATACAAGGGTCGGCTAAAAAGTTCACTGACTTAGATACCTTCATTGAATAGGACTAAATGGGGTTTATTTTTCTTGCCCTCTCGCGGCCTTTAACACTTTTCATGCGTTTTGCCGTGCTTGGATTCATTGGTTAAAATGTCATCAACAGCAGATATGACATCATCATATGAACTTTTTATCCGGTGGAGTTTTTAACCTACACTCGTACTTACTTGAATCCATATCATTGTGTATAAATTGATGGTTCTCGTTTATCATTAAAAACCGTAAAATTCCTTGCGAAAAACAAACACACACACACATACACAAAAAATGAATAAATAAATAAAAAACGAAAGATTAACTCATCATTAAATGGTCCTAAATATTTTGACGTGTCATAATCCATATTTACCCACCTCTCCGCTTGGGATAAATGGCAATGAAAGGATATTACACATTCCTCACAGTTCCAGGACTGGTTCCAGACCTGTCGGCTGAGATTGTAGAATACGTCCATTACATCACTGCAGAGGGGTAACACTTCTCTAACGAGTTCCTGGATATGACATTAAAGGATATGATACAAGGTCAATTTTTTAAGCGGAGTTTAACAGGTTTGAATTCAGAGTTTTCCTTCTCCCCAAGACTGAAGAACCTAGTCTGCCCTACTATTTACCCATAGCTGGAGGGAGAATAATTGGATTCATACCTTTCCCAAGGGTATTAGTGCTATGTGAAATGCAATCAGTCTCGTCCAGGATTTGAACTCGTGTCGCCGTGTCCATTTCCTACGACGATAACCATTACACCACAGGCACCTCCTTGACGTGTCATAATCAACCCAGCAAACCAAACCCTAATACATTGTGTTAGTATACATTCTTTCCTTTGTTCATTCTACTCCTTATTTCTTGTCAATATTCATTCTAATTCTTTACATTTTTTTTCCATGTCTTCGCTTTTTCTGTTACATATTTTTCTATATTTACATTACCACCAATAGGCTTGTTTTGTTTATTTTTCTAATAAAAAACGAGATCAAAACAGGAATAATAAAGCGAAGAAAAGAATGTTTAACAACTGGGTGGGTGTAAAGTGTAACGTCGATCTTTATTTGTTCAATTTCTTTTCCACTGAAAAATAAAGAAAAGAAAAAAGTTTGAAAGGGTTAAATTTCATTATATATATATATATATATATATATATATATATATATATCCTTTATGTAACCCTCACCAGTGAATAACGAGTTTCAGTTTGAGTTTCTAAGAAATCATTGCACGAAACTTTAACTTTTTTCATTGTTCCAACTTGTTAAAATACTAAATAAACGAAAAGTTTTTGTGAAAAAGTTAATTTTTTCGTTGTTGTTCTTCGTTTGGTTGCTTGGATTATTTGGATTAATTCCCTATCAACCCTTCACCGGCTCATTGGCCTAGCGGGTAGAGTGTCCGCCAATGGTCCGGGAGACCGGTGTTCAATCCTAGGGCAAGTCATTCCAAAGACAAAAAAATTGCACTTGATACCTCCTTACTTAACACGCAGCATTATAAAGTACGTATCAAAGATAAAGTGGAGCAATCCAGAGAAAGGAGTGGCGCCCTACCCTACACATCGGTGTGGTAGCTATTGAAAAGGGAGCCTTCGGGTCGCCCTCAACTATGGTCGCCAACTTACAACATATGGTCAGAGCTCATTTGTTTCTTCATAGACTAATGGTTTCAAATATTGCCATTCAACACAAATACGAGGTGCATACGATAAGTTTCCAGACATTTTTTTGTATGGGCATTTAAAATTGTCGTAGACTCTTGAAAATTCACTGTTATTGCTATACATCTTATGAGATGACTGACCAATTTTTTAGATTTCAGGTACAAATGAACAGCTACAGCAGCAATTGGAATACACCTTTCTAAAGCCTGATTGTCACAGCTGGTGAATTTCAAAAATGCAATTTGACACTTTAGAAGAACGATATGCAATAAAATTATGTTTTAAACTTGGAAAAAAGGCCACAGAAACGTATGGAATGCTTCAGACTGCTTTACGACTATCTTCCATGAATCAAGCATCAGTTTTTCAGTGGCATAAGAGATTCAAGTAAGGCAGGGAGTCTGTGAGGGATGATGAGAGATGTGGGAGGAGTAAGGAAGTCAATACACCAGAGTTGATTGGTCAAAGGGTTAGGGTTACTATGTTGAGGTTTTAAGGGAGTTCAGGAAGAGATTCTGTCGGAAGAGGCCAGCACTCTTCAAATCGGGTCAGTGGCATTTCCAGCAGGACAATGCACCAGTCCACAACTCCATCCTTTTCACAGACTATTTGACCAAGATGGGCATCAAGACAGTTCCTCAGCCTCCCTATAGTCCAGACCTTGGTCCCTGTGACGTTTGCTTATTCCCTAAGCTCAGAGGCTGTCGTTATGAGACAACTGAGGCGAGGAAAGAGGCTGTGACAAAGGTCATTGACACGCTCACACAAGAGGATTTTCATGGGGCCTTCCAGAGTATTTGGAACGGTACAAGTGCATTGCAGTCGGAGGAGATTATTTCGAAGGGGACTAGAGTTTCATGTGTGTACTATCAATGAAAGTGCCCATACGAAAAAAAAAGTCTGGAAACCTATCGTATGCACCTCGTAATTCTATTCAATTTTATTCGTTTGATTGCACAAAGTCAAATAGTTCCAAATATTGCTATGTATTCCTTGCACACAGTTAAGTAGTCTCAAGTATTGCTACCTAACACTAAAAGTTCTATCTGTACACTGTTAAATGGTTTCTAATACTGATAATTCAATTTAATATTGATCATTTGTTTGCACATAATTAAATGGTTCTCAGTATAGTAAATGATTAAACAGTTCTCTTTGACCCATAGATGAGACCCTAACAGGTTCTAACAGTCACTGCGGACTTGGGAATAATGGCAATTAAATGATATTACACATTCCTCACAGCTCCAAGACTGGTTTCAGACCTGTCGGCTGAGATTGTAGAACACGTCCATTACATCACTGCAGAGGGGTAACACTTCTCTAACGAGTTCCTGGGTATGACATTAAAGCATCTGATGGCGAAATTCCAGTCCTTCATTACCATTACTCCTAGGTCAACCCGAGCCCGGAGTGGTAATTGCTGTTAGAGTCCCATCTCGATGTCAAATACAAGTATTTAATCATTTTTTTTATACTTGAAACCATTTAGCTGTATACAAAACAAGTGACTGTTAAATTGATTTGATTGTTCGGTTGGTTGTATTTTACGGCATATCAACCTTCGTAGGATATCTAATACCAAATCTTTACACATTTATATATATTAAATATATATGATTTGTAAACGAATAGTTTGTAGGTAACAATTTTATACGAGTCAAATACGACTGAATAAAGCTTTTTGCAAGAACGATTGTATTAAAGCTTTTTATAAGACAGCCCAGTTGACCGGGACTGTAGAATATACCGACTGCATCTCTACAGAGGGGTAAGATACTCCCAAAACGAGTGACCTGGGTAACATTAAACCATTGGATGGTGAGACTCCAGCACTAGAGCTTTGGAGAATATGGAGTACCCCTTCATTGCCATTAATCCCTGGTCCACTCTGATCTGGAGTGGTCGCATCTGATAGAGTTTTATCTGTGGGTTAAATAGAATTGCTTGGCATTTAAACGGTAAGCAAAAAAATGAGGTGCATTAAATTGAATTATTATAAATAGAACTGCTTGATCATTAAACTGTGTAAACAAATGACTGATGTTTAATTGAATTGTTAATAATACATAGCAATACTTGGAGCCGTTTAACTGTGTGCTAATGAATTATTAATTTTGATAAGAATCATTAATGTTGATTAGCAATACTTTAAACTGTTTGCGTAAATTGAATTATTAGTTTTACAAACAGTGTGCAAACAAAAATTTAAGTGAAGGCAAATAGAGGATTAATACAAAACAGGATTATTCGTATTAGAATATTTTGAACCATTTAACTATGTGCAAACAATAATAATACTAGTGTGCAAACAAATTTGCTCTGACTCATTTAAAGATAAAATTACCTGCAAACTATTGACTTACAAATTATATGTATAACCATTTAACTTAATGCAAACAAATGATCTCTGATTCATTAAAAATAATATCTACAAACTGTGTTCACGAATCATATATATATATATATATATATATATATATATATATATATATATATATATATATATATATATATATATATATATATGGGAGAATTTAGCAAAAAAAAACCATAAAATTTGCCATGAAACTCAAACAAAACCAAACTCTTTACAAGAATGATTGTATTAAAGATTTTTACATGAAATATTGTGTTAAAACTTCTTTAAAAACGAATGTCTAAAAGCTATTTGAAAACCTCTACGTGAATCAGTTTTTTTATCTTTATAAAAGCTTGCAACAGGACACCGCTCAAAAGGCTTCAAGGACATCTGCAAACGATACCTGAAACTCATTGAACCTGGTACTGATTACAAACGAACACAACGGTTGGCTCCATGATGTTTAAGACGGAGTCAAGTATAGCGTAAATACCGCAACGAACAGCTAGAGGGGAGAACAAGTCAGGGAGCCAAGGTAGAAAATTATAGCCCTTGAACCACTCTCCAATTTTGTCTGCAATACCCGAGAAGGGGAGGATCATATATGGATCGGTCCCCTGAAACATTCGATGCTCTTAACAAGGACAGATCTTGACCAATTACACATGATAGATGGACAACAAACTAGCTTGGATAATTCATTATTAATCATTGTTCTTCGTTTTTCGTCATATTTGATATGTACTTCCTCCTTTGATATTAATTAGAATCAAATCTGTATCAAAAGTGTTTCTTTCAAAATTGTTGAATTGGACAAATGACATTCTGTTCTGATTGCTTAGTGGGGAGATATTTATCCAACCCCTCCGCTGCGGGCAGTATGCAACAAAAGGTCAGTCTTAAGCGGAGTTTATCCGCTTTAAATTCAGAGTTTTCTTTCTCTTTGACTGGTTGCAATATCAAGTTTAAAAAGCCAAGACTTCCTTATTATTTTACTAAAGGAATAATATCAAGATTCATACTTTCTCTGGAGTTATTAGCGCTATGTGACGTCCAAACTGCCTTGTCCAAGATTTGCAAGGGAGAATCTGTGGCGTAGTGTCTGCGACATCGTAGTTTGCGAGTTCGAACTCCAGTCGGGCTATTATGTTCACTTTCTTACTAAGACTTTTGGGAAAGATAAGAACCCCCTTATACCTTCAGCGATGGATTTAATAGTACCACTGCTATTCTTCAAGGTTGACTTTAACGTTAAATAACCAACTATGGTTTATATGCTATTAAGTAAAGATAACAAAACCAAAACCATTTCTCATGACAATAAGCGTTACACAACGGGCGACATTTTAGAGCGTAGATTCTTATTTATATGTCTCATGAATAGAAATGAAGGAGAAATTAAACAAAAGATTAAAAACTATTGAGTGTTGCTCAGCATGAATAAATAACCACACGCATGCGCGGATTCCTCAGCAGTAGAGACAAGAGTTTTATGATTGATTTCCTTAGAGTCTGTTTACTTAAAATTGTATCTTTAAAAAAAAAAGTATTGAATAGCTCTTTTCAATCAAGTCACGTTGCGTGGGCTGAAGACTCGTTAAAATAACCACGAAAATATGTTTATTAAACATACCAAAATCGTTCAGAATGCTCAAAAGTCGTCAAAGAAAACAGGGACACGATCGATTTATAATATATGTCTGGTGTTAACCTGGCGCGTTTTTTGGTTCAAAAGTGTCATAAGCCGTAACATATAACAAGCTTCACTCGTGTAATACTTGAATTCAAACGCCAGTGGCTCAAATGGCTTGATCAAGTGTAATGTAGTCGCCGCCTCCCGCCACCAGTGAACCTGGTGTCAGGCTGTGTGTCTGACAAGCAGGGGGTTAATCACATGAAACTCTCGCAGTAAATACGAGAAATGTCACTCGCGAGAATTGGGAATTTTTGAAAATGGTCAGGCAGCTAGTCAGTGACTGGCTGAGGATAAAGAAAAACTTAAATTTTGACACTATCGTAACAGCCCCACTCGCACTGTCATTGAGGAGGCAACAATTCATAAAATAATATGATCTTTTTTCACTGACACGAGGATTCCACTTCACATCTCGCTATTTTTGAGACCAGTTCAGAGATAAGATATAACATCGATAATAAAATGATTGGTATTTTCCTGTGAACACGTGTCTGAATTTTTCCTTTCCCATAAACGCATCTGCTTGTTGTCGCGTTTTTAAGCATGGACAAGGAGAGGATTGCGAGGATAACGTTAAGATTAAAACTATCTGGAAAGCGTGGACTTGTTCGATCAAAGAAAACCTCATTTAGAAGTATTGAAGGCAAACTGACGAGTTGAATTTTAAATCAAAAAGCGTTTACACAGGATTTTAAAAAATTTATGTGACGTAATGGCTAAAGTGGTGGATTGCGGCTATGAAGTAAGCAAGTTCAAACTCCAGTCGCAGTATTATGTTCACTTTCGGACTAAAACTCTTAGAAAAGCCATGAAGCTCCGAATACTCTGCTAGGTATAGGTTAAATAGTCTCATTACTGTTCTTCTAGGACATTAGATAACCCATGGAGGTTTATATGCCATTAAAACAAAAGCCACAACCCCAAGAAGCTTTTCTAAAGCTTTTATACAGTCATTTCTGAAGAAAGCTTTAATACATTCTGGAAAAAAGCCTTTATACAGTCTTTTATAATGTTCGGAACTAATCCTCATCGACTCTTTTGTAATGTTCCGTGAGGGGGGGATAATTTTGGTCGATACTTAAAATTTCTTCTTTCTCGTACAATGCCGAATACTCAATCTAAAATTCTAAATAATTCAAACTCGCAATGTTATATTTCACATCTATTTTTGCATACGTCGGTCCTCCCCCTTCTCTCTCTCTGACTGACCTGTTTATATATCCACTATTTCTAGTCACGTGAACTCCCGTAGCACATCCCATTTCAACACTTGTGTTTGTTGGCAAGATATCCGTGTTCAAATCACACGGCTCGCTATAGACGCATTCTTCCACATAACACAGTCGTTCTCGAAAAAGTACTCCTTCTTGTAAAAAGCTTTTATAGAGGCATTTTGGAAAAGGCTTTTATACAGTCATTCTTGAAAAAAGCTTTTATGCAGTCGATCTTAAAAAAAGCTTTTATATAATCGTCCTGGAAAAAACCTTTTAAACAGTCGTTCTTGATAGAAACATACAGTCGATCTTGGAATAAGCTTTTATACAGTATTTCTGGAAAAGGCTTTTATATGGATTTTTTTTTAAATTACGCTTCTCAGATTGTAGATCTGAGAAGAGTAATTTTTTTTTATCTATATAAAAGCTTTTTCCAGAAATACTTTAAAAATATAACTACCACTATCAGGAAATGCTGCCGACCCTACAGGTCAGCAGCATTTCCTGATAGTGGTAATTTTTTTTTTTTTTTATCATAACCAGGATCCCCCTTTTTTTGATAACCCAGGAAGTTTCATATACCATTAAACAAAGAAACCAAACCAAACCATATTTTGGGGTGAGGGGTGCCTTCATGAGGAGTGTAGAGTACTATATTTATTGTCATTACTCCCAGGCCCACTCTGACTCGGAGTGCTTGTACTTGTTAGTGTTGCATCAAACGGTCAAATAGAACGGTTTAGAATTATTCGTATTCAATAGGACTGTGGGCAAAAAACAAACAAAAAAAAAAAAAAACAACTCTTAAGTAAGAACTAAACAAAAATTTAAATATGAACGTACAACGAATACAGTTCCCTAACCTCTATGCATAAAATAACACTCGACGTGTTGACATGCCGTTAAAATCAATCAGTTAATCGCTCAACAAACAATGAATTATATAAAACAATAAAGATGCATTAAAAACGCAACACAAAACTTTCATTACAATCAATTTATAATTTGTGCAAAATATATTTCGTCTTTCTTTGCCGGGTGGGGAGCCAAAAGGTCACAAGCTTTATTTTCTAATTGTTACGGCTAATTTATTTGGATAATTTTGGTCCCATCAATTTGACAGATTGGAAAATTAAACTTTGCGTCTAGAAATCATCTCTATCATCATCGAAGTAGCATGGGTTCCTTTGACTCTCTCTCTCTCTCTCTCTCTCTCTCTCTCTCTCTCTCTCTCTCTCTCGCTCGCTCTCTCTCATCGCTATTGGTAAGTACTTTAGATGGCACCCAGTGTGAAAGCATTGGCATTCCTCATAAACACGTTGGACACGATTATGAGGGGGCATTTTCGCTGACTGTTGAGCTGACTCTCTGGCATCCGTGTCGGACGGTTAATGCTCCATGTCAGACTTGAGGCCGAAAGGCTTCGGTTGGGCCACCTTCGGGTGGGCGAGCTGCAACATTGATACATTTTGTCCCCTTTGCATAGCACTGGACCTTACTGTCCAGTTTAAGCTATAATCAGGCATACGTGCCGGGACCCAGATTTGGCTGCAAGACCAGCTAGCCTCATCAGGCCCACATTGTACTAAGTGTGCCGATTACCAGCATAGACCAGCCGAGGCTCGAACCCGTCCTTCCCCTCCACTATAATTGACCTTCGGGTCATTAACATTGTGTCAAGTCCTGTCTTGTGGGAGGCAGAGACAAATATCGGGCATTTTCTCCGATTAAATCGGCGGTTATTCAGTCTGGCATCCGTGTCGGATGGTTAATGTTCCATGGCAGACTTGAAGCCGAAAGGCGCCCAGCTTCGGCGGGAGCATCTTCGGGCGGGTGAGCTGCAACATTGACATCTTTTGTCTCCTTTGTATAGCACTGGACCTTGCTGTCTAGTTTAAGCTATAATCGGGCATATGTGCCTGGACCCAGATTTGGCTCCAAGACCAGCTTGGCTCATCAGGCCCACATTGCACAAAGTGGGTCAATGACCAGCATAGACCAGCAGGGTTCGAGCCTCAGCTCATGCCTGAAACCCCACTATAATCGACCTTCGGGTCATTGACCTTGTGTCAAGTCCTGTCTAGTGGGAGGCAGAGACAAATATCGGGTAAATTCGCTGATTAAATCGGCGGTTATTCAGTCGAAGTTGCCTGATGTGGGTATCAAGGAAGCTCAGCATTCTCATCACGTGGCTGACCTTCCTCGAGCCTCAGATGGCCAAGGCTCTAGCCTTGGGGGGGTAGGTTTATCGCCAGGCGCCTAATTTTAGAGGAATACCGATGGGGTCTGAGGCATTTTTGGAGCCGCTCGGTGTGTCTGGGCTACAGCCCTGCAACCGAAACCACCTTAAAAAAAGACCCTATGTCGTATTCATCTGGTTGGTGGAACATACAACAAATACCAATTTTGCTGACTAAGTAGTCACTACTAGTAGTGGGTACCTTCTTCATACTGCTGGCGAGTATTGCATTTTATAAAGATTTCCAGTTCATTTCTATCCTTCGTTTTTGGTTATTTCTCATTCAGTAAACTTTTGTTAGGTTACAACATATATGATTTGTAAATGAATAATTTGATGGTAACATTATTTTTAAACTAGCCAGAACTCATTTGTTTGCATGCAGTTAAATAGTTTCAAGTATTGCGATCAAATACTAACAATTCCATCCAGTATCATTCATTCATTACCAAACAGTTTAATAGTTTCATGCATTGCTACGCAATTCTAACAATTCTATTTAATATTAATTATTTGTTTGCATATAATTAAATGGTTTCAATTATAAGATTATTAAACCAATACATGAAACTTTAACAAGTGCTACCACTCTGGTTTAGAGTGGACTGGAGATTAATAGCAATGAATGGGTACGCCACATTCCCCAAAGCTCCAAGACTGGAGGCTCACCATCAGATGTAGTTTAATGTCATGTTATATAATTACGGAATGATTTTTTATATTAATCGTTTTTGTTAATTATATTTTATCATTCGGTTTGGTTTAGCTTTGAACTATTTGGCTCTTAGTGCAGGTGCCCACACATTGAGTACAGTTCACGCTCGCACGCAGAGGATATGACAATCACAAATGTCATAATAAAAACCCCAGATAGGAAATAGGACTGGGGTATGAATGACGTCATGCCCGGAAGCTATGGGCTGAGAATTTGGTGATTTTGAAAAAGTCGTTAGTTGAGATCCGACTCTGGGCCGGGCCAGTCCAGCTGGGGGCTACGGGATGCGCAGCGCGTTTGTTGGGTCAGATGGTACCGTCAGCTTAGTAAAACTTGTCTCACTCTCCTCGTGTCGAAAAACTAAAGTCAAGAAGTTAATAAACGTTTCATACCTGAACAACGGAGAGTCGTCAGTGTTTCGGATTTCCCTGCATCTGTATATTTGTATAGCTGTATCATGGCTATACAACAGTCATATCGAGGATATTCATTGAGGATGGGGTCCTACATTTTTGCATTTCTGAGATGTAATCGGCGTATTCTACAGCCCTAGCCGACTGGGCTGGCCTCATTCGAAAGGAGACACAACTGATCTTAACGTAGTAGTAACAAATACTAAGGCTGTCTGTAAATCAGTTGCGAGACAGACAAAAACTAAATGCCATAATCTTACTTGAATAGATTTATTCTGGGGTCTTACTTTGTTCGTTTTTTGTTAAACGTTACTTAGCAGGGAACGCATGTATTTATAAGAATGTGTCAAATTTGATAAAAGTACGATTTGAAACAGTATACTTTAACATTCGACCAGTCTAAAGCAAGCGTATCTGTAAAGGCTGTTTCACTCACACACACACACACACACACACACACACACACACAGAGGTATATATCTAGTGTTTTTATATATATGTTTAAAAAACGAGCAAAGAAGAAAAATGATAAAGAAAGTAAAAAAATAATAAATAAATAAAATGAGGTGAACGTATGTGAAAAGAGAAGAAAAAAAAAGCGGGTGAAAAGAAACAAAGGAAGAAAAAAGGTAAAAAGAAAGAAAGAAAGAAAGAAAGAAAGAAAGAAAAAAAGAAAAAATATTTCAAAAGAAAGAAAGAAAGAAAGAAAGAAAGAAAAAATAAATACGTATGAAAGGAAGAATAAAAACTGGTGATAAAGAAAGAAAGAAAGAAAGAAAGAAAGAAAGAAAGAAAGAAAGAAAGAAAGAAAGAAAGAAAGAAAGAAAGAAAATCAATCATAAAGAAAAAAAGAAAAAGGTAAGCTAGGGGGAAGAATGAAAGGAAGAATGAAAGCTAGTCATAATGAAAGAAAGAAAGAAAGAAAGAAAGAAAGAAAAGATAAACAATAAGAAAGAAAGAAAGAAAGAAAGAAAGAAAGAAAGAAAGAAAGAAAAATGTAAACTAGTGAGAAAGGAAGATTGAAAACTAGCTATAAAGAAAAAATAAATAAATGAAGAAAGAAAGAAAGAAAGAAAGAAAGAAAGTTAGTTGTCTGATAGATAGAAAGCTAAGGTAAATAGAATCAAAAGAATAATTGGGTGAGTTAGGAATGTTGGCAGATATTGTTAGACAATATAATAGAAAAGGAAGGATTTCTAGATGGAGATAAAAGTTTAAAAATTTTTAATGTTCGTCATAAAGAACCGATATCTTCGGTGCTAAGATGGTCATAGGTCAGTTGACCTTTTGCAAAGTACAGGCTGTCTTAATATACATGGGACGCATGTGACAGCTAATAACTCTACAAACAGCAATGTTGTGTTCTTTTTGTCTCAGATATGACAATAGTATATTATAACAACTATTAATCCTCGATCACAAAGCTTTGGATTCGAGAGGAGAAAATATTTTGTGTCACAACTTATTTAGAGACAAAATTATTCAAAACTGAGCGAGCAAAATTTCACAGGAAGTTTAACTTAACAATTATCCTCAGAAAAGTCATTGCCCAGTCGGCTGGGGCTGTAGAATACACCTACTGTACCTCTGCAGATAGGTAAGACCCCCACCCAACGAGTGTCCTGGATATGATGGTGAGGTTCCACTAAGGCTGAAGCTTTGAGGAATGCGGAGTAACCCTCATTTACATTGCTCCCAGGTACACTCTGGCCCGGAGTGGTAGCACCTGATAAGGTTCCTATCTATGGGTTAAATAGAACTAAACCGTGCTTCCTTCACTATTCTGATTTTTGCATTTAAACTGCATATTTATGCAAAACTGAAGTGTTTGAAATAGAACTATTTTCATAAAAATTGATTTGGCGTTAAATAACCTACAAAGGTTGATATACCATAAAACCCAACCAACCAGAAAAGTCAAATTTATCGTTGGGTACACAGATTTCAAGCCACAGAGTCTGTAAAAATATCAACTAGAAGGCAGAAAGTCCTAGATCTGGCAAGAAGTTGACCGCAAGATGTCCTGTCAATGTGTATGCGGTGAGAGTTTCTATCGGAAGGAGTCCGAAAAAAATCCCTCCGAAAACGTTCCCTGATTTGACCTTTCTGAAGTGATATGATTGCTTTTTAAGACTCAAATAGTTGCATATATTTTGAGACACCCTGTACTTAAGTTTTGGGAAATCCACGCGAGAAGTTATTTCCCGGAAGCCAGGGTCCCATATATTCAAAGAAACAATCAGGAGATCGGTAGATGAGTGAAAACCTGATCAGTGACGGTTGCGTTTGCCCACCGACTATTGTTATTAGTCACAAGAAGAACGTAGACAACAGTTTGCAGCTAGCCGTTGGAAAGAAGATGAATTGACCGGGTCTTTGTTTGCTGACCGTATCATGATAGTGAGGGAATAACACTCAAGTGTAAAGAAATTGAACGGTTCATAGAAAATTGAAATTGAATGAATAAATAAATAAATGAATAAAGCAGATAGTCTCCGAGTGGCCGGGGTGAGGTTCTCGTGTTAGTTGGAAATGACTAGAAAGAGCCCGAGGGTTTGAGGCCCTCTGTGCTGGTGTGAAGCCAACGGAATCAGATGTGTCAGGCGGAAGTTAGGGGACAGACCTTTTTTTTTCAGGGAAAATTGAAGACGATCGGCGTAGTAGAGAGTAGGACCTAAGTTTTATCCCAAGAGGGGCGGTGACCTTTTAATAGAAAATATCAGTTTTTTTTCTCTCTTATCGGACAGCGAGCCAACTATAAACTCTAAAAGAAAATAATAAAGTGTCTGTGTTGTTTTTCTTTATGAACCTTCGCGTTCTCCGACATATGCCTGAGTGACCACGTGCGTACCTGTCCCTGCTAGCTACCTATACCAACGCCTACGCTACACAAGCCCACATTGCGAAGAGTAACTTGCCTCCTTGTGACAGGATAAACTCGAAGAAGGAATAATGAATCGGCAATTGTATTCTTGGAATTCGTTTTTGCTTCTTTATTTTTCTTTTGCGGAGCTAATCTATGGTTTGTGTGTTGTATTTTGACCTTCGACCCGGCCAAAAATGCCATTCAAAGTGATGCACCGGAAGGATGCACCGGAAGGAAGTGACACATTCCAATAGCAGTTATGAGAGGAAATCGCACAGGCTGATAATATGGGACAAGGTGAAGGTCCCACTTCAGAGTGATGCACCGGAAGAGAGTGACCTCTTAACTGCACGACAGTTATTTCCGCTTGATGACGATCAAACATGCCATTCCAAAGATTGAATAGGCGATCGAGTGGGCGTTGAACTATTTTATAACTCGGGGTCCCTGATGAGTTAGAGATCGGACGGAGTTATAGACGAGATATGGTAGGGAAAGCCACAACCGGCCGAAGGGACCCTCGGGAACCCCGATGGAGTTTGGGGACCAGAGAAGTTGCTGATAAGATGCAGTAAAGAAAGCCATCATCCAGCAGAGAGCTGGGCCGCTGGGCCTCCGGTTGAGCAGCCCTGGAGAACGAAAAAGACACAACGTTAAAGACCATAAGAGTGGGGGTCAATATATTGCAGCTATGTTCGGTCTCCAACTCCCGCTCACACGCAAACCTTGAGTAACCCTTTTCGAACCCTTACAATAAAGTGAGAGGTACATATTTTTATAAAGAAGTCTTCGCTCGTCTGTTTATTTATCGTGTCGATATGATGCTGTGTGTATATGTAGATGTGAATCTGCATATGACTATATAACATGTGCAGTTTCGACGAAAACCTGCACTAGAGTAATCTTGTCTTGAAAATAATCTACGCAAAGTGGTGCTGAGTAGTTCAGTTGGTGAGGTTGCGAGATTGGTAAGGTCGCTACGATATATTGGTATTTCTTTAGAATTTGTACTTGTTTGGTCTGGTTTTTTTGTTTACTAGCATATCAACCTTTGTGGGTTATTTAGAGTTTAGTTTTTGTTCAAAGACATATCAACCTTCGTGGGTTATTTAATGCCAAAGCTATCCCTCTTAAAGTAGGGTTGTAGTACTATTTAACCCATAGCTAGAGGTGATAAAGGGGTTCATGCCTTTTGTAAAAGTACTAGTTCGAAAGTGAACCTAATATCTTGACTGGAGTTCGAACTCGCTTACTACGGTTTGATTTCTTTGTTTAATGGCATATCAATATTCGTGGGTAATTTAAGATTTTTTGTTTGATAGCATATCAACCTTTGTGATATCAAAGCTATCTTTATAGAACTGTAGTGGTACTATTTAACCTATAGCCGGGGGTGAGGTAAGGGGAGCACACCTTTCCCATTGATATTTGTTTGAGAGTGAACGTAATAGTGCGATTAGAAGTTGAACTCGCTTACCATAAATTCACAGTACAACCGTTAACCACTACATAGAGAGTGATTATTTGCCCAGTCGGCTGGGGCTGTAAAATACACTGATTGCTTCTCTGCAGAGGGGTAAGACTCCCCCAACAAGTGTTCTAGATATGACACTAAACAATCTGATGGTGAGGTTCCAGCAATGCTGGAGCTTTGGGGAATGCGGAGTACCCCTTCATTGCCATTGCTCCCAGGTCCACTCTGGCCCGGAGTGGTAGCATCTGATTATGCTCTATGGGTCAAATAGAACTAACAGCATACTTATGCTAAAATGAATTGTTTAAGTAAACTGAATAGCTTGAAATAGAAATGTTTTTAACAATTAAACTGTACTTACATTTAAACTTCGTGCTCATGCTTAACTAAACTATTTCAAATAGATCTGTTTTTCGACATTAAAACTGTATTTACACTTAACTGAATTGTTACATATAACTGCTTGAATAGTTTGAAATAGAAATCTTTTTGACAATTAAACTGTGTACTTATGCTAAACTGAATTGTTTTAAATAGAACAGATTATTTACATAAAAATGGATTTGACGTTAAATAACCTACAAAAGTTGATATGCCATAAAACCCAACCAACCAACCAACCAACCAACCAACCAACAGAGTGATTATCCCGAGACCACAGGGGAAAATTATAATAATGTATTGACTGAAATGAAGCCCTGGTAGAGATTTGATTTCTTTGTTTTATGGAATATCAGCCTTCGTCTGTTAATTAATGCGAAAGCCGTCCTTGTAGAAAAACAGTACTATTTAATCAGAGTTGTGATGATAAGGGGGTTCATAGCTTTCCCAAGAGTATTAGTCAAAAAGTTAAGTTAATAGCGAGTTGGAACTCGGTTATCACGATGTCGAAGTCTAGCACGTTAGCCACAACGTCACGGACATTCCCTCAAGGGAAACAATTATATGATAATTACATTTTATGTGTACAACAAAGCACATGTAAACAGTCGAGTCGCTCGCAAAATACGAACACAGAAAATACTAAACCATTGAAAATGTATTCCACTTTTTAGTAAAATTGTCTTATCCTTTAGAAATACGCCAGATTTTTAAATCAGTAGCTTCTGAAACGATTTCTACGTATGGCAATAAAACCAGCTATGGATAAATAGTAGGGCAGACTGGGTTCTTCAGTTTTGGTGAGGCAACTTGTCTAGAAGGAAAACTCTGAATTGAAACCTGTTAAACTCCGCTTAAAAATTGACCTTGTGTCATATCCTGCCCGAGCGGGGGGTGTTGGGTAAATAGGATAATACCGACATTCCTGTTCGGGAAATCTGGCGGTTAATCTCCTGCCTCAGTTACTTTCAACTCATGCCAGACGGATTTTTGGCACCAGCTATTTTATTCAAAAACATTTTACATTATACATGAAGTGATTATCGTTAGATATTTGAGCACTTGCCATTGCACGGCCGGCGTCGGGCAGTTGGAGATGTGCACTCAAAAACCAACAAATGGCCCACTACGGCGCCATCAAACTATCCACTTCTACCCCACAAACTCCCCTTCTTGTGTCTACGTTGTAGCTCTGGTTAACATCAAATGAAGCATGATGTGAAAATGACTGTTCGACTCTATAACATTGTTATATATTGACCCTTGACTGAGCCGTCAATCGAGAGATGCACCTGTGTAAATAAGCGGAAGAACAGCGAAAGCAGGTCGACGTTAGAAAATAATATAACCAGGTGCCCGGGAAGCTCGAGTCAGTTGGAGACAGGATGCCGAACTGAAAAACCAGCTGCCGACAGACGGCTTTCGGCCCTTAGTGACCCCCGGTTGAGCAACCCAAGCCAAGATGCGAAAGACGTACTGCTATGGTCGAGGAAGAACTTGGGTCAATATAGCAGTCCGTCCTTGTCTCCACTCATTTCTCACACAAAACAAACATCACCCTTTCGAAAATAAAGTGTGAGAGATTTATATAAAGAAGTGTATTCGTTCGTTTATAGAAGTCGTCATTATCAGTTGATTATGTTCCCGTGTATATTTGTATACATGCAGTTCTATTATGGATATACAACAACACTTCCAACGCCTACAAATACTGGAGTGAGTCTGTCCGGCTTCTGGTGGCGGTGACCTCTGCGTCTGCGTCTGTATTTGTAAGTATCCTTTAGCAAGAAAATCGCAAACCACTGGTGTGTCCATCTTTAGGCTATCTAAGCGTGTCTCGGTGAGCAATCAGAGACTGATAAGATACTTTAGGCGTTACTTGACTGTAAGTCGCGTTTGGTGTTTTATTATAGTTGGTGGATGACATTTATTTTCTTTTTTTTTTTTTAACTCGGATTTTTTTTCATGATCTAAGCAAAAGGATAAAGTGATAAATAAATATCTTGTGCTTAAATTAGAAAAGAAAACATAAACCAGAAAAATGATCTGAAGTTTTAAGTACCAGGTGATTAAAGAATGTTAAACACTCTTATGAGAGCAAGTATATGATATAATTTCAAACAGTCTCCACATGTTCACCATCCCTGTCGACACATATCTGGAATCTACCACATGTGAATAAAAGATTTCAGTATTTCTATGGAGGTATCTTTATTAGAAAACAGAACTTATATTACGGAGACCACCTGGTTTTGTTTGGTTTCTTTGTTTAATTGTAGAAAAACAGTAGTGGTACTATTTAATAAATAGTTGGGAGGATCATCATCATCATATCGTGCTGGTAGCACGGATATCCCTGACCCTCTCTCGCCACTCCTCCCTATCGTTCATCGCCCTAGGTAGGTCTTCAGGACAACATCCTGTATCCTCACATAGCTGCTGAATGTACGTTCGAGCTGGTCGCCCTGCTTTTGCGCGGCCATGTGTGGGGATCCATAAGAGTACATCTCTTATGAGTTCATCTCTGCTTCTCCAGCAGTGTCCTGCATGTCTGGTTCGTCTAACTTGAATAGTTTTCGTGATAGGGGGCAGGTGGCCGTACAGTTGGTGTCCTGTGGGGTGTTGCTGCCAGGACTTTGAACACTGAGGCAGTAGTTACACAAGAATGCTGCGTGCAATCCTGAACAAGTTGGGAGGATAAGAAGGTTCAAAGAGACAAGATCGAAAGTGGATACAATGGCGAGACTGGAATTTGAACTTGCTTATAATTATATCACAGTCCATCATGTTAGCCACTGCACCTCAGGAACTATTTTGAGACCACCTGTAGAAGACCGGGATGGTGGACAGATAGAGACTTAGTTATTTTTAACATATCAATCTTCGTGGATTATTTAATGCCAAAGCCATCCTTGTAGAAGAACAGTAGTTACAATATGTAACCCATAATTGACTTCCTATTTTTTTCAAGGGTTATTTTACGCTGGACCTTTTTAAAGATTAAGTTAAATGGTTTCAAGTATTTCTATTTAACGCTTATAATTCTACTAAGTTTTAATCATTTGTTTGCACACAGTTGAAATGGTTTCAAGTATTGCTATCTCAGCACAACTGATCCTCAGCCACTGCCTTCCAGGAAATTTAAGATAAGAAATATTGGGTGTTTGTCACAAGAGCAACAAATTTGAAGGACTATCATATAGTTGGAAGTGCCCGTGGTGTAATTGTTATCGTCTGAGGAAATGGATACGGCGACACGAGTTCAGATCTGGGACGAGACTGATTGCATTTCACATAGCATTAATACCCTTGGGAAAGGTATGAATCCGATTATTCTCCCTCCAGCTATGGGTAAATAGTAGGACAGACTAGGTTCTTCAGCCTTGGTGAGGCAACTAGTCGAGGAGAAGGAAAACTCTGAATTGAAACCTGTTAAACTCCGCTTAAAAATTGACCTTGTGTCATATCCTGCCCGAGCGGAGGGGTTGGTAAATATTATCATATAGTTGCAAGATTAGCCGATGGTTCGGATCGGGCCTCTTTGACAACCTGTCTAACAGAGGAGTAAGACCCACACTTATTAGCCTCGTAGAGTGAGGTGTGGGTCTTACTTCTGTGTAGAGGTGCAGCCGACATGAATTCAAAAATGTTTAATGTGCAAAATGCTCATCAAAGCAACTCGATGGGGTGTGTGTGTGTGTGTGTGTGTGTGTGTGTGTGTGTGTGTGTGTGTGTGTGTGTGTGTGTGTGTGTGTGTGTGTTTTTTAGGTCTTATTTGTACCTTTCTCTAATTTGTCATTTATCCTACTCGAAAGACATTGGCCAACATTAGTTTTAGCTGCGTTTCTCGTCATCTGCTTCGCGAGTATACGATTACTAGTATATTTCCATTCTGGTGTGTTGTTTTTAATACACCGGAAGCAATTAGGCATTCGAAGAAATGAGAAACTGCTTTTGAGATGCAGACTAACACCTTAATAATGGGAAAAATGCGGCTAAAACTTAGCAGCTGCAGGAACTGCTAATTTTAACGCACTGTGTCAATCAAAAATTAGGATACCTGATGTATATCCTACAGTAACGTGTCTCTTACTAAGTCAAAGGAAAATCCTGCATACCTGAATTCGTTCACCAAAGTGCGGATGCTTCACGATATTTCCTTCATTTTGGCTTAAGTACTGAAGTGGCTGCATTTTTGAAGTTTTGAAGTCTAAAATTCGATAACTTTATAAATTCATTTATTTCAGCTTATCTTCTTTGGAATGGCTATATATTAAAATTATCACACTGTACAGCAATGTATACTAAAGGTATGTGTGCCGAGAACATACAGTAAAGTTATGTGTAATAAAGATAGGTATAATACGTACATATAGTAAATCTATATACGAAAGGTATATGTACTGAATATACATAGTAAAGATATGTGTATAAGATCTGTGTACTAAGAACACACTGTAAAGTAATGTATCAATAAATAAAACCCTATTTTCTTAACTTAAGCGAGAGGAAGAAATGCCCAGGTTTAAGGAAAATATTAGTTACAAAAGGTAGTCGTGAAGTAATGGCTAACGTGCTGGATAACCACATCGTTGTAAGTTCGAACTCCAGTCGCGCTATTACGTTCACTTTTGGTCAAATACCCTTACGAACGGTACGAACCTCCTTATCAACGCCCCCTGCTACCGGTTAAAAAGCACCACCACTGTTCTTTTACAAGAATGGCTTTAGGATTAAATAACCCATCGAAGTTTGATGCTATTAAACAAAGAAACCAAACCAAATAACATGCGTACTGGTCTTGTTGAATTTCAGTTCAACCTAGGAAGAAGCTTTCAAGTGAACAGTTTAATAATTGTCATCCTCTATAAGCAAAATATATCATCGTGAAATTTGGAGATTGAAGGCTAGTCAGTTCTTTTGTCTCTTAATACAATCTCTGTAACGACAATATGAATGGCTGTGCATATACTGTTTAGAGTAAAGATACGTGTTAGCCTGTAATAGATTACATTTCAGAAGAATAACTAAGACAAATGTTCTTTTGTGTATTTGGTTAGGCGAATCAGAGTTCAAGGTAATGTGGTACTCGGACACAACAAATTCAAACCCTTCAAAAAACAAGACAATGTACACGTATTTATTTTATCAACCATATCTTTTTCTTTCTCACATGCTCCAGGTTACTTACAATGCCTATCGCAAATAACTATGATTTCTTTTTTTCTTTCTTTCTTTCTAGGCTTTTTTTTTCGTTCCTGTTATTTATTAATTTTTTCTTTGTCTAACACACTGGCCGTATTTGACTTACAATACCTATCGTAAATAACAATGATTTCTCTTTTTCTTTCTTTCTTTCTTTCTTTCTTTCTTTCTTTCTTTCTTTCTTTCTAGGCTTTTTTTTTCGTTCCTGTTATTTATTAATTTTTTTCTTAGTCTAACACACAGGCCGTATTTTACAGACAATACCTATCGCAAATAACAATAATTTCTCTTTTTCTTTCTTTCTTTCTTTCTTTCTTTCTTTCTTTCTTTCTTTCTTTCTAGGCTTTTTTTTTTTCGTTCCTGTTATTTATTAATTTTTTTCTTAGTCTAACACACAGGCCGTATTTTACTGACAATACCTATCGCAAATAACAATAATTTCTCTTTTTCTTTCTTTCTTTCTTTCTTTCTTTCTTTCTTTCTTTCATACGCTTTTTCATTTTTTTCCAGTTGTTTATTAAGCTTTTTCTTAGTCTGGCACACAGGTCCTAAGTTACAATACCTATCGCAAATAACAATGATTTCTTTCTTTCTTTCTCCTAGTCTTTCTTCTTTCTTCTAGCCTTTCTTCTTTCTTGTTATTTACTAAGCTTTACTTAGTCTTGCATACAAGCGAAGGTTTCTAACTGTACCTGCTGCTACTAAAGCATCATCTAATTACCCAAACTCTGAAAATAATCCCTACAAACCTACTGGTCGTCTGATATAATCCAAATCATGACCACGGACTGATCGACCGGTAGAACGGTACTCATAACAATCGATATACCTCATTTATCGTGACTCCAGCCGGTTGCCACGAACATTTCCAGCTTAAACTCGTGTTTGATGAACCTACTTAATCAATCAACGCAAAGATTATCATTATAAAATAATAAAACTGTAATATGAAATTACATATTACATATACTAAATTAACGCTATATCACACGCCATTTTCAAGAGTTGATGTACGAACTGGAAATACTAACTGGAACTTCACCGTAGGTCGACATAGGTTACTGCAGTAACAGGTCTAACCTAGAATTTTGAGTTATAAATTTTGAGGTTGACTTATACGCCAGGTCGATTTGTACGCTACAATTTACAGGAGGTGCTCTCGTAGTGTAATGGTTAAAGCGATGGACTGCGGAATCGTAGCAAGCGAGTTCGAACTCCAATCGCGCTATTACATTCACTTTCGGGCAAATACCCTTGGGAAAGGTATGAACCCCCTTATCCTCTCAGCTATGGGTTAAATAGTACCACTACTGTTCTTCTAGGAGAATGACTTTGGCATTAAATAACCTACAAAGGTTGATATGTCATTAAATAAAGAAACCGAACCTACAATTTACAGTAACTACTGCTAAAACTATCGCTTCTCTCTCACTAATATGACCTGTTCGAGTTTTTCGGCATTAGAAGCTTTCAAGTATTATAAGATAGACTGACTGCTTAAATGTCTTATATCAGATACAAACAAAACGTTCTCGTCTATTATATAATAGTTATTTTTTGGTACTATTCTCATGTGTATCGGGAAAACGTTATACCTTGATCCCGTTGTTAAGGAAGAACAATAGATGTGTTTATCACGTCTATTTGCAGATGATGAATTGTATTGTTTGGATTGGTTTCAAAAAGAAATGTGGGATGGTCTTACTCATTCAATAGAGGAAGAGGAGTCACCCTTTCATTTATTAGCTGTTTGTTTCTAATAACGGAGGCCAAACTATTCGATCGAAAGGAAGTCGAGTACATATATATGAAATCCTAAACTAATCGACTTTATAAAATTCTAGTATGTTTAAATCACAAACTACTCAGCTTTATAGAAGTCTAGATTTCAGTTGACTTGAATTCGCATTTCTTGAATTCCAGATGATCGCCTTCAATAGATAAACGATTGCTCACGCGATTTCCAGGCTTGTTACAACGGTTATGACATTTGATCTGTCATCAATCTATAATGCCTGCTCAAATGCTTAACCTATCCACTATCCAGTGTATCAACGGTGACCTTGGGAAAGGTATGAATCCAATTATTCTCCCTGCAGTAGGACAGACTAGGTTCTTTAGCCTTGGTTAGGCAACTAGTCTAGGAGAAAGAAAACTCTGAATTCAAACCTGTTAAACTCCGCTTAAAAACTGACCTTGTGTCCTACCCTGCCCGAGCGGAGGGGTTGGTAAATAGTATCAACGGTGACAAAAGCTATTATGTCACTCTGTGTTTCATCTCTATTCGTCGTCTATTTCGGGGGTGAGTACCCAAAGTTTAACGGCTAAAATCTTGGACTGCAGCAATAAAGTAAGCGACTTCGAACTCCAATTGGACAATGAAGTTCACTTTTGGACTAATACTCTTGGAAAAACCCCACTTATACCCTCAGGTATAGGTTAAATAATATTATGACTGTTTTTTGACGAGGATGGATTTAACATTATATAACCCAAGAAGGTTGATATGGCTTTAAACAAAGAAATATATCCATACTTTTCCCAAGTATAATTCCTGTGCTTCAGCAAGGATGGAGTTGACATTAAATAATCCATGAAGATTGATATGCCTTTAAACAAAGAAATATACCCGTACCTTTTTTAAGTATAATTGCTGTTCTTCTACAAGTATGTAGTTGAGATTGAATAAACCACGAAGGTTGATATGCCATAAAACAAAGAAACCAACCGTCTATTTCTGCTATGATAGATTAAATGGATTTAGCAATAAAAAAGGGGCCAGTTAATGACTTCAAATATAAGTAAAGTCGGTAACCGTTGTCGAGGGCCACCCGAAGGCTCCTTTTCAATAGCTACTACACTGAGGTGTTGGAGAGGGCACTACTCCATTTTCTGGATTACTCCACTTTATTCTTGATCTGTACCTTATAATGCTGAGTGTTAAGCAAGGCGGCATCAAATACCATTTTTAAATCTTTGGTATGACTCGACCTGGGATTGAACCCCTGTCCCTCGGACCACTTGCTAACACTATAAAAATTATGCCAATGGCCCGGTCTTAGTATTAATAGCACCACTATACTAACACTAAACTCTCCACTATGATAATACTAATCATACCTTCATTTTTTGTACTAAACACACCACTATACTTGTAGTAATCATACTACTAAACTAGTTCTAAACACACCACTATACTAGTGCTATCACACCACTATACAAGTACTAAACATACCACTATAATAGTACAAATCACACCACTATACTAGAAATAAACTCACCACTATACAAGAACAAATCACACCACTATCATCATCATCATATCGCGCTGGTAGCACGGATATCCCTGACCCTCTCTCGCCACTCCTCCCTATCGTTCATCGCCCTAGGTAGGTCTTCAGGACAACATCCCGTATCCTCACATAGCTGCTGAATGTATGTTCATGCTGGTCGTTCTGCCATCGCACGGCCATGTGTGGGGGTCCATAAGAGTACATATCTTATGAGTTCGTCCCTGCTTCTCCAGCAGTGTCCTGCATGTCTGGTTCGTCTAACTTGAATAGTTTTCGTGATAGGGGGCAGGTGGCCGTACAGTTGGTGTCTTGTGGGGTGTTGCCGCCAGGACTTGTGACATTCTACAATGGACTACTACCTGTGGACACACCAGTATTTGCTGACCAGCAAAATGTTACATTCATCGACTCTGCATGGACACTTGGGATCCTTTAGAGAACATATATAGAGCTACGGCCATGAGGGACAGATGGTGAAGAAGTGTCAAGGGAATACGTGCTATCAGTTCGCCTTGATGAGGATAATAAGGATTGCACCAAGAACATAGTCATCAAAAAATTAATCGAAAAAAATTGTGGTAGAAAACTTTATATTATACGTGAATCAAGATTGTTCTTCTTTCATTCCAGGCAATCGATAAATTGTTATATATTGACCCTTGACCGAGCCGTCAATCAAGAGATGCACCTGTGTAAATAAGCGGAAGAACAGCGGAAGCAGGTGGATGTTAGAAAATAATATGAATAGGTGCCCGGGGCGGTTCGAGTCAGTTGGAGACAGGATGCCGAACTGAGAACCAGCTGCAGACAGAGGGCTTTGGGCCCTTAGTGACCCCCGGTTGAGCAACCCAAGCCAAGATGCGAAAGACGTACTGCTATGGTCGAGGAAGAACTTGGGTCAATTTAGCAGTGCGTCTTTGTCTCCACTCATTTCTCACACAGAACAAACATCACCCTTTCGAAAATAAAGTGTGAGAGATTTATAGTTTTATAAAGAAGTGTATTCGTTCGTTATTGAAGACGTTCATTATCGGTTAATGATGTAAGTGTATATTTGTATATGTACACATGTACTTGTATTGTGGCTATACAACAAAATTAATAGACTATTTTCCAGCTTTTTCCCCTAGTAAGCTGTAATAAGAGATATAACAGCAGCGTACACTAAGATACCAGGGCACTTACCATATCGACACATGTGCACAATATATGCGGTGTTGACGATGAACTGACTATGAACTTGTTTGGCATTATGTGATCATGATACAGCTGCTACTTTGCAAAAGTCATATTTATTCCTTTTTTTTTTTTTCGGGTAAGGTGTAAGTCATCCAACAAATAAAACAGATAATATATTTTTCGAGTTCCCTCTTAACCGTAAAGCAAGAAATCTTGGCAGAAAAAAAAATTAGTTTGGGTTCTCAAAATCATAAAAACAACTAAAATAGTTTTCTTTATCTTATAACGGAGCAATCTGCCCACTTAGAAAGAAAGAAAGAAAGAAAGAGTGCTGCTTTCTAAAGAGAAACAAAGACATAAGGAAATGAAGAAAGAGAGAAATATGCACAAATCTAATTAGAAAGAAAGAAAGAAAGAAAGAAAGAAAGAAAGAAAGAAAGAAAGAAAGAAAGAAAGAAAGAAAGAAAGAGTGCTGCTTTCTAAAGAGAAACAAAGACATAAGGAAATGAAGAAAGAGAGAAATATGCACAAATCTAATTAGAAAGAAAGAAAGAAAGAAAGAAAGAAAGAAAGAAAGAAAGAAAGAAAGAAAGAAAGAAAGAGTGCTGGTTTTTAAAGAGAAACAAAGACATAAGGAAATGAAGAAAGAGAGAAGTATACACAAATCTAATAAGAAAGAAAGAAAGAAAGAAAGAAAGAAAGAAAGAAAGAAAGAAAGAAAGAAAGAAAGAAAGAAAGAAAGAGTGCTGGTTTCTAAAGAGAAACAAAGACATAAGGAAATGAAGAAAGAGAGAAGTATACACAAATCTAATAAGAAAGAAAGAAAGAAAGAAAGAAAGAAAGAAAGAGTGCTGGTTTTTAAAGAGAAACAAAGACATAAGGAAATGAAGAAAGAGAGAAGTATACACAAATCTAATAAGAAAGAAAGAAAGAAAGAAAGAAAGAAAGAAAGAAAGAAAGAAAGAAAGAAAGAAAGAGTGCTGGTTTCTAAAGAGAAACAAAGACATAAGGAAATGAAGAAAGAGAGAAGTATACACAAATCTAATAAGAAAGAAAGAAAGAAAGAAAGAAAGAAAGAAAGAAAGAAAGAAAGAAAGAAAGAAAGAGTGCTGGTTTCTAAAGAGAAACAAAGACATAAGGAAATGAAGAAAGAGAGAAGTATACACAAATCTAATAAGAAAGAAAGAAAGAAAGAAAGAAAGAAAGAAAGAAAGAAAGAAAGAAAGAGTGCTGGTTTCTAAAGAGAAACAAAGACATAAGGAAATGAAGAAAGAGAGAAGTATACACAAATCTAATTAGAAAGAAAGAAAGAAAGAAAGAAAGAAAGAAAGAAAGAAAGAAAGAATAAAGGAAAAAGACAACAAAAAGAAATGGAAGGTGGAGTCTAATGAGAAATAAATAAATAAATAAAGAAAGAAAGAAAGAAAGATTCTAAATTTACAGCTATCTAAGGAGAAAGAAAGAAATTTAAACTAACCGAAAACTTCCAATTTGATACGTTTTAAAAAATGTCGATTTATCAAGTCTAAACTGAAATACGTGCAAACAAAATATTAAAAAAACAAAAAAAACTCTACATTGATATCAACTAAAAGTTTTTAAAAAAAAGTTCAAAATAAAAACATCTATAGGTAAATTCATTTTGAAAGATTATTTTGTTTTTTCTTTGAAACGTCTGTGAATAAAATAAAGAACGACGTTCCGTTATCAGTGATACTCTTTATTCTGGCGATGTTTGGCTTAAAATAACGTTTAAGATTTCTATTAATTGCTTTGAATAGTCTCATTCTCTCCTGTCAAGTTTTAACGAAATGGAATGAAAAAATCACTGAAGTGCATGAAAGAAATTGAGTAATTAACCTCTAAATCTGAAATTGTTATATAAATAATTCGGTCTGACTCATGTATATTTGATTGCAAAAGAAGGACTTGTAGTAACTGTTTTTTTGACTTTCTGTCTTATCTCTGGTCCCTCAGAGCTGGGATGGGCTTTATTGTTATATACAGAGAAGAAGGGACATATAAATAAGGTAAATGCGTCTGAGCTCTGGAGATTTCTCCTCGTTAAACAAAATGATAGGTTCGTAGATCGTTTTGATATCTTTCTGAGCCGGAGACTGGGTAATTTTTGTCGTTATCTTCACATAAAAGTGTGCGGCCCGCATCGAATCAGTTTGTGAAGCAAATCCAGATTATCAGCTCTTTAGATATCTGATAAAAGATAATAAACAATTACATCCGTTTTGACCGTATGGATATACCCAACCCCTCTGCCATGAACTGGAAGCGACACAAGATCAATCTTTATGTGGCGTAATTCCGGTTTGAATTTTCCTTCTACCAGACTGGTTGCCTTACTAAGGCTAGAGAATCTATTTTTCCCCTACAATTTCCCCATAATTGAGGGAGGGGGTAAAAAGACGGATTCATCCATTTCTCTAGGACTTTAGCAGTATTTGAACACGGGTCACCGATTTCATTTCCTACGTTATGTTAACCACGCCCCTATTTTGATTGTATAAACTTCAACTAAAAATCCTGGCTTATCTAGTTTTAAAAAGTTTTTATTAAAAAGTATTAGTGAGGTGTACTTATTTATGAGTGATTTACAAGCCTTTGTCTGACATTAGTCACTTATTTATGGTTGACTCGATATATGGACAGTATTGTATAAAATGTATGAAATTTAACCTTAACTTTTGAAGGTATAAAAATGACGAAATGAGAGAAATTGAACTCTGTGTTTTACGGTGATATAAATTTGAGAAATGTTTAAAATATTACGAGCTGAAATAGGAACTCTTGGTTAACTTAAGAGAGAATCAAATGGATGTATTTGTTCAATATCCACAAACCTTCGCGCAGCAGCCTGTATCTAATTCGATGCACATACAAAAACAACAGCTGCATCACCAACAAAAATCTTTATCAGTTGATAATTCGAGAAGCAGCACAGTGTCTCATCAGGCTTTGTGGGCTTTCCACCAAAGAAAGGAGGTTTGGTTTAGTTTGGTTTGGTTTTATGGCATATTAACCATTGTAGGTTATTTATTGCCAAATCCATTTTTATACATATAAAGTCCTATTTCAAATAATTCAGTTTAGCATAAGTACACTGTTTAAATATCAAAAACATTTATATTTTAAGCAATTCAATTTAGTCAAAAAGTTAAATGGCTCCAAATATTCCTATGTATCCCAAATAATCTAATTAAACATCAGCCATTTATTTACACAGTTAAATGTAAAAACAATTTTATTTCAAACAATTCAGTTTAGCATAAGTACGTAGTTAAGATGTCACAACAGTTCTATTTCAAACAATTCAGTTAAGCATAAGAACACAGTTTAGTTCTATTTGTCCCTTAGATTGGAACCTATCAGGTGCTATCACTCCGGACCTGAGAGCAATGGCAATGAAGGGGTACTCCACATTCCTCAAAGCTCCAGCATTACTGGAGCCTCACCATGAGATTGTTTAGTGTCATACCCAGGACACTCGTTGGGGGAGTTTTACTCCTCTTCAGAGATGCAGCCGGTGTATTCTGTAGCCCCAATCCTGCATTTGTTATCCTGACCTGGTAAGCTGTAAAATGTAGTCATTGTAATGTAATGATCACTTTCCACCACCATAACCCTGGTGACGATCCCACAAGTGCTCGAGATATAACACTAAACTGCATCTGATAGTGAGGCTACAGTCTTGGGACTGTGGAGAATTTGTTAGGCTGGTTAAACTGGAAAAGAAATTAAAATTGAACAGTAGGAAATGTTGGTTGGTTGGTTTTTATGGCATGTCAATCTTTGCTGGATTATTTCATGCGAAAGTTAGTTTAGCAATTATCATCTCTAATTATATAGAGTAGAAAAGCGCAATTTCTCAATCATTTCAAATAGGTTTCTCAAACATATCTGGGTAGTACCCCAACAGGTACATCCACACCGAGCATAGATGAACCCGAGTAAAGGCAACGAAAGGGTGACTTCACACTATTCAAGGCTCCAGAATTGTTACCTTACCATGGGATGCAGTTTAGTGTCATATACAGGATTCTAGAGGTGGTTGTGGTGTAATGTTTATCATCGTTGGAAATGGACACGGGGACACGAATACAAACCCTGGACGAGGCTGTTTGTATTTCACATAGCTCTAGAAAGAAAGAAGATTTTTTAGAAAGAAAAAAAATAACATAGAAAGACAGAAAGAAAAAAAAAAGAAAAAGTGAGTAGAGATGAGCGAAAATTTAGAAATAAATAAAAAAAATGATGAAAAAATGAAAAAAATGAAGTAACAAGTGGAAGATGAATGAAGACTTGGAAAAGGCGAAAGAAAGAAGGAATGATCGAAACAACAGAAAAAAAAAGAAAGTAAGAGAGAAAAAGAAAAAAAAGAAAAGAAAGAAAGAAAGAAATAAGAGGTCAGTGAGAATTCGGAAAAGGTATAAATCTAACTTTCTCCCCCTCGCCAGTAAATAGTAGGGCGGACTTGGCTCTTTAACTTTGCTATAGAAACCAATCTAAGAAAAGGAAAACTCTGAATTCAAACCTGTTAGACTCCACTTTCAAATTGACCTTGTGTCTCATCCTGCTCGTGTGAATGGATGGATAAATACACAACCTGAACACTGTATTTCCGCATCAGCCTGTTGGTGGAGCTTAGAATACGAAGACAGTGCCCCTTGCAAAAGGTTAAGACCCCATCAAAGGCATCCTCTAAACTGCATCTGACAGTTAGCCTCTGATTATAAAGATCTAAAGTGTGTGAAGTACTCTTTCAGCCATTACTTTCAGACTAACTCAAAACCAAAGTATAGTACCTGTCCCATCAATTGGTCAAATAGATGAGAGTACCAGTTCCCATCAGATCACCAAAGTTAAGCAGCGATGATTTTGTTCAATATCTAAATGAGTGACTACTAATCAAAAGTGAGTACTGTAAGCCACATGAAGCCTAGTTGCTAGATTAAGCAAGTCTTTGCAAATTCTTAGATTTTTCAACCCAAGTTGAGCAACGACGAGTCAGTTCCGTACACGGGTGGGTGACCAAGCAGCTACAGTAAGTAACCTGAAGCCTGCGTGCCAGATTTATCAAACTTTATTAAATAAAAACATGTATAATTGTTCGCAAGATAGGCTAACAAACTAGTTATCGCCCCCTACTTCTGGCCTTGCGCCACACAAATCTAACCTTAGCAAATGACAACTATCATATGTCTCTAAAATACAAGTGACCGCTGTTGATTGATATATCCCCTGTCGTTCAAGCAAAACAAAAACATTAACACGCTTTCAGGGAAATAGCTACGATAAAAAATCCCTCCGATAACAATAGAATCTTGTTATGTCACAGATTAAAGAGCTATAATAGTTTATAGATTATATTCAGTCATCTGTCAATGCGCGACTATCATTGGCATATGGCAAACAAATAAGAGAAATATGTAGAATAGATTAACTCTGTCTAAAGTAATGGTATTCAGACGTGATTGTTTGCGAGAAATGTTAACTTACTTCTAGCACTCTGTGAAATGCATTAAAAAACGTTTTTCAAAAGAGAAAATTTAAAATTAAAAAAGAAAAAAAAAACTTTCAAAAGATATGTTATAAACATGCACATTTTGAAAAATATTGTTTCAGTGAGTTGATAGGCGTAAGTCATTTGTAAAATTAACATCTACAAAATGGAGATATCCGTAATCTTATAATAAATAGTTATAAGTTGTTGTTTTTTTTTTATTATTATTATTATTATTATTATTATTATTATTATTATTATTATTATTATTATTATTATTATTATTATTATCGAGTTTCTGCGATGGAGATAACAAGGAACTCACGAGAGATACAAAGACAATGCTTACGTTCTTCTCTAAATAGAAAATCAGTATATATTTAGAAAGATTGAAAGAAAAGAGAGAAAGAATTAAAAAGAAAAAGAAGGAAAAGATCACTGAAGATTTTTTTAGAAAAAAAATAACATAGAAAGACAGAAACAAAAAAAAAAAAAGAAAAAGTGAATCGAGATGAGCAAAAATTTAGAAATAAATAAAAAAAAAATGAAAGTAACAAGTGGAAGATAAATGAAGACTTTGAAAAGGCGAAAGAAAGAAGGAATGATCGAAACAACAGAAAAAAAAAAAAAAAGAAAATAAGAGAGAAAAAGAAAACAGAGAAAGAAAGAAACAAACAAACAAACAAACAAATGAGAAATTAGTGAGAACTCGGAAAATCGAAAGAAAGAATGAATAAGCGAAACTATAAACGAAAGAGAGGCAGATAGACAAATACAGACAGAGAGAGAGAGAGAGAGAGAGAGAGAGAAAGATATGAACATTTAGAAAGAAAGAAGAAAGATTAGTGCAAAACCACTGTATTTATGAACACTACAAAATTAGATTTAAATATTTTCCTACTAAATTGAACACTTAATTTGGTCTTTTTTTCCCCAGATATTTACAAGGAGAACCGACTCATTTGCCTAGTGGGTACAGTGTTCGCCAATGGTCCGGCAGACCTGGATTCAATCTCAGGTCGCGTCATACCAAAGACTTTAAAGATGGTACTTGATACCGCCTTGCTTAACACTCAGCAATATAAGGTACGTATCGAGGGTAAAGTGGAGCAATCCTTGGAAAGGAGTAGCATCCTCCCCTTCAACTCGGTGTAGTTGCTACCGAAAAGGGAGCCTTGGGGTCACCCTCGACTACGGTCGCCAACTTTACTTTACTTACAAGGAGAGACTACGGACCCAAGCTTTATTTAAAAAAGTAAGCCGCTATTCTTTTAATATGTATTATTTTTAAACATCGGAGATTCAGATAATCTTTTTCAAGTGAAAATCCGAAAAGTTATTATGATTTCATTACGTTTTAAAGGGGTGTAGTTTGCTATATGTGTAAATGTTAACTCAACATTAAACATTTCGATGAACATAAAAAAAGGACAAATTGTTTTGTAATAACTGAAATGAAAATAAAAACATAAATATACATATTTACCCAACCCCTCCGCTCGGGAAGGATATGACACAAGGTCAATTTTTAAGCGGAGTCTAACAGGTTTGAATTCAGAGTTTTCCTTCTCCTAGATTAGTTGCCTCACCAAGGCTGAAGAACACAGTCTGATCTACTATTTACCCATAGCTGGAGAGAGAATAATTGGATTCATACCTTTCCCAAGGGTATTAGTACTATGTGAAATGCAATCAGTCTCGTCCAGGATTTGAACTTGTATAACCGGGTTCATTTCCTACGACGATAACCATTACGCCACGGGTACCTTTTAGGTATGATACTAAACTACATCTGACAGTGAGGCCCCAGTCGAGGAGCTTTGAGGTATGAAGCGTGCCCATTGCTTTTACTCCCGGGTTAACTCTAACCTGGATTGGTATTAGCTTTTGGAGTTCCATCTATAGGTTAAATAGTTTAGTTTACTTGAAACTATTTAACTGTGTGCAAACAATTGATTGATATCAAATATAAGTATTTGTATTATAGCAAAACTTGAAACCGTTTAGCTGGGAGCAAGCGAATAAATAATATTGGACAGAATTATTAGTGTTAGATAGCAATACTTGAAACCATTTAGTATCTTGAGTCTGAAATTAAACAACATCTGATGGTAAGGTTTCAGTTTTAGAGTTTGGAAAATGTGGAGAACCACTTCATTGCCATTACTATCAGATTCAGTCAAAACTGGAGTAGTAGTATCTGTAAGGGTTCAATCTTTGGGTTTAATAAAACTTATTTTTTTGCTTTGGATTATTATTATTATTATTAGTGATTTGAAACCATAGATCTCTATGCAAGTTGTTAGTATTTGATAGAAATAATTGATAATTAGAAACACTAATGTTGGATAGCAATACTTGAAACCGTTTAATAATGTGCAAAAACTGCTTAATATTGAATAGAATTATTAGTATTAGATAACAATAATTGAAACCATTTAACACTAGTGTGCAAACAAATTATTAATATTAAATAGAATTATTAGTGTTGGATAGCAGTACCTGAAACCATTTAAACAAAAGATTAATATTGAACAGAATTATTAGTTAATACTAATAATTCTGTTCAATATTAATATTCAATTCTGTTCAATATTAATAATTGAAACCATTTAACACTAGTGTGCAAACAAATTAATTCCCACTCGTTTAAAAAGAAAATTGCCGACAAATTATTTACTTACAAATAATATGTATATCCATTTAACTGTGTGCCAACAAATGATTTTTGTCCAGTCGGCTGGGACTGTTGAATGCACTGACTGCACCTCTGTAGAGGGTTACCCCCCCATGAGTGTCCTGGATATGACACAAAACAATTTGATGGTGAGGTTCCAGCAATGTTGGGGCTTTGGGGAATACAGAGCACCCCTTCATTGCCATTGATCCCAGGTTCACTCTGGCCCAGCGTGGTAGGACCTGATAGGGCCATATCTATGGGTTAAATAGAAATTACGGCATACTTATGCTAAACTGAAACCGTACTTACATTTAAACTGTGTGCTAATGCTAAACTGAATTATTTGAAATAGAACTGTTTTTGACATTAAAACTGTATTTACACTAAACTAAATTGTTTATCATAGAGCTGTTTTGACATTTTACTGTGTGTAAACAAAATCTGAACTTATACTAAACTGAATTAGCTGAATTAGAACTGCTTAAGTAAACTGAATGGCTTGAAATAGAAATGTTTTCACAATTAAACTAAGTACTCATGCTAAACTGAATTATTTGAAATAGAACTGATTATTTACATAAAATTGGATTTGGCGTTAAATAACCTAAAAAGGTTGATATGCCATAAAACCCAACCCACCACCACCAACAAATGATTTATTGTAAATCGAATTATTCGTATTTGATAGAAATACTTGAAACCATTTAACTGTGTGCATAAGAATGAGCTTAGACTCATTTAAAAATGTTATCAACAAAATATGTTTACAAATCATATATATTCAATATATCTATAAAATATATTTAGTATTAAAGGAAAGTTGGTTGGTTGGTTGGTTTACGGCGTATCAACCCTTTTCGGGTTATTTAACACCGAATTAAATTTCAAACAATTCAATTTAGTATAAGTATAGTTTTTGTTTACAAATGTACTATAGTCCAAAAGTCGAACCTCCTCGTTCGGCGTCTGGTTTTCAACTCTTCTAACTTTCTTTCAATTCTCCACAAATCTCAGCACGCTTCCGGTGCGTGACGTGACTCGCACTCCGCCACCCGTTTCGTCTCGAACTATTGTGACATCTGTGAGTGACACCTTCGTCCGCCCGCGCGCGCTCGCATTAACACCTGCATCAATGTTTGCACCTAACTAACCCATGTGCTGAGCCGAAAGGTTCTCACCCTAACTATACCCAAAGGCATGAACCGAAATCCCTCGGCTATTATATTACACAAACTGTTAAATGTCAAAACAGTTCAGTTAAATCTCAAAACAGCTGTATTTCATTAACCGAAAATGACATCAACACGTGACTAGCAAAGGCATGGACAGCTTTGGATAAGCTATTGGTCATATGGAAGTCAGACCTGTCCGATAAAACAGTTTTTTTCCAAGCAGCAGTCGTGTCCGTATTGCTATATCGATGCACAACATGTCTAACTCCTCTGCCGAGGCGCAGTCGGTGTATTCTGCAGCCCCAGCCGACTAGGCAATATTTGGCATTAAATAACCTACAAAGGTTGATATGCCATAAAACCAAACCCAAACAAACCAGTACTAGAACATAATTGCACCACTTGGTCTGAGTTGAAGTAATCTCATCCGGTTGCAATACACTTGTTGTACCGTTCCAACAACTTCTGGAAGGCCCCATGGAATTCCTCTTGTGTGGGCGTGTCAATGACCTTCGTCACATCCTCTTTCCTCGCTTGAATTGTCTCACAACGACAGCCTCTGTGCTTAGGGAATAACCAAAAGTCACAGCAAGGTCTGGACTATAGGGAAGCTGAGAAACTGTGTTGATGCCCATCTTGCTCAAATAGTCTGTGACAAGGATGGAGTTGTGGACTAGTGCATTGTCCAGCAGGAAATGCCACTGACCCGATTTGAAGAGTGCTAGCCTCTCCCGACGCAATCTCTTCCTGAACTCCCTAAAAAACCTCAACCCTAACCTTGACCCTTTGGCCAATCAACTCTGGTGTATTGACTTCCTTACTCCTTCCACACCTCTCATCATCCCTCACAGATTCCCTACCTTCCTTGAAGCTCTTATGCCACTCAAAAACTGATGCTTGATTCATGCAAGATGGTCGAAAAGCAGTCTGAAGTATTCCATACGTTTCTGTGGCATTTTTTAAAAGTTTAAAACAGAATTTTATTGCATATCGTTCTTCTAAAGTGCCCTGACGTCCAGATTGCATTTTTGAAATTCACCAGCTGTGATAATCAGGCTTTAGTAGGGTGTATTCCAGTTGCTGCTGTAGCTCTTCATTTGAATGTGAAATCATAAAAATTGTCAGTCATCTTATAAGATGTATAACAATAACATAGTGAATTTTCAAGAGTCTACGTCAATTTTAAATGCCTGTACAACTTATTAGGTCTTGAAACTGTACAACTAATTATGTCTGGAAACTTATTGAATACACCCCGTATATATATATATATATATATATATATATATATATATATATATATATATATATATACAGCCATGGCCAAAATTATAGAGCACCTATAAAAAATTTAGATAATTGTTTAAACCTACGTATCTAAAGGTTAAGAATCATATAGTGAACAATTGAGAGCAAATGTAAAATATTTAAAAGTAGATTGTAGTATTTTTTGCTTTAAAGCCTCTCTCATGAGCTTTAGCTGAGTTTCGTACTAAATTCATTCCAATATTCAAAATGATTTATTGTCATACTAAAGGTTATTTCGTAATTTTCGGGTAATATTTGTTTCCTACCAGTGCTATGATAGTATATTTAATTGAAAATGCCTCCAAAGAAGCAGCTTTCAGAGATTAAAAGGGCACAAATTGTTGCTTTATCTGGTGAAGGATATTCTCTGGTAGAAATTGCCAGGAAGATGGAATGTTCAAGGAAGGGGGTTCAAACAACAATTAAAAAGTACAAGGAAACAAAGTCTTTCAAATACAGAAAAGGACAAGGCCGTAAAAAGTCTACAACCGCCAAGGAAAAGCGATCTTTGAAAAGAGCATCCCTTTCAGATTGGAGGAAAAGTTTTTCAGAGCTTGCTGCTGAAATTAGGGAGGGTGCAAACAAAAACATATCAGCTCGAACAGTGAGAAAAAGGTTATTAGAAGCGGGATTAAAAGGATGCAACGCCAGGAAGAAGCCATACTTGTCTCAGGCCAACAAGAAAAAACGACTGGAATTTGCAAAAAAACATGAAAATTGGACACCTGATGATTGGGGCAAAATTGTTTGGTCTGACGAAAGTAACTTTGAGGTAAATTAACAGCTTCTATTTCCAAAACTTTGCATGTAATATTTGAAATTTTTATGTGAATACACATCCATAACATTTATTCAAAAATTGTAAAATATTCTTTTTTTTTTTTCATCAGATTTTTGGCACCCCTGGAGCGGTTTATGCTCGCCGTAGGGAAGGAGAGGCATTTCATCCTGATTGTGTGGTTCCAACTGTAAAATTTGGAGGAGGAAGCGTAATGGTTTGGGGCTGCATGGCTTCTTCAGACACTGGAATTTCGTACACATGTGAGGGCAGAATGAACTCCACAATTTATACTAACATGCTGGACCAGGTTTACCGAACCTCTTTCACTAAAATATCTAATAATAACATTCCAAGTGATGTAATCTTCCAACAAGACAATGCTCCATGCCATACGTCAAAAGTTTCAATAGATTGGTTTGAGAAAAAAGTGATGAAATGGCCCCCTCAATCCCCAGACCTAAATCCCATTGAAACTTTGTGGTCCCATTTGGGGAAAAGAGAATGCACCAATGTTCATCAAAAAAGAATTAGAGGCCAAACTTCATTACGAGTGGCAGAAAATAGATCCTACCATCTGCAACAACTTAGTCAATAATATGCAAAAACGAATAAAAGCTGTTATTAAGGCAAAAGGAGGAATACCAAATATTGATTGTTGTTATTAATGTTTACTCCACTATTGTTAACTTTTAAATAAGTTTGAATCATAATTTCGATTTTTCATTAATGCTCCATGATTTTGGCCAAGGTTGTATATAACATGCAAATCTTACACATTAGAGCTTATATTCTTATGAAATCACAGTCTATTATGCTATCATGTAATTGTGCTGATAAGCCATGCGCGGTATTTATCTGACTGGCTACTTGGGTGCTGTGACGTTCCAACTAGTGCTTATAGTCCGTGCATTAGCTGTTGGAACCGACGTGTGATATTACGTTGATATGATAATTACTATTACAGTTTTATTATTCTATATTAAACTCCCGCGTTTATTTATTAGATCTGTTCACCAAACACGTGTTTAAGTTTGAAATGTTTGAGACAGTCGGCTGGAGTTACAGTAAATGGTGTACATCGATTATTAGGAATACTGATCCACTGATTGACAACTCAGTGGTAAATGTTTGGATTTTAACCCTTCCGTATATTCACTGCGATTAACGGTATGTATCCGTTTCTGTCCAAAGTAGTTATAAAATCATCTGGCAATAATTATTCTGATGTTGTAGATGATTATGATAATGATGATGATGATGATGAATATGGTTGATGGTAAAAGAAAAGAATGAACGCATTCGGA
The DNA here is from genome assembly GCA_963585895.1 of Sepioteuthis lessoniana. Classification (NCBI taxonomy): domain Eukaryota; kingdom Metazoa; phylum Mollusca; class Cephalopoda; order Myopsida; family Loliginidae; genus Sepioteuthis; species Sepioteuthis lessoniana. The sequence continues at coordinate 39,841,314 of OY757942.1, read as the reverse complement.
GGAGAATTTTCTGCAGATAAGTTAGGGTCTGAGGGATGGTATGAACTTCAGTAGAGACGGAAGTCTGTAAAATGTCGAACGATAAGATTTAAAAAGATCCAGCGAGTCATTCTTTCATTCTTTCTTTCTTTATTGGATTTTCATTCTTTCTTTCTTTCTTTCTTTCTTTCTTTTTCAAATTTTCTTACTTTCTCTTTCTTTTTTCGGATCTTCTTTCTTTCTTTCTTTTTTCGGATCTTCTTTCTTTCTTTCTTTCTTTCTTTGTCGGATTTTCTTTCTTTCTTTCTTTCTTTCTTTCTTTCTTTCTTTTTCAGATTTTCTTTCTTTCGAACTTACTTTTTCAAATTTTCTTTCTTTCTTTCTTTCTTTCTTCCTTTCTTTCTTTCTCAAATTTTCTTTCGGGTTTTCTTTATTTTTCTTTCTTTTTCTGATCTTCATTCTTTCTTTCTTTGTCAGAAAATCTTTCTTTCTTTCTTTCTTTCTTTTCAAATTTTCTTTCGGATTTTCTTTCTCTCTTTTTCTTTCTTTTCCTGATCTTTTTTCTTTCTTTCTTTTTCGGATTTTCTTTCTTTCTTTCTTTCTTTCTTTCTTTCTTTCTTTGTCGGATTTTCTTTCTTTATTTCTTTCTTTCTTTCTTTTTTCAGATTTTCTTTCTTTCTTTCTTTTTTTCTTTCTTTCTTTCTTTCTTTCTCAAATTTTCTTTCGGGTTTTCTTTATTTTTCTTTCTTTTTCTGATCTTCATTCTTTCTTTCTTTGTCAGAAAATCTTTCTTTCTTTCTTTCTTTCTTTTCAAATTTTCTTTCGGGTTTTCTTTCTCTCTTTTTCTTTCTTTTTCTGATCTTCTTTCTTTCTTTCTTTTTCGGATCTTCTTTCTTTCTTTCTTTCTTTCTTTGTCGGATTTTCTTTCTTTCTTTCTTCCTTTCTTTCTTTCATTTTCAGATTTTCTTTCTTTCTAACTTTCTTTTTCAAATTTTCTTTCTTTCTTTCTTTCTTTCTTTCTTTCTCAAATTTTCTTTCGGGTTTTCTTTATTTTTCTTTCTTTTTCTAATCTTCATTCTTTCTTTCTTTGGCAGAAAATCTTTCTTTCTTTCTTTCTTTCTTTTCAAATTTTCTTTCGGATTTTCTTTCTCTCTTTTTCTTTCTTTTCCTGATCTTCTTTCTTTCTTTCTTTTTCGGATTTTCTTTATTTCTTTCTTTCTTTCTTTGTCGGATTTTCTTTCTTTCTTTCTTTCTTTTTCAGATTTTCTTTCTTTCTACCTTTCTTTTTCAAATTTTCTTTCTTTCTTTCTTTTTTCTTTCTTTCTTTCTTTCTATCTCAAATTTTCTTTCGGGTTTTCTTTATTTTTCTTTCTTTTTCTAATCTTCATTCTTTCTTTCTTTGTCAGAAAATCTTTCTTTCTTTCTTTCTTTCTTTCTTTTCAAATTTTCTTTCGGATTTTCTTTCTCTCTTTTTCTTTCTTTTTCTGATCTTCTTTCTTTCTTTCTTTTTCGGATTTTCTTTCTTTCTTCCTTTCTTTCTTTCATTTTCAGATTTTCTTTCTTTCTAACTTTCTTTTTCAAATTTTCTTTCTTTCTTTCTTTCTTTCTCAAATTTTCTTTCGGGTTTTCTTTCTTTTTCTTTCTTTTTCTAATCTTCATTCTTTCTTTCTTTGTCAGAAAATCTTTTTTTCTTTCTTTCTTTCTTTTCAAATTTTCTTTCAGATTTTCTTTCTCTCTTTTTCTTTCTTTTTCTGATCTTCTTTCTTTCTTTCTTTCTTTCTTAGTCGGATTTTCTTTCAATGTCTATTTTCTAGTTCGAAGCCACCGGATGATTGCGTCTATAGTGATAAGACCTTTTTGTTATTGTAATTTCGCCGGTTCCAGCTGCATCTCCTTTGCTCGCGCACAAACATCTACAAACTCACGCAATTGCACATACACACACATACAAGAACACCTACAACCACGCACCCACACTAACACCAGTACACTCATACAAATAGACAAAAAACACACAAATAAACATATAAATAAACACAAACACACACATAAATACAAATACCAACACCCATACACATACACCCACATCAAGAAAAGAACACCCTCACATCTCTTAAAACACCCAGTAACATGCACGTACGAAAACAGGAGTTCGAACTCTGGATGAGGCTGTTTGGATTTATTACAGCGCTAATTCCCTTGGGAAAGAAATGAATCTAACTAATATCCCTCCAGCTATGGGTAAAAGGCAGACAGGGTTCACTAGCCTTGGTATGGCAACCGATCTAAAAGAAGGAAAACTCTGAACTCAAACCAGTTAAGCTCCCTTAAAAAATTGACCTTGTGTCACAGCCTACTTCTCTGGATGGGTTGTTAAACACACACACAAACACACACACACACACACACACATATATGTATATATTTATGTATTTTTATTTTTTTTATTTTTATTTTTTAATTTAATTTTATTTTTTTATTCTTTATTTTCTGATTCTAATTTTTATTTTATTTTTAATTACCTTATTTTATCTTCTGAATAAAAACTGAAACTCCAAATTCGCTACTTTGCGACAGGAGGAAAGCATGTAAAGAGTCATCTGACGAGACGGAGAGTATAGCAATAATATTCTCCGCCGAAATAAATTTATTATGACGACTTAACCGAGTTTGAGTCTCCATAAACTTGTACTATATATATATATATATATATATATATATATATATATATATATATATATATTCTATCACCGATATTGACAATTCTTTATTTATAAATTAATAATTAAATGAATATAATTAAATGATGATTTTTTTAAAATTAGAGATAAGTAAAAGTTTGAGAAGCCGAGTGTAAGTTAATTAATTGCAGCCAATTTATAATCTATCTATCAATCTATCTTATTCTGTTCATAATCTATCTATTAATTAATCTTAAACCAGAAGAAGTTTAATCCAGGAGATGTTAGATCCAAAATCAAAACTGGAAAAGGAAGTTCCACCATTAAACCTCTGCTGACTCGTAGGTATCCCTTAACAGGAAACATTCAAGAGAAGAGTATACTTAAACAAAATTGGCAGTTTACACTGTCACCAGTTATCTTGCTATGCTTGTCGCTTTCAGAAGGTGAAATATTGCTGCCAAAGCAAGTAAACTAGTCTACTAATTTTAGAGGTTGCCACTTTAAGTGCACATGGCTCATTCTTGTTTAAAGCGCATGAACTTATTTACGTATGCGTAGACGCCAATGCCTCCTCTTGTTTGCTCCAGACCTTGGGTAACACCCGAGCGAAGAAAAAAAAATGACACTAGTTATGGGACTGGGGACATAAACACAGAGTTTTGATAAAATAAAAGCGTCTCACCATAGGCTCAGAGTCTGTATTTTATCCGCCAAGTAATAATTATCTCCTTTCAAAATATCGCCTGTTCGTTGAGAGCTTCGAGGATTTAGAGTTAGGTAGTTAGATGTGGGCTGACGAATCGGATTGATCATTCGTATTTATTTCTACTGACCTTGTTGCAGTCGTAGAAACCTTTCCTCTTTCTCACTGTTACATATTAACTTTGGAGGCGTGCTTAGCGTAACGGTTATCGTCGTGGGAAATGGAATTGGTAGCTCGAGTTCAAATGTGGGACTCGGCTGTTGGCGTTTCACTTCACGTTGATGCCCAGAGGAAAGACAGGAATCCATCTTTTTTACGCCTCCACAGGTGTGAGTGAATAGTAGGGTAGGCTCGGTTTATAAGCGTTGGTAAGGCAACCAGTCAACGAGAAGGAAAATTCTGTGTTCCAACCAGCCTAATTCCGTTTAAAAACTCTTTGCGTCACATTTTGCTTTTGATGAAGTATATATATATATATATATGTGTGTGTGTGTGTGTGTGTGTGTGTATGCGTGTGTGAGTGTGCGCGCGCGCATGCGGGCTTGCGTTTATTTGGGCAGTATTTCTTCGTAGATTCATATTTGATTAAACAATATACACATATTTTAAACTACATGATTCTGCAGCTTACCAATATAACAGCATTGGGTTGGGAGGATAAATAGAAAAATATGTAGACAAAAAATGTCAATATTGTTTAATCATATATATATATATATATATATATATATATATATATATATGATTAAACAATATAGACATTTTTTGTGGATGACTATATAGATATATATATACTCCCCTACCCCCGTGGGGTTGAGTTCTCTGGCGAAGAAGTAATCGTGTTGCCATTAGCGTCTATTGCAAGCCTCTTCATAGTTGAATTGAGGTCTCGGCTACCGTTGAACGGATGTATGTAAACAATAGTAATTGTGATTCATAACCGTTTAAAATTTACTTCGCTAATATCTCCTCGTGGCTGAATGGTTAGAAGCTTTGGTTTGACGTTTGAGTCAACCGGGTTTCGATCCCAGCTACGGGAAGATACTGTCTAGCCACACTGATGAGTTCTGATAGAACGAAGCAGATCTGTCTGTGGATGACTATATATATATATATGAAAGTAAATATGGAGAAATAGGTGAATATATTATGATGTTTCAGTAACCATCATCAGGACTTGGATATCAAAATAGTTTACATATCGATGGATGCTTGCTGAGATGACAGGAGCAAATGAGAAATATACAACAAAAAGATAGATACATGTGCATATAGCGTTCATAATTTTGATATCCAAGTCCTGATGATGGTTACTGAAACCGAAACGTTAACGTCGACTTTACATCATAATATATTAACCAATTTCGACAATATTTTTTCTGCTACCTTCATACTGTCGGATTTTATCCATATTTACTTTCATACTGTCTTTTCGGAAAAACAAATACCAAATACAATCTTACATAACATTTAACATGGATGATTCCAAACGATCTATACATATGAAAACTTACTTGTTTGCATATTTCTCAATAAACGAGAGGTTTTGTCTCGTTTCTTTGGGAAATCCGACATTTTCAAATATTTTTCCACGTGCCAGACACATTCTAATGACTTTTGAATTATGAACGCTATGAACACGTTTATCAATCTTTTCGTTGTATATTTCTCATTTGCTCCTGTCATCTCAGCAAGCATCCATCGATATGTGAACTATTTTGATATCCAAGTCCTGATGATGGTTACTGAACCCGAAACGTTAACGTCGACTTTACATCATAATATATTCACCTATTTGGATATATATATATAGTGCTTAAAGTACGGGACAACGAGTTCAGAGTTAGAAAGTTCGAACTCCTGTCGCGTTACTTTCTGTCTAATGTCCTTGGGAAATGTATTAACCCTCTCTTATCTCTCCCAGCGATTGGTTAAATACTTATGCTACTGTTCTTCCACAAGGATGGTTTTGGCATTAAATAACCAAGGAAGATTGATCTGCTATTAAACGAAGAAACCGAACCAAACTATGGGTGTTATAAATAGTAAACCATGTTTAGTAAAAAGTTTATTATCTTAACTAATAGCCTTTATTTAGGTAAAGACTATGTGGGGAGATAGTTTGTAATTTTAGACCAAGAAACAAGGAAAGCTTAGACGTTCCAAAAATATCTCGTGTAATGAACGATCCTTGCTTTTAAGATGAAAATTGGTTGTTCATTACACGAGTAATATATATTGTTAAAAAAATCCTTAAATTCAATAATTTGCATTAAAATATCGTTTTTTTTTATGAACCTCAAACGCTGACCTCTGGCAAATAAGTAACTAACAGGAAAAAAATTGGTCTTTAAAGTTGTTCATTACATGAGTATGTTTAAAAAAAACAAAAAAAACATTTCCATTAAAAAATCGTCTTTTTACTAACTTCAAACACTGGTCTCTGGCAAGTTAGTAACTATTTCAGCTGTAAGTATACTATTGCTATATACGTAACAGGTGCTTACATTACTGACCCCATTCTTGCAATTAGTTGCGACCATAGTTATCTATTATCAGAAAGCTAGCGAGATTCTTAAAAAAACTACGTTTTGTAAATTTTGAAACGGAAGTGGTGGAAGTTTATGGATACAGAAGAATAGAGAGAGAGAGAGAGAGAGAGAGAGAGAGAGAGAGAGAGAGAGAGAGAGAGAGAAGAATTCGACGAAACAGTTTAGTCGCACGCAGTTGGAAATCACATCCTGCATTGAGAAAGATAATATGAACAAGCTGATAAGTGAGGTCAAATGTGGGTGAGGGAAGTTAGCTTGCCTAATGTCAGTGTATGTAAGAAGACATTCAGCTTGTACTTTTTAAATTCAGTTGTAGCATCTACGACCCCATCAAAAAAAAAAAAAAAAAAAAAAAAAAAGAAGAAAGAAATACGGGACAAGTTTTATTTCGCCTATCCCAAGCGCAATATAATTCCTTCGGTGCCAACTCTACTTCCTAATCTCTCCTACTTTCTCTCTTATACTTAATACTACTCCCGTCCTACAATTGTCATATAATAGTTGTTTATATATATATATATATATATATATAATTTAGAGAGAGGGTTTTAGAAAAATTGATATAATTTCGTAATCTAATAATTTGACCATTTGTCGTTGAATTGATCTCCAATTTAAACAGCATGTGTAGAAAAAAAAAAAAATTCTGTATGTTATGCCTTTTTTCAGATATAGAAATGCCATTGACTGGAAAATAAAAGGCAATTTAAACATAAAACATAGAATTTTGTGTTCTTTTTAAACATGCCGTTTAAATTTGATATCATTTCAACGAGAAATCATCATCATCATCATCATCATGTCGTGCCACTAGCACAGATATCCCGGACACTCTCTCGCCACTTTTCCCTATCGTTCATCGCCTCTGGCAGGTCTTCAGGGCTACATTCCGTATCCTCACATAGCTGCTGAATGTATGTTCGTGCTGGTCGTCCTGCTTTTGCCCGGCCATATGTGGGGGTCCATAAGAGTATATCCCTTATGAGCTCGTCCCTGCTTCTCCAACAGTGTCCTGTATGTCTGGTTCGTCTAACTTGGATAGTTTTAGTGATAGGAGGCAGGTGGCCGTATATTTGGTGTCTTGTGGGGTGTTGCCGCCAGGACTTGTTCAAGATTGCTCGCAGCATCCTTGTGTAATTGCCGTCTAGCTTCTTCTCCAGCCGTTTTGTTAGCGTCCATGTAGTGCATCCATACAGCAGTATCGATACGACAGCTGCCTGAGGGGTGTTCTCGTGGTGTAATGGTTAAAGCGATGGACTGCGGAATCGTAGTACGCGAGTTCGTATTCCAGTCGCTCTATTACATTCACTTTCGGGCAAATACCCTTGGGAAATATATGAACCCCCTTATCCTCCAAGCTATGAGTTAAATAGTACCACTACTGTTCTTCTAGGAGAATGGCTTTGGCATTAAATAACCTAAAAAGAGTTGATATGCCATTAAACAAAGAAACCAAACCAAACCAAACAGCTGCCTGGAAGAAACTGCGTTTCATTAGAAATAATATTTCTCAAATAATATACATTTTTGAAAAACCATATATATATATATATATATATATGTGTGTGTGTGTGTGTGTGAAATGATCAAATGTTTCAATCTAAGTCACCGCCAGGAAAAAGAATTGAGTAAAAAATGTTTTTTAGAAAGTTTTTAAAAGAGTTGGAGAGAGGCTTTAAGAGAATCGATATAACATATCCATTTGTTGAACGAAAATGTTTTTCTGCTATCCAAGTGTTCTCTAAATTGCAGTAATTCAACTAATTTTCCTTAGATGTCACACAAGGCCTTCTGAATGGAGTACACAACTCGAACTTACTCCTGAAGTTTTGCTAGTCTAACTTACTAACCATTAAGTTAAACCATCCGACTTCTAAATTGTAGTAGCAATTTACGAAGCTTTTTTTGCTTAGATATGGCACAAGGCCGAATGAATGGATCACGTAATGAGACTCGAACTCACTCCTGAAGGTTTGCTAGTCTAGCTTGCTAACCATTACACTACCCGAAGCGCCCAGTTGACTTCTATGTAACTGTGGTCAGGATGACTGGCACGCAGTAAATAATTTAAGAGATATATATTAAGCTTGGTGGAGAGTTTAAATTAGCAATGACTGTTTGGTTTATTTATTGAGGTGTTTACGTGTCACTCCAAATCTGTTCATCTTATTTGAAAGTAGCACCATTTGGTTTAATCTTAAATCCAGTTGGGGGTCAGTGTTTGATAAAGTTTTATCATTTGATCTTCCTATTTTTTTAAGATCATCATAATATTGTCCAATGCGTTTTTGTTCGATTCTATCTATGATCATTGATTTTGCATCTCTGTTATGATTGGTACCATTTGAGCGGAAATGTTGTTTTGCAAGTATTAGTGTGTTGTAATCCATAGATTTGATTCTGCGTTAATAGTTATTCAGTCTAAGATAATATATACATTATATTATTAGCATATATATATATATATATATATTAGCATATATTATATATATTAGCAGCACATATATATATATATTAGCATATATTATATATATTAGCAGCGTCTCATGCCAATATAGGGGTGTCCTCGTGGTGTAATGGTTAAAGCGATGGACTGCGGAATCGTAGTAAGCGAGTTCGTACTCCAGTCGCGCTATTACGTTCACTTTCGGGCAAATACCCTTGGGAAAGGTATGAACCCCCTTATCCTCCCAGCTATGGGTTAAATAGTACTGTTACTGTTATTCTAGGACAATGGCTTTGGCATAACTACAAAGGTTGATATGTCATTAAACAAAGAAACCAAACCAATCATGTCAATATGCACCTTGTGAAGACATGAAAAGCTATCGATCATATCGAAGTCTGATCTATCCAATAAAATAAAACCATATTTCTTCCAAGCAGCAGTTTTGTCAATACTACGGTACGGATGCACCTCGTGGACGCTGACACAATGTGTAGAGAAAAAGCTAGACAGAAACTGCAAAGAATACTATTAGATATATTGAACAAATCCTGGAAGCAACACCCGACGAAACAGCCACTTACGAACTATATCCAAAACCATCCACGTCAGACGAACAAGACAGGTAGGACATTTGCTGGAGAAGCAAGGACGAACTCATAAGTGACGTTCTCCGATGGACTCATTCACATGGACGTATCAGTGTTGGCCGACAAGTAAGAACTTACCTGCAACAACTCTGAACTGACATTGGATGTAATCTGTAAAACCTGCCGGGAGCGATTGATGATTGGAGGGGAGAGAGAGAGAGAGAGAGAGAGAGAGAGAGAGAATCAGGGAAATCCGTGCATCAGCCTGACTTGATGATATATATATATATATATATCAAAGAAAAATGGAAATCAATTCGACGGTATGTAAATATAAAAATATGAAAAAAGAAAATATTCAGAAGATATATTTATTAATATATGATAAACTATTTGCAAACTATCTACAGGGAAATGTTAGAATGCAATGTTATAATTCTTCATCGGAAATTTTTTTTTTTCAATTTGAAAATAATCTTCGGATGAAGCATAATAACGTCGCTAATATCATCCTGAAGATGATTTAACAAAGAACCGAAACGTTAAACACTAGTATATAATCATATGTAAAGGAATACATCCTCAGAAGAATTTAATTTTTTATATATATGTTACCGGACATTGGCGTTGTGGTTAGAGTGTTCGCCAATGGCCCGGGAGACCTGGGTTCAATCCCAGGTCGAGTCATACCAACGACTCAAAAAATGGTACTCCTTGCTTAACACTCAGCATTATAAGGTAAGGATCAAGGGTAAAGTGGATCAATCCAGGGAAAGGAGTAGCGCCCTTTCCTACACCTTGGGGTAGTAGGTATCGAAAAGGGAGCCTTCGGGTCACACTCGACTAAGGTCGCAAACTTTACTTTTATATTTATATATATTGTCATCCACAGACGAATTGTTTCATTATTTCACAACTCTTCAGTGGGGCTAAACACGTAGGACGCTCGAAACTGGGATCGAAACCCGCCCAACTTAACGTTAGACTTAGTATCATACTACTCAGATAACACGCGAACCACGTCAGCCCGGGAATTATAAGGCATTATGTAGTAGCTTTCGTTTGTTTACATATGTTCCTTACCGGATACCAGAGCGTTCAATTCATTCGAAGAGCTTTGTATTATGTGAGTGATAGCCGTAAATTCCTTTACCAACCTCTCTGCACGGGCAAGACGTGTCACAAAATCAATCTTTAAGCAGAGTTGAACAGGTGTGAGTTCAGAGTTTTCCTTCTTCTAGACCTGTTGCTTATACCAAGATTAAAGAGCCAAGTTGGTCCTACTATTTTCACATAGCTGAAAGCAGAATAGTTGGAGTCATTCATGTCCCAAGGGTATTAGTGCCTTTCGAAATGCAATCAGCTTCGTCCAGGATTTGAACTCAGATCAGCATGTCCATTCCTAATCACCTGCTTCTTTCAGCTTCAAACAAGTTTCTGAATAGCCTTCTATATAACTTGACAGAGGTATCGATTTTTTTTAATTGTTGTACAAATGAGGTGAGCTAATTTGCATTAAATTCACTTTAGAATAAAATTTAAAAAATCAAAAGTTGGTCCAGATTGTTCCTGGAGCTCCAGTTATGATAGATATCATCACCACCTTACGTTCTATGTCTTTTAAGCTTTCTGTGAAAGTCCACATGTTTTTAACTTTCTGTGAAGGTTCATGTCTTTTTAGCTTTCTGTGAAGATCCATGTCTTTTTAACTTTCTGGGAAGGTCCATGTCTTTTTAGCTTTCTGCGAAGGTTCATGTCTTTTTTAGCTTTTGGGAAGGTCCACGTGTTTTTAGCTTTCTGGAAAGGTTCATGTCCATCTAATTTTCTAGGAAGGCCCATGTCTTTCAAGCTTTCTTGGAAGGTCCATATCTTTATAGCTTTTGGGAAAGGTTCGTGTCTTTGTGGTTTTCTGGGAAGATCCATGTGTTTTTATCATTCTCGGAAGGTCTTCTAGTTTTCTTGAAAGTTCCATGTGTTTTTAGCTTTCTATGAAGGCCCATAGATTTTGGCTTTCTGGAAAAGTCCATGACTTTTTAGCTTCCTGGGAGGGTCCGTGTGTTTTTAGCTTTCTGGGAAGGCCCATTTCTCTTTAGCTTTCTTTGAAGGTCCATGTCATTTAGCTTTCTGGGAAGGTCCTTGTGTTTTTTACTCTCTAGGAAGGTCCATGTGTTTTTAACTTTCTGGAAAGGTCCATGTGTTTTTAACTTTCTGGAAAATTCCAAGTGTTTTTAGCTTTCTAAGAAGGTCCACATGTTTTTAGCTTTCTGGAAAGGTCTAGATCGTTTCAGCTTTCTGGGAAGGTCTATGTTATTTTAGCTTTCTAAGAAGGTCCAGATATTTATTTAGTTTTTCATGTTTTCTTTACTTTCAATCTGTGAGCTTTTGGAACGCCAAAATCTTCTAGTTATCAGTTCTTTTCCTTTTGACAGTCAATATTAGGTCTGATTAATTGATTGATTGATTTTAATGGTATACCAACTCGTCAAGGGTTATTTTTTGCCTAGAGGTTAGGGAAACACATTTATTGTACATTCAAATTTACATTTTCTGTGTAGTTCTTTCTTAAGAGATTTTTTGGTCCACAGTCCCATTGAATACGAATAATTTTCAAACAGATCTATTTGACCTATACATACTACTGTGCTGGTTTATAGTGGATCTGGGAGTAATCACAGAGAAAGCGTTCTACGTATTCCCATATCTGTAGTTGAATTCTCACCATCAAACGTAGTTCAGTGTCATAGCCAGAAGATCCTTTTTTTTGGCGTGGGGTCTCCCCCTTCTGCAAGCGACACAGTCAGCCTTTTCTAACCCCACCAGCAGGGTAAAATACTAGGTCTAGTCTTTTGGTCGGGAGTTCATGATACAAAAAATGAACAAAACTTTGCTTGTCCAAAATTTACCATCAGGTTAGTAGTCGGGAGGTTAGTTTGATTACGATTGGCGTTAATATTATTTCTATGAGTGGTTCTGATGTTATATAATTGCGGAAGGATTTTTTTTTATATTATCATTTTTCGTTGTTTATATCTTATCTTTCGGTTTGGTTAGGCTTAGAACTGTTCGGCTTAGTGTACAGGTAGGTGCACACATTGAGTGCAGGTGTTCACGCGCGTGCGCAGAGGATGTGACAATTACAAATGTCTTAATAAAAACTCCGGATAGCAAATAGGACGGGGGATGTGAATGACGTCATGCTCGGAAGCGATGGGCTGAGGATTTTGGGTGATTTTTGAAAAAAAGCAGTTAGTTGAGATTTGAACCTAGACGAGGCGAGTTGAGATCCGAACTTGGACGAGTCCAGTTGGGTCTACGTGATGCGCCGCGCGTTGTCGGGTCAGATGGAACAGTCAGCATAGTAAAAATTGTGTCTCTCTCTCCTCGTGTCGAAAACCTAAAAGTCAAGAAGGTAATAAAAGTTTCGTACCTGAACTAAAGAAAGTCGTCAGTGTTTCGGGATTCCTCTGCATATGGACCTTTCACGTATCCATATATTTGTATAGCCGTATCATGGCTATACAACACTGATATAGAAATAATTGAATCATAAGTGTAATAATTGCATTTCTCAGTCTAGTCATCAGATACCCCTTTCTTTCTTTTGCTCGGATAGGTATCTGCTCATGACTAACTCAGTAATCATTCTACCCACTTCTCTTAGTATTTTGACTTCACAATCATTTTTTTCGACTCACTCAGTCACTAACTCGACCACTTTAACTTATTGACTCTTAGTCACGAAACACTCTCATTCGTCCCCTTTCTAATTATACTATCCCTTACATTAACACTCACCAACTACTTTCTCCTCCCAACTGTCCAGCCTTTATTCTTTCTCTATTTTCACCTGGAACGTCAGTTCAATCATTTCCCCGACAAACCAACTTCGGGCAACTTTTATTGTTAGTTACAGTCTCATCTCTCAACGCTCATCACACGATTTTAATTTGGGAAAATATAAATATAATTATTCAACTCGAATCACTACCATCGACATATCCTCAGGACCAATTCTGAATTTCCAAAAACCGACATCAACAACAACAACAACAGTAATAATAATAATAACAACAACAACAACAACCCACTGGAAGAAGAACAAAAAGGACAAATTTCTAAACTAATCTACCGTCAGCAAAAAAATTCAGGTGAGTCTTAATGATTTTTTTATTTTTTATTTTTTTTATTTGACACGTACATCATAATTTTCTTGGTTATTTACTTGACCTTCTCCAAGATTTTAGGGGGAGAATCTCCGTGGAATATTGGCTAACATGCTGGGCTGCGCATTCGAACTTTGGTCACGCTATTACGTTCACTTTTGGACTAATACCCTCGGTAAAATATATTACCCCCCCCCATCTGCTTCAGCTATCATATTTACCAACCCCTCCGCTCGGGCAGGATATGACACAAGGTCAATTTTTAAGCGGAGTTTAACTGGTTTGAATTCAGAGTTTTCTTTCCCCTAGACTAGTTGCCTCACCAAGGTTAAAGAACCTAGTCTGCCCTACTATTTACCCATAGCTGGAGGGAGAATAATTGAATTCATACATTTCCCACGGGTATTAGTGCTATGTGAAATGTAATCAGTCTCGTCCAGGATTTGAACTCGTGTCACCGTGTCCATTTCCTACGACGATAGCCATTACACCACGGGCACCTTCAGCTATAGCCAAAATAACACCACTACTGTCTTTTTACAACGATGGCGTTGGCAACCATCGAAGGTTAATATGAAATGAAACAAAGAAACCGAAACATGCTTTTATTTTTATCACAATTATTAAGAATTTTTCATATCATTGATACTGTTGGCCTTATCGGTATTTATCTGACACTCCACTATATAAGAATAAGGCACAAGGCCATTTTATAGTGGAACCTCACACGGGTCGAAACCCATGTGGCAAAAATTGTTGGTTCAGTCGGCAATCCCCTAATGAGTCACCTCTGGCACCAAGCAATAAACTTAGTCCAGCAAAGCCAGAAAAATCCTGGAGAGACAGCCCCACTGAGGCAAAAGATTATCGATCTCAGCTACCCAGCACGAATACCAGGCCTCCTCGATCGCGCCCGACCAACTAAACAGCGAATCAATGCCGACAAACCAAAAGCTGTTAGCCTAATCTAATATTGTCTCTGCCTCCCACCAAACAGGACTAGACACAAGGTCAATGACCCAAATGTCGGCTTATTGTGGGGGTTAGGTGAAGGAAAGATTGGACTCGAGCCAAGGCTCGAATCCTGCTGGACTATGCTGATCATCGACTCACTTAGTGCAATGTGAGCCTGAGGAGCCAATTGACGTGGACTCAATCAACGTGAGACCAGTGGAGGTGGAGGTGCCCGTGGTGTAATTGTTATCGTCGTAGGAAATGGACACGGCGACACGAGTTCAAATCCTGGACGAGACTGATTGCATTTCACATAGCACTAATACCCTTAGGAAAGGTATGAATCCAATTATTCTCTCTCCAGCTATGGGTAAATAGTAGGACAGACTAGGTTCTTCAGCCTTGGTGAGGCAACAAGTTTAGGAGAAGGAAAACTCTGAATTCAAACCTGTCAAACTCCGCTTAAAAATTGACCTAGTGTCATATCCTGCCCGAGCGGAGGGGTTGGTAAATAGGATCAACGTGAGACCAGACACAGATGCCAGATTAAACTGGACCAAAGGGTCCAGTGCTATACAATTCTGGACAATGCAATCAATGCAGCTCACCCAACCGGGGGTGGCCGAGCCAAAACCGGGGGCCTTGCGGCCTTGAATCTGTCATTTATCATGAGATAAACCGTCCTGCATGAATGGCTGTCGGCTCAGCTAAAAAGCTATGCGCAAGGCTAAAAATTTGCCCTTATCTACATACGCATAACATTCAATTGTGTTTATATGTACTACCAAATAGTGATTTACAGAGTAAACGAGGAGATGAGTTTGTATATTGAGCTTAAAAATTTTATTTCGATAAATATTTACTTCGTCTTATTGATTTGTTATTGTTTGGTTTTATTTTGATAAATTTGAGCTAAAATCCCGTCAATAAATCTGAAAAGAAGTCCGATAACAAAATAATCTGATTTTTTACCGTCAAATTTAGTTAGTAGGTTAAATTTTGAAAATTTGACGGTAACGATGGGAAGTGCGAAAGTCCAGGCTGTTCTATTCTTTGATTATACCCCCTCTGTTTCCAATTCCAATAAATTTAACGTAACAATGAACGATAAATATTTTATATAGGAATCAATTAAAATAAAACAAAAATAAGTGGAATTTTTTTTCTGAGCGTTCTTATTTAGTTTTGTGATTTTTTTAATTTAATAAATTTCATCACATTAAAACTTAATAACTAGCGTCTGTAGGCCACATATTTTTGCTGGTAACAACAATCATTTTTTGCAGACAGTCATATGGAATCAAGTATTCCTATCTAATACTAATAATTTCCAAACATCTATTTGACCCAGAGATGGGATCCTAACAAGTACTATCACTCCAGGTCAAAGTGGACCTGGGAGTAATAGCAAGGAGGTGGTACTTTTCACTCCCCAGAGATTCAGAATCGGATCCAGTTAAGTGTCATATACAGGATATTAATAATTTATGTAGAAATCCATTCGAATAAAGGAAAAATGAGTTTAATTTTTTTCTTGCGCTCTCAGGGGAAGTCCTTGTGACCTTGGTGCTAATGTAGTTGAATGCAACTTCGAACTCTAGTCGCCTTATAACGTTCACTTTCGTATTAATACAGGTGGGAAAGGAATGAACCCTCTTATCCCTCAGCAAGGAGTAAATAGTACCACAACTGTTCTGCAATGATCCCATTGGCATTAAATTACCCAGGAATATTGATATACAATTAAACCAAACTAATTTAATTCGTTTTTATATCGTTTCGTTAGTATTTCTAAGTCAGTATAATATTCTATTGTATCAAAAATAATTGCGCCCAGAGAAGGATGCATATTTTTGCTAGTGTAGCGAATTGACATATCAACCCTTGTCGGTTATTTAAAGCCATATTCTGTTTATATATATATATATATATATATATATATATATATATATATATATATATATATATATATATATGATTCATAAAAGAATAGTTTGTTGGTAACATTTTAAATCAGCCAGAGCTCATTTATTTGCACATAGTTAAATGGTTTCAGGTGTTGCTATCTAACACTATCAATTCTAATCAATACTAATTAATTGTTTGCACACAGCTAAATGGTTTCAGGTTAAAAAAAAAGATAAAGAAACGTTACTCATAAGTAATTTTTCTTGATTAGCATTCAATAAACCTTCTTCTACTCGAGTGGAAAATCATGAACTTCTGTAGTTCTAGAATGGGGAAGAGTCCTATTTGAAATATAAATACAGTTTCGATTGGTTTAGTTTCGTTTGATTGTATTTTATGACATATCAACCCTTGTGAGTTATCTAAAGTCAAATCTTGTTTACACACACACACACACACACACACACATATGAGGGGGTGTCCTCGTGGTGTAATGGTTAAAGCGATGGACTGCGGAATCGTAGTACGCGAGTTCGTTCTCCAGTCGTGCTATTACGTTCGCTTTCGGGCAAATACCTTTGGGAAAGGTATGAACCCCCTTATCCTCCCAGTTATGGGTTAAATAGTACTGTTCTTCAAGGAGAATGGCTTTGGCTTTAAATAACCTAAAAAGAGTTGATATGCCATTAAACAAAGAAACCAAACCAACCAAACATATATGATTTGTAAACGAATAATTTTAAGTAACATCATTTCTTAACAAAGAAGAGCCCTTTTTTAATAGAACCCTAAGTGACTAGTTGTTAAACTTATTACGGCGTTAAGTAACCCAAGAAGGGTTGATACGCCTAAAACCAAGCAACCAACAAATTCTGGAGCTTAGAGCGATCTGGAATCACTTCTTTAGTGCCAGTACTTCCAGGTCCACTCAGTACCATGTACGATTGGATATTATAATTGTTAAACTGACATCCGGATAAAATAACCCAACAAGGGATGACATGCCGTAAAACTAATTAACGAAGCGATTAAGTTTAATATAGTCTCAATATAACCGTTTGCAACTGAGCTCTTCCTATACTACTGAACGTCCTTGCTACTGATTCTCCGCGTTACTCCCATGATCACCAAATAATATTAATTTACAAAACGTTTTACTCAGCTGTAGCACAAGGCCGTATGAATGGGGTACCCAATGAGACTCAAACTCATTCATGAAGGTTTACTCGTCTAGTTTGCTAACCATTACACCACCCGAGGCCTCTGATCGCCTATTGCTGTAACTGATAATTGTAGAAGTAGTAATTTACGAAGCTTTTTGCTTACGTCTAGCACAAAGCCATATGAATGGGGGACGCAAGGAGACTCGAACTCATTCCTGTCGGTTTGCTAGTCTAGTTTGCTAACCATTACACCACTCGAGGCACCAGATCGTCTAAATAGTATTGCTGTCACTGATAATTGTAGGATAAGTAATTTGTCGGCAAATACAGTTGATATTTATAATAGGTAAATTGTGGGGACTTGAGCTATAGCAACATTAATGGACAGTTAGTCGATCTACTGGTACTGAAAAGTAAATATTCAGCTGATCGGTTGCACGAGTGCGTTAAATATCTGTCTCAGAATAGAAAGACGACAAAGAAAAGAAACAAACAAAAGGAGGACGTGACGGAATTCGAGACAAAAGATTAACACTGACACGTAGTTAATAGTGAGATCGGTTTTTAAGTAAATAAACGTTCGCTCGCCAATATAACAGAAGTGAGTCACCAACTTGGTTTAGTTTAGGTTCTTTGTTTAATGGCATATCAACCTTCGTGGATTATTTAATACCAACGTCATCCTTGTTGAAGAATAGCTGTGATACTATGTATCACTCTGCTTGGGATTAATGAAGCTTATACTTTTCCCAAAAGTATTGGCACGAAAAAAAAAACAAAAAACTTAATAGTTCGACTGCGAGTTCGAACTCGCTTACTTCGTACTCGCAGTTGAACATTTTGTTATTACGTCATAGGAACTCCTCCCCTAATTAACTTGGGACTGTAACCATATCAAAACGCCATTTTCATTAGTTGACTTCAAAGACGGTCGCCAACCAAAATTTCCGAAAATTTGACAATGAAAAAGAAAATGGTTTGGTTTGGTTTAGCTAAATTTGGTTTGGTTTATCTATTTAACGTCATATCAACTCCTTATGGGTAATCGAAAGTCAACATTGGATTCATTCGTAAATGTTTGATTTATTTGTTTAAATATAATTGTTCAACTATGCATTCATTTACATGAATAAATACAAAGGTATTTGTGCTCAAGACTGGAGGTGGGAAAAATAAGCTAATCTTAAGAAAGCTGTCCCCTCCCAGATAGCACTTTCCCCCTCGTGTAAAAGTGCATAAGAGTTTAGTTTAATACCTTGATGCTTGAGAGGCCCCAAAAGGTGGTACTGAGCTATTTTTGGCACCACTTTCAGTCATACATTTATTTACACCAGGGCTTCCGAGTAAAACTTGAGTTATTTTTTTTAATGGCGGAGAGACGACCTAAATGATATCATATATACAGTATAACTCATAAATAAGAGATTATACTCCTTTGAAAATACAGTATCAAATAAGTACACTCCAACAGATCTTTTTTTTTTTTTTTAATAATTTTCTTCTAAATCAAATTGCCCAGTCAGCTGGGGCTGTAGAATACACTGACTGTACCTCTGCAGAGGGGTAAGAACCCCCCTAACGAGTGTCCTGGATATGACACAAAACAATCTGATGATGAGGTTCCAGCAATGCTGGAGCTTTGGAGAATGCGGAGTACCCCTTTATTGCCATCGCTCCCAGGTCCACTCTGGCCCGGAATGGTAGCACCTGATAGGACCCTATCTATAGGGTTAAATAGAACTAACAGCATACTTATGCTAAAATGAATTCTTTGAATAAACTAAATAGCTTGAAATAGAAATGTTTTTGACAATTAAACCGTACTTACATTTAAACTGCGTGCTTATGCTTAACTGAATTATTTGAAATAGAACTGTTTTTCGACATTAAAACTGTATTTACACTTAACTGAATTGTTACATATAACTGCTTGAATAGTTTGAAACGGAAACGTTTTTGACAATTAAACTGTGTACTTATGCTAAACTGAATTGTTTTCAATAGAACAGATTATTTACATAAAAATGGATTTGGCGTTAAATAACCGACAAAGGTTGATATGCCATAAAACCCAAGAAACCAAACTAATCTACATAAAAAATATAAGGATTTTATTTCTCGATGGACATTATACTATATTATTATTAGTTAATATTTATTACCAAACTTCACTACATTATAAACAAAAATAAGTGGAGGTGCCCGTAATGTAATGGTAATCGTCGTAGGAAATGAACACGGTGACACGCGTTCAAATCCTGGACAAGACTGATTGCATTTCACATAGCACTAATACCCTTGGGAAAGGTATGAATCCAATTATTCTCCCTCCAGCTATGGTTAAATAGTTGAGCAGACTAGGTTCTTCAGCCTTGATGAGGCAACTAGTCTAGGAGAAGGAAAACTCTGAATTCAAACCTGTTAAACCCCATTTAAAAATTGACCTTGTGTCATATCCTGCCCGAGCGGAGGGGTTGGTAAATATGTATAAACAAAAATAAAATTGCCATACCTCTGCAACCAAATCGCCCAGTCACTAACTCTATCCCACACAGAGGCGTAAAAGTAAATAAATAAATAAGTGATAGTGAGGCTACAGTTCCGGAGTTTTGGAGAGTGTGAAGTGCTTCTTCATTGTCATTTCTCCATGGTGCCACTCTGAACCGGAGTGGTTGTACCTGTTAGGGTCCTATCTAAGGGTTAAATTGATCTGTTTGAAAATTATTCTTATTCGCTGGGACCGAGCGCACCCCCAACAAAAAAACAAAAACAAAACAAAAAAAAAAAAAACTAGTAAACAGCTGCTTAAAAAATATAAATACAAACGGACAATGAATGCGATTCCCAAACCTCTAAGCATGAAATAACCACAGATGGATTGAAATGCCGTTAAAATATCAATCAATCAGTCTTTAACCATAAAAAAATTGCTTAGATACAAAGATCATACAATAAATAGTAGGACGTTTTTTGACTGCGAAGGGACTTTTATATATACATGCGTCATTAAATAAATAGGGGGAATTTCTTTTTTTTTTTTTTTTTTTTCAGAATTTTTTCCATAAATTTTAACTCTGCATTGTTTTTTATTGGCTTATAGCAAAAATTGCTTTAATCGCCCAAAGATATTTCTTTTTGGAGTCATTGAAAATTAGAGTTCTCCTAAAATGAACAGAGGTCAGTCATTAAATTTTTGGTGGGTAAGAAATTCAAATCCTGTAGAATTTTCAGTAGAATGTGTGATGCTTATTAAAAAAAATTTTGGCTAAAAAAAGTTTGGCCTAGCGGTTAGAGTGTTCGCCAATGGCCCGGGAGACCTGGGTTCAATCCCAGGTCGAGTCATACCAAAGACTCAAAAAATGGTACTTGATGTCGCCTTGCGTAACACTCAGCATTATAAGGTATGGATGAAGGGTAAAGTGGAGCAATCCTGGGAGAGGAGTAGCGCTCTTCCCTACACCTTGGTGTAGTAGCTATCGAAAAGGGAGCCTTAGGGTCACCCTCGACTATGGTCGCCAACTTTACTAACTAGGAAACTAAATCAAAAAGACAATCCATTTACTCACCGGTAAAGAAAAAGTTCCGAATGCAGTAATCAGTAAAGAAGGTGATGCTAACAGTTTTCTAGGAGCCATCACTATTAATTTCCTTGAAAAAGGTTCAACTCTAAACAATGCTTTCAATTCCCTAATCTTTTGGCAATATTTACCTCTTAGGAAGCAGCGTCGAATCAACCGAAAAGGACATCGAAACGAGGCTAACAAAAGCATGGACAGCTATCAATAGGCTATCGATTATATGGAAATCAGACCTAACCGATAAAATCAAACGCAGCTTCTTCCAGGCAGCGGTCACATCGATACTGCTATATGGATGCACTACATGGACGCTAACAAAACGGCTGGAGAAGAAACTGGATGGCAATTACACAAGAATGCTGCGTGCAATCCTGAACAAGTCCTGGCAGCAGCACCCCACAAGACACCAACTGTACGGCCACCTGCCCCCTATCACGAAAACTATTCAAGTTAGACGAACCAGACATGCAGGACACTGCTGGAGAAGCAGAGATGTACTCTTATGGATCCCCACACATGGCCGCGCAAAAGCAGGACGACCAGCTCGAACGTACATTCAGCAGCTATGTGAGGATACAGGCTGTTGTCCTGAAGACCTACCTAGGGCGATGAACGATATGGAGGAGTGGCGAGAGAGGGTCAGGGATATCCGTGCTACCAGCGCGATATGATGATGATGATATGATGATACTTACATATTAACAGATTTCATAGATATGAGATAAAAGATATTTTCTTGATAACTCTTTCTTTTTTTTATCATTTTTCTTGTGCTAAAATTTGGACTGTCAATAACCAAGGTCAAATAGATCATGAATAAAAGAATTTACCTAAATTTGGTTGATTTTACGGTTTGTCAACCCTTGATGGGTTATTTCATACCAACGTCAGTTTATTAATTAAGATCTCCAGTTATATGCAGTACGAAAATATCTTTTAAAGAAGTAAACACTTCGTTATCTGAAAACATGGGATGCTAACAGGAATTATCGCTTTGGAATAGAGTTTACCTGGTGTTATATATTCACATTGAGTGAATAGACATGGATAGAAATAATAACCATAACACGTGGTTATAAAATGTAAGTGTCACACTTTATATCATTTCTTAACGCCCACGAATTCCGATCAACCATGTGACTGCTTCCGCTAATTTTCCCAGGTGCATCCTGTTCAGAGAAATCTCTGATTGACAGACCGGTCAAGGGTCAATATGCAACACTGGATGTAAATAGTAACTCCACACTCCCCTAAACTCCAGAATCAGTGCCGCCTCACCACCAGGTGCGGTTTAGTGTCATACACAGATCATAGATATTAATCGCTTGGTTTGGTTTGGTTTGGTTTTATGGTATATCAACCATTGTTGGTTATTCAATGCCAAATCCTTTTTATATTTCCATTACTTACATTTGATTTGTAAACACATTTTATTTATGACACTTTTAAACAAGCCTGAGCATTTTTTTGCTCACAGTTAAATGGTATTAAGTATTGCTATTTAACACTAATAATTCTATTCAACATTACTCATTCATTTGCACACAGTTAAATGGTATCAAGTATTGTTATTTAACCCTAATAATTCAATTTAATATTAATTATTCATTTTCACACTGTTAAATGGTATCTAGTATTGCTATGTATCACCAACAATTCAATTAAACATCAGTCATTTGTTTACACACTGTTAAATAATGAAACAGTTCTATTTCAAGCAATTCAGTTCGGCATGAATACACAGTTTAAATGTCAAATAGTTCTATTGAACCATACATAGGACCCTATCAGATGTTGCCACTCCGGGTTAACGTGGAACTGGGAGCAATGGCAATGAAGAGATACTCTGCATTCCCCAAAGCTCCAGCATTACAAGAGCCTCACCGTCAGATTGTTTAATGTCAAATCCAAGAAAATCGTTGGGGAGAGAGGTCTTGCATCGCAGCAGAATTGCAGTCGGTCTATTATACAGCTGACTTCGCTGGATTTTGATGGTGGAGCATCAACTTTAAAAAATCCATGTGAGCTGTGTACATTTTTTAAAAATCTAGATACTTTAAAACAAACCTTCTACATGCATTTTCAATAGATAGAAAAATGTTCTACTGTATTTCCTTAACCTCACATCAACTCCTCGTGGGTTATCTAACGCCGAAATTGGTTTTATTTGTAATTGTTTTATTATAATCATTACTATATTTTAAACATTCCACTGTAATCTTTCTTTATAATCGTACCTTTTTATTTGTCAATGATCATTTGTCTGCACACATTTATATGGCCTGAAGTACTCTTATGTAATATTAATAATTTGCACACAGTTATATGGTATATAACTGGTTGGTTGGTTGAAGGGGTTTTATGGCATATCAACTTTTGTAGGTAATTTAACGTCAAATTCGTTTTTATACAAATAGTCGGTTCTATTTCAAACAATTCAGTTTAGCATCAGTACACTGTTTACTCGCCAAAAACGTTTCTATTTCAAGCTATTCAGTTTATTCAAACAGTACTAATTCATCTAATTCAGTTTAGTATAAGTACAGATTTTCTTTATACAGTTAAATGTCAAAAAACTTCTATATTATACAATTCAGTTTTGTGTAAGTACAGTTTCAATGTCAAAAACCTTTTTAATTTCAAACAGTATTGTTTAGCATAAGCACACAGTTTAAAGTAAAGTTTAATTGTCAAAAATATTTATATTTTAAGCTATTCAGTTTAGTTAAACACCCCTGAGGGGTTGAAATGTCGTCAAAATCAAACAATCAATCAAAACAGATCAGTTTCTACGTCACTTTGAACAAATATACCCCCCACGCACTTGTATACCCAAGGTCATAGTTTGTACATTGCTTTGTATGAATACACACACACTTGTATACCCAAGGTCATAATTTGTACTTACTTTGTAAAAATACACACACACACACACACACACACACACACACACACACACACTTGTATACACAAGCCCATAGTTTTTACATAACTTCGTACGAATACACACACACTTGTATACCCAAGGCCATAGTTTTTACCTTACTTTGTACACACACACACACACACACACACACACACACACACACACACCAAGATGGGCATCAAGACAGTTCCTCGGCCTCTCTATAGTCAAGACCTTGCTCCCAGTGACTTTTGGTTATTTCCTAAGCTCAGAGGCTGTCGTTATGAGACAGTTCATTGACATGCTCACACAAGAGGACTTCCATGGGGCCTTGCAGAAGTTGTTGGAACGGTACAACAAGTGCATTACAGCCGGAGGAGATTACTTCGAAGGGGACTAGAGTTTCATGTGTGTACTATCAATAAAAGTGCCCATACGAAAAAAGCCTGGAAACTTATCGTATGCACCTCGTACCATTAAGATCAATCAACCAGTCGAGATGTTCGCGGGCTAATGGTGAAAAACGTTTTTATTATACAAAGCAAATATTTTTTTTAACAAAATCTCCTCCCCACTTAACAACATATTTATTTTGTTAGCGAATACTGTTCCCCTAGTGTGAACATAATACATTGGAAATCTGTTTCTGGATCTCAGGAGTTGGCAGAATGAGCCTGAACGGAACGTTAGACTGCCTTAGGGATTTTCACTCCTGGTTTTGACAATTATTCAAGGGTACGTGTGACCATAAAGAAAAAAAAAAGAAGGGGCTCTGAACGATAAATTACAAAAACCATAGTAGGAAATGAGGGCAAACGAAAGAAAGCAGATGTTTGAGTTTCCGTGATGAATTAATAGGAGGAATCAATTGAGGAAAAGACAAAAAAGGCAAGTGGTAGAGATTTGTTTCTCTAACAAGAAAAGGGCTGAGGTCTAGATATGAGTTTTGTAAATTTGAATCGGCTTTAACTGTATAGACATTCTTTTTGGAGTCATGAGATATTTATAAATGAATCAGTGCTTTCCATTTTCCTCTCTCTCTCTCTCTCTCTCTCTCTCTCTCTCTCTCTCTTAATCTCTCTCTCTCTATATATATATATATACATATATATTGTCTGTCTGTCTGTCTGTCTCTCTCTCTCTCTCTCTCTCTCTATATATATATATATATATATATATATATCACCCCCTCTCTCTATTTCTCTCTATCTCTCTCGGCAGGGTTAGGGCTAAAAAATAATCATTGACAAATAAAAAGGTACGATTATAAAGAAAGATTACAGTGGAATGTTTAAAATATAGTAATGATTATAATAAAACAATTACAAATAAATCCAATTTCGGCGTTAAATAACCCACGAGGAGTTGATGTGAGGTTAAAGAAATAAAGCAGAGCATTTTGCTATGGGGCTGTATAATAGACCGACAGGATTTCTGCAGATGTGTAAAACCTCTCTCCCCAACGATTTTCCCTAGATTTGACATTAAACAATCTGACGGCGAGGCTCCAGTAATGCTGGAGCTTTGGGGAATGCAGAGTATCTCTTCATTGCCATTACTCCCAGTTCCACTCTGACCCGGCGTAGCAACACCTGATAGGGTCCTATCTATGAGTAAAAATAGAACTGTGACATTTAAACACACAGATAATATCAACAAATCACAGGGAAAAAACGGAAGTAGGTAAGTTCCGATAACCAGCCATAAACAGAAAAATACGTGGGCGAAGAGGATGTTCCTATATCCGCATGGGACTAGAAAAGACAATATAAGGTCTGTTATTTTGGACTGAAGGCAGAGACCTGCTGGTCACTCGAGCAGACCTGTCAGCTCCCCGTGTGTGTTCTCCGGCCGTCCCACTACTTCACAAAAAGGGTCCTCGCCACAGAAGAAAGATATGTGCGAACTCTCCCTGACTGTATTCCTACTACACACAATCGTCGCCGTCAAAGAATAAAAATATGAATTATATTTTTATGCATGTACGAGTCCTTCGTTGTTTTTACAGCGGTACAATATGCGACACTTCCTAGCGAAAGAATATCCTAGTCTGAAGAAGATGATGCAACGAGGAATATGATGATGGCTTGAGGAGTATCCACCAATTATAAAAAGTAATTAAAGAATGTAGAAAAATCAATGAAAAATTAATAATAGAAATATTTTATTCTCAGGATTTGAAAAAAATACAACAAAAAAAAGCAAAAAATAAAAAACAAACAAACACTTATGATTTTTTTCCTGCCTATTGTGTTCCAGACATACAGACCGCAATCATTTGTAGATTAGAATATATGAAATTGCTTTAGAATAAAGCATGGGGTGACCTGTTGGTTGGGTGGGAGGCAGAATAAGAAAAGGTAATTGATATAAAGTGAAAATGGAATATAAAACCTTTACCCTTCAATGATAAAGGTTATCTTTTGCTCAGACATGTTTAACAGACGGATATAACTGTTTCAGTAAATGCACGTTTTCTGGGAAATGTCATTTATATCCTGCAACTCAAATGACTCTTGTATGTGCACAGCCACACCTCAAGAAAAAAAAGCGAAAAGATAGAACACCCTTGTAATAGTCAAAGAAACTAAAAAAAAGGAAGTTTTCCTTTTGCCACAGATACAAAATCACCCAAAAATAAGCGATCAAAACGGATATTGTCAAATATTATTTACCGTTTCACCCATAAATAAGTACGACCCGAACTATTAGCCAAAGAAAAGTTCATTTTCTTCGAAACTAAATACATCATGTTTGTATTGCTCCCAAAGAAAAGCTAAACAAATAAAACGTAAATTACGTATTATTTACTGAATTAACCATAAATAAGCATGAACCTAACGGTTAACGATAGAAAAGTTCTTTTTTTTTTTTTCTAAAGTAAATATACAAATTTTGTATTGCTCCCCGGGAAAGCTTATACAAACAGAACGGACATTATTAGTTATTATTTACAGTATCACTCATAAACAAGCATGACCCTATCAATTATTGTTCAGTCTGCTGGGGCTGTAGAATACACTGACTGCACCTCTGCAGAGGGTTAAGAACCCCCAATGAGTGTCCTGCTTTGACACTAAGCAATTTGATGGTGAGATTCCAGTGGTGCTGGGGCTTTGGGGAATACGGAGTACCCCTTCGTTACCATTGATCCCAGGTCTACTCTTGCCCGGAATGGTAGCACCTGATAGGGCTCTATCTATGGGTTAAATAGGACTAGCTGCATTCTTTTGCTAAACTGAATTGTTTGAGTTAGAACTTTTTGACTGGAACTGTCTTTGACATTGAAACTCTACTTACACTAAACTGAATTGTTTCATATAGAACTTTTTTGACATTTAACTGTGTCTAAACAAAATCTGTACGTATACTAACCTGAATTAGCTGAATTAGAACTGTTTGACTAAACTGAATAGCTTGAAATAGAAATGTTTTTGACAATTAACCTGTGTACTCATTCTTAACTGAATTGTTTGAAATAGAACTGTTTATTTGCATAAAAATGGATTTGGCGTTAAATAACCTACACAGGTTGATATAGCATAAAATCCAACCAACCAAACAATTAACAAAAGAAAAGTTCATTTTCGTCTGAAGTGAACATATTAAGATTATATTGATCCTAGAGAAACGTCACTTAATCAAAACGTATATTATCAGATATTATTTACTCTATCATCAATAAGTAAATTATTAATTCTAGCAGAACATGATACAATTCAAATATATTATTAGATATAATTTATGAACAAACTAGACAGCGTTGATAATTTGAAACTAAAAATATGAATATACAGCATGCATGTATATATTAATATTTATATATTTGTATATATTAATATTTATTTTTGGATACTGAGTTTCAGCGATAAAGAGCTTGATATTAGATAAAAACTTATAAAGTTCGTTCTAATTGTATAATGTTCCACTAGAAATATAATCTTTATTTATGAGCAATATTAATAAAAAAAAAATACGAACAGAGATATCTCCCCAGAATAGATATATGCGTAACAATTTTTTAACAAAAAGTTAACTTTGAAAGCAAAGATACCAAGATTTTGTAATAATGAGAAAGGTTTGGTTTCTTTGTTTAATAGCATATCAACCTTTGTAGGTTATTTAATGCCAAAGATATTCTCCTCGAACAGTCGAGGTACTATTTAATCCATAGCAGGAAGGATAAGGGGGTTCATACCTTTCCCAAGGGTATTTGCCCGAAAGTGAACGCAATAGCGCGACTGGAGTACGAACTCGCTTACTACGATTCCGCAGTCCATCGCTTTAACCATTACGCCACAAGATTTTATTCAATTAAAACTAATTTTACTAGCTTGTATTTATTACCAAAAGCTATAGTTTTGTAATAACTCACACACCAAAAATATTCGTTTTATTGAGAAATTTACCGACTATATAGACTTTTGTGTTGGTTGTTAGTTTGACTGGTGAAGTTTTATGGCATATCAACCCTTGTGGATTATTCAATGCCAAATCATGTAATATACGTGTGAGGTGTAATGGTTGCGTCATAAGAAATGGACACAGCGACCCAAGTTCAAATCCTGGAGGAGACTGACGGTATGCATTTCACATAATTCTAATACCTTTGGAAAAGGTATGTATCCAGTTATTCTATCTCCAGCTATGGGTAAATAGTAGGACAGACTGAACACATTAACCTTTATATTGCAGCAGGTCTTGGAGAAGGAAAACTCAGTTAATTCAAACCTGTTAAACACCTCATGAAAACTTGACCTTGTGTCGTATCCTGCTTGTGCAGAGAGGTAAATATATAAATACATTGTTTGTTTGAGTTTTATGGCATATCAACCTTAGTAGGTTTTTTTAATTCCAAATCCATTTTTATACAAATAAATAGTTTTATTTCAAACAATTCCGTTTAGGATGAGCACACAGTTTAATTGTCAAAACACATTTTTATTTCTAGCTATTCAGTTTAGTCAAACAGTTCTATTTCAAACAATTCAGTTTAGCGCAAGTACAGTTTCAATGTCAAAAACAGTTCTATTTCAAGCAATTCAGTTTAGCATGCAAAACCAGGTCCATTTCAAACAATTCAATTTAACATAAGTACGCAGTTTAAATATCAAAATTGTTCTATTTCAAGCAATTCTGTTTAGCATAAGTAAGAAGTTAAATGTCAAAACAGTTCTTTTTGAAGCAATTCAGTTTAGCTTAAGTACGCTGTTTAGTTCTATTTGACCAATAGATAGGACCCTATCAGGTGCTACCACTCCGGGCGAGAATGGACCGGCAAGCGATGGCAATGAAGGAGTACTCTGCATTTCCCAAAGCTCCAGCATTACTGAAGCCTCACCATCAAATTGCTTAGTGTCATATACAGTACACTCATTGGGGGGTCTTAACCCTCTGCAGAGATGCAGTCGGTGTATTATAGAGCTCCAGCCGACAGGGAATTGTTTGTAGGTAATTTTATTTTTACACGAGTTTGTACGCGAATGATGTCAACTACTCCTGTCGAACACTGATAATTCTATTTAATATAAATTATTTGTTTACAAACAGTTCAATGGTTTCAAGTATTGCTATTTAGCATTAGTAATTCTATTTTATCAATTGTGACTTAATCAATTACGAATAATTTACCCGTGGTGTAATGGTTATCGTCGTAGGAAATGGACACGGTGACACGAGTTCAAATCCTGGACGAGACTGATTGCATTTCACATAGCACTAATACCCTTGGGAAAGGTATGAATCCAATTATTCTCCCTCCAGCTATGGGTAAATATTAGTACAGACTGGGTTCTCCAGCCTTGGTGAGGCAACTAGTCTAGGAGAAGGAAAACTGAGTTCAAACCTGTTAAACTCCGCTTAAAAAATTGACCTTGTGTCATATCCTGCCCAAGCGGAGGGGTTGGTAAATAGGATTACGAATAATTTGCACACAGCCGTATGGTTTCAAATAACTAATTATAAAAGTCGTTAGGAAATGACTGAACAGTTCTATTTGACCCGTCGTAGGAAAGGGACCCGGTGATTAGAGTTCAATTCTTGTTTGCATTTCAATTAACACAAAAATATATGAATCCACCCATTATACCTTGAGCAATGGATAAATAATGGGGCAGATTGGGCTCTTTAACCTTAGTGAGATGTCAGTATTATTTTCATTTTTGCAAAATTTAGATGACAATTTACTCATTACACTCAGTATATATATATATATATATATATATATATATATATACTGGGTGTAATGAGTAAATTGTCATATAAATTTTATATATTAAATATATTTTATATATTATATATAATGAAAATAATTCCTACGTGGCCAAGAGCGAGTCTACGTAGGTTTCACCAAACGGCTCCTCAGAATCGCACTGGCGAAGTGGGTTAGGATAAAATACATTTTATTTATTAAAAAGACCTCCTCACCTATACAAAAATTAGCATATTAAAAACACTTTATTCGAGAAACCGACAAAAAAATTTCCCCTTTTTCTGCATTGAACAAAATTTATCAGTCCTTTTTTCGTCTAATTAACCAATTTTTCCAATGTCTGCAAATGTTAAATACTTCAGACCTTTGGTTAAGCAGTTCCTTTGTATTTACATGTAGCTATGGTTAATTTTTCTTCTGTACATAGTTTACAATATCTATCCTACTCCGCTTATTTCCCATTTCAATATAGGATCTATATTGAATTTGTTTTGACTTCCCATACGTAATTGGACAAACTAGTTTTATGTCTATATATTTCATGTGTGAAACTACTTTTATGATTGTAATATCTTTGTTTGAAAGTGCCTTGCATTGAACCCACATACGATTTTTTTTATCATTCCTATTGTTACTGTTACTGCTTGGGTTGAGTATTTCAGCTTAATACACTACACACTCTATTTGACATCTTCCCTTGAGGAGGCAGTTTTCTTTCTTGATACAGTTAAAATTTGGGGGGTCAGTATTTTTATTTCTCTTAATCGTTTTTGAGTCGCCTTTACTAATTAATGTGGAAATGCTCGGGATAAAGCTGTAACTTAATTTCACGGTGTTTTCATCAAATATTTTTGATAAAATATTCGTCTCGGGAAAATGTTTTCCTAATATTTAACAAAATTCTCTTCCTATTTTTGTGGCTACAGCCATATTATACGGAGGTGGGAACCATAAGATTTTCCTTTTGTTACTATAACTCCATTCTGTATGTTTATATTGTCTTCTCTGTTTTTATAAATGAGTTTTTCTTTATAGCCACTATTTTTTAAGGTTATTTCTTAATCTAGCTTATTTTGAGTAAAAATATCCCCGTTTGATGAATTTATTGATAACCTTATTATAATGCTATTAGGGATTTGTTTAAAGACTTTCTTAGGGTGATTAGATCCGACGTTTATGTAGCATGGATATTGATCGTTTTTTCTAAAAGGGGATACCGCCCCTATGTATAAATTAAATGTAACGTCTAAATTATCAATAATCTTCAAATTAGCTTGAATGTCAAACTTGAATCCAAATTTATTAAATAACCAATGTAGTTTCTTCCTAATATCTCCTTTTCTAGGTGTGTAATTATCTGTTTTAATCAGTCCGTCATCCTGATAAAGTCCATGACAATTGGGGTCGATTTGGCCTAGCGGTTAGAGTGTTCGCCAATGGCCCGGGAGACCTGGGTTCAACTCCAGGTCGCGTCATACCAAAGACTCAAAAAATGGTACTTGATGCCTCCTTGCTTAACACTCAGCATTATAAGGTATGGATCAAGGGTAAAGTAGAGCAATCCAGGGAAGGAGTAGCGCCCTCCCCTACACCTTGGTGTAGTAGCTATCGAAAAGGGAGCCTTCGGGTTACCCTCGACTATGGTCGCCAACTTTACTTTACTTTACTTATATCATTAAGCTTATAAGCACTCAACCAATTCTGATATCTCGGTCGAATCATATGAACTCCTTGTATAATTAAAATTTCCACGAACTCCTTTTTTAATCCATAATTCCTCATTATGATAGAGTAGGGATTTTCACCAGTGTTTGATTATATTCATTTTATCCTTGGAGATTCTAGTGTATTCTTTAGCTAATTCTAACGCTTCATTTACTGCTTTATCCGCAATCGATGTGTAAAATTTCCTTATATCATATTTAATAAAAGAACATTTATCATTTTTATCAAGGTTGTTAAATCATTTTAAAACAATTTTCAGTGCTACACCATTGATTTATATTTAAAGCTATTCTCAATGTAGCACAAATGTCCTGCAAAATAGGTGAGAGGTCTTTTTTATCAATAAAATCTATTTTGTCCTTACCCACTTCACCAGACCGATCCTGAAGAGCCGATTGGTGATACCAAGATAGACTCGCTCTTGGTCATGTAGGAACTATTTTCATAATATTAGCTCTATTTCACATATTGAGCACTTTATTATGTTAGGTAATTCTGTCAGTGTTTTTTTTTTTTTTTTTTTTTTTTTTTTTTTTTTTTTGACTAGAAATACGTGCTCTTCATTATTTTCAAGTAGCACGTGTGTTTTTCTTCTTTTCTTTTTTTTACTGAATTTTTTCCTAGATATCATTTTGTAGAATTTGCAAATTGTACAATCTGCTTTTTTTTCACAGCAACAGAATTATAAATTAAATATAAAGATTAAAATAGCTCCAGTTACTATTGAGCACTTTTAAGTTTAAATACGTGATGGAATGAATACTTATTCTTTATTCCTTTGAAAACATTCCATTGCCTGACAAACATCAGTATAAATTAACATTAATGAATAAAATAGAATCTTTTATCGCTAATATGCGGTGAAAAGCATACTTTTTTCTTTCCAACAATTCTCGGAATAAATCTCAAGATATAAAACAAAATTATGGTTTGAAAGCCATTTGGTGAAACTTTGGTAGAGTCGCTCTTGGCCATGTAGGAATTATTTTCATAATATTTACTCCGTCTCAAGTATTGAGTACTTTATTACGTTTTAACGTAGATAATTCTTTTGACGAGATATACATGCTTCTTGATTATTTTCAAGTAGCACGTGTGTTTTTCGTCTTTTCTTTTTTTACTGAATTTTTTCCCTGATATCATTTTGTAGAATTTACAAATTGTACAATCTGGGGTTTTTTCAAACCAACAGAATAAAAGATTAGACATAAAGATTAATATATATATATATATATATATAGAGAGAGAGAGAGAGGAAAGTGAGAGATAGGGTTTGGGATTAAATAACCTACGAGATGTGTACCAAACACTAAGCAACCAACCAGCCAAAAGATTCGACACAAGGTCATTTCAATGTGTTGGGGGCATGCATGAATCAAGACTCATGCGTGACCGTCACAAAAAAAAAAAATGAAATTAGTGGCGGTGGGCTATTTATTTATTTGTGATATTGTACATTGACTGACAAAATTAATAATGACCCTATTTTTTGCTCTCAACCTTTCTGATTAGAGGGCCTGGGAGACCTGGGTTCAATCCCAGGTCGAGTCATACCAAAGACTCAAAAAATGGTACTTGATGCCTCCTTGCTTAACACTCAGCATTATAAGGTACGGATCAAGGGTAAAGTAGAGCAATCTAGGGAAAGGATTAGCGCCCTCCCCTACACATTGGTGTAGTAGCTATCGAAAAGGGAGCTTTCGGGTTACCCTCGACTATGGTCGCCAACTTTACTTACTTACAGTTAAATAAGGAGGATTCCACATATAAATCCATACATATGGTACTCCACATATAAATTCATATATAAAGTACTCCATATATAATCCACATATAAAGTACTCCGCAGATAAATCTACATACAAAGTACTCAACTACAAAAATCCACATATAAAGTACACCACAAATTCATCCACAAATAAAGTATTCCACAGATGGACCCTATTGATTGTAGAACGACACATAAATATTTTCAAATGAACATATACAAGAAAATTCTTTCTAAGATCATTATACGAGGTGTATACGATAAGTTTCCAGACTTTTTTCGTATGGGCACCTTTATTGATTGTGTACACATGAAACTCTAGCCCATTTCGAAGTAATCCCCTCCAGCTGCAATGCACTTGTTGTACAGTTCCAACAAACTTCTGGAAGGCCCAATCGAAGTCCTCTTTTGTGAGCGTGTCAATGACTTTCGTCACAGCTTATTTCATCTCCTCAATTGTCTCATTACGACAGCCTCTGAGCTTAGGGAATAACCAAAAGTCACAGGGAGCAAGGTCTGGACTTTAGGGAGGCTAAGGAACTGTTTTGATGCCCATCTTGTGACAAAGATAGAGTTGTGGACTGGTTCATTGTCCTGGTGGAAATACCGCTGACCCGATTTGAAGAGTGCTGGCCTCTTCCAGCGGTATCTCTTCCTGAACTCCCTTAAAACCTCAACATAGTAACCCTAACCCTAACACTTTGGCCAATCAACTCTGGTGTATTGACTTCCTTACTCCTCCAACACCTCTTATCATCCCTCGCAGACTCCCTGCCTTCCTTGAATCTCTTATGCCACTCAAAAACTGATGCTCGATTGACGCAAGATGGTTGAAAAGCAGTCTGAAGCCTTCCATACGTTTCTGTGGCATTTTTTCCAAGTTTAAAACAGAATTTTATAGCATATCTTTCTTCTAAAGTGTCCTCACGTCCAGATTGCATTTTTGAAATTCACCAGCTGTGACAATCAGGCTTTAGTAGGGTGTATTCCAATTGCTACTGTAGGTGTTCATTTGAACCTGAAATCATAAAAATCGGTCAGTCATATCATAAGATGTATAGCAATCAGATTCTGAATTTTCAAGACTCTACGACAATTTTAAATGCCCATACGAAATTAAATCTGGAAACTTATCGTATGCACCTCGTATGCAATTCAATTAATATTCAGGTTGAACACACATAAACTAAAAAAAAAAAAAGAAAGAAAACATTCTCGATTTCAAGTTGTCATAACATAAAAACTAAATGGAATATATTTATAAACGTGGTAACATCAAGACATTCATTCACAATATTTCTTTTTTCCCCGCCCCTTGCGCAAGATGGCAGTGTAATTCAAGACAGTACCCACCCCGCTGCAATAGGTTTTTTGCTCTTTTTGTATATCATCATCATCATGTCGTGCCGCTAGCATGGATATCCCTGACCCTCTCTCGCCACTTCTCCCTATCGTTCATCACTTCTGGCAGGTCTTCAGCGTTACATCCCGTATCCTCACATAACTGCTGTATGTATGTTCGAGCTGGTCGTCCTGCTTTTGCTTGGCGGGGGTCCATAGGAGTACATCACTGATGAGTTCGTACTTGCTTCACCCTCGACTACGGTCACCAACTTATTTTATATCTGTATGTATATAGGTATGTATTTACCCAACCCCTCTGCACGAGCTGGATGAAACACAAGGTCAATTTTTAAAGCGGAGTTTAACAGGTTTGAATACAGAGTTTTCCTTTCCTTAAACCGGTTGTTATACCAGTGCTAAAGAGCCCAGTCATCCCTACTATTTTACCCATAGCTGGACGGAGAATAGTCGGTTTCATACTTTTCCTAGGGATATTAGCGCTATGTGAAATGCAAGCAGCCTCGTCCAGGATTTGAACTCGTGTCACCGTGTCTATTTCCTTCGACGATATCCATTAAACCATGAGCACCTCCAAGTGCGCGCCTCTCTCTCTCTCTCTCTCTCTCTCTCTCTCTCTCGACATATATATATATATGTGTGTGTGTGTGTGTGTGTGTGTGCGTATATATATATATGGCTAACATTGTTCTAAATTGGTTGGTGTTTCATGGCATAACAATTCCTGTGGGTTATTTAATGCCGAATCTTGTTTATATACGTATGATTTGTTAGCGAATAGTTAGTACGAAATTATTCTTGAACGAGTTGTTAGAACTCATTTATTTGTGCATAATTAAATGGTGTCACGTGTTGTTATTTGACATTATTACTTTTATTTATCGAGAATTTGTACTTAATACAAATAATTAATTAATACGGCTGTATGGTTTCAAATAACCAATGATCATAATAAGTGATTGAACAGTTCTATTTCACCCATAGATGGGACAATTCAGGTTACAGTGGACCTGAGAGAAATGACAAGGAAGGGGTACTGCATATTTCTTAAAGCTACAGGACTGGAGTTTTACCATCTGATTCCGTCTAGAATCACAGTGTAACATATTGACCCTCGACCGAGCCGTCAATCAAGAGATGCGTCTGTGTAAATAAGCGGAAGATCAGCGGAAGCAGGTGTACGTAAGACAATTATATAACCTGGTGCCCGAGGTGGTTCGAGTCAGTTGGAGTCAGTTGGGGACAAGATGCTGAAGTGAAAGCCAGCGGCAGACATAAGGCCCTCAGGGACTCACGGTTGAGCAACCCTAGCTAAGATGAGAAAGGAGTGCTGCTATGGTCAGAAGAACTTGGGTCAATATGTAGCAGTCTGTTCCCGTCTCCAACTCACCTCTCACACACAACCAACATCAACCCTTTCGAGAATAAAGTGTGAGAGATATATTTTTATAAAGAAGTGTGTTAGTTCGTTCATTGAAGGTCGTATATTATGTTTGATTATGTTTCTGCATATATTTGTATATGTATATGTATGCAGCTATACAACAATAGTGCGGTCGTTAAGAGAGGGGTTCTTACCCCTTTGCAGAAGTGCAGTCGGCATATTCTAAAGTCCCAAGCGACAGGGGGAGGCTTACAAGGGTTAGTGATAAGAAAATTTTTTTAACAAGAATACAACATCAGACGGAAAGTCGTTTATGGCTTATACGAAGAAGTAAATTCAACTTTTATATAACTGAATAATTCGATACCGTGAACTGATCTGAGTTATTAGAAAATATAGATTCTAAACTTTCATTTGGGAATTTCATTTGGGTTGTTGTATGTTGTTGTATGTTTATAGAATGTGTCGGTGGAAGAATATGTCATATTTCATTTCCTCAAACAAAATGCTAATATATTGACTCGTCTGAATAGCATCTCCTTTCAGTCACTTAATTTTTTTTTAAGTTAAGATATGACACATTGAATTTATTCAACAAGCAGTATGAAAGGATGTAGAATCGGTTTTATTGAAGTTTACTAGCAGTAATTACCCATATTACATATGGGTTGTAAAATGGTCATTATAAAAAATAAAGGATGTAGAGTTACTTTTATTGAAAAGCAGTACTTAGTCATATTACGTGCAGCTTTTAAGATTATTATTAAAACGAAATACATATGGCATATGTGTATGTGCGTGTGAGAGAGTGAGAAAGGAGGGAGACAAAGAGGGAGAGAGAGAAAGAAAGGGAGAACCGTCTTTCTTTCGTAACGATTACCAACTAAGAGGGAAAGCGCTGTAAAACAGGCATCTTTTAACAGCGAAAAAGCTCGACTAGCAAACCTTCACGAGCGAGTTCGAGTCTCATTGGGTGCCCCTTTCATATGGCCTTGTGCTACATCTAAGCAAAAGCTTAGTAAATTTCTATCTTTTAACAGCGAAAGTGACAGTAAAACATTGAAGGCGAGAGACAGATCTCACCAGAAAAAAAATCAGAGACATATCTTTTTAAATTGTTGGAATTCGGGTGGCCATCTTGTTTTCCAGTTGTGGAATTCTTTATACAAAAGGTATGTCTTGTCAGGAAAAAGGCTGCAATACGTTTCTAATAATGCGAATAACATACCCCTTCTCATATATGCTCTAGTCATTGTTGATTTACTGATCTCCTGCTGCTATTGACGGACAACTCCATAAATACTTACTACACATTTATAGACGGCTTGTACCCCATTAGTTGACCTTTTCTGACCAGTCGCTTTGGGTACACCGAAGGTTTAGGATAGGTTGTCTAATTTAAGGCCACGGTCGGTCGTGACCGCTTGACACGATCGCAGAGGAAGCCCAGTTGTCGCGTCTCGCGGACAGAACTAACTCATATTCTCGAGTCTCATATTCTCGAACCCTCATTGGAGGGGCTACGTTTATTGCCTAGCGCCTGAGACGCCTCTTTTTTGGGGGGATGCCGACGGGGCCTGAGGAATTTTTGTGTTCACCAGGCGTGTCTGGGCCACGGCCCTCTGCAAGGACTCACCTAAAACTCAGCCTTGTACTATACTCGCTCGTTTGGTGGGACGGGTGAAAAATACTTGTATCCCATTTGTGACCCTTCCCCAAACAATCCAACAAAAATAATTAATCATTTTTAGCATGATTCTAACAACTAAAAGTTTGGTTGAAATCGGGTCAATATTGATGGAGCCTTAGTAGGACGGACAGACGGACGGATGAGTGATGAATTATGTTAGCTTTACATGGTGTTATATAGACATATAAACATTTCTTTAAATAAGAATCAGAATATATATGTAATAGCATTAACTTTTATGGACAAGTTTTTCAACTTAACATGACAGTTAAAATTATTTTCAAATATGACACTGGCCGAATCGGCTGGAGCTGCAGAATACACTGATTGCGTTAATGCAGAGAGGTAAGACTCCCCCAACGAGTGTCCTGCATATGACACTAAACAATTTGATGGTAAGGATCCAGTCATGCTGGAACTTTGGGGAATGCGGAGTACTCCTTCATTGCCATCGCTCCCAGGTCCACTCTAGCCCGGAGTTGTAGCACCTGGTAGGGTCCTATCAATGGTTCAAATAGAACTAAACTGTATACTTATGCTCAACTGAATTGGTTGAAATAGAACTGTTTTGGTATTTACCTGGTTGTAAACAAAAAACTGGTGCCGAACTGAATTATTTGAAATAGAACTGTTTATATGTATAAAAATGGATTTGGCATTAAATAACCTACTATGGTTGATATGCCACCAAACCAAACCAAAGAAAATGTTAAAAACTTTTGATTTCTATAAACGTGAAAGATCACTTCAACATCCATAACCCAAATAGCTCAATCAGGCTTGAAATGTATTTCCCTTAAAATAAAAATTCTCTTTATGATGTTTTAAGGCCTAAGCCAGCCAGGATAAATAAAAAGTTAACAGAACTTATCTAACGACGATTATGAAACGGTCTTTTAATTTACTCACACACATTCATATTCTTATATAGTGTGTGTGTGTGTGTGTGTGTGTGTGTGTGTGTGTGTGTGTGTGTGTGTGTGTTTATGTTAAAAATATTCTGATGGTGTATTTATCTATGAATAATATGCTTCTGTTTATGATTCGTTTTTTTTAACATCTTCAGGGCTATGTTCATGCGTGATATTATGTCATCCAAAAAATCATCTTCAAATAAAAATTGAAACCATCTAGTCTCGTTAATTGCATTCAGTTTCAAAATGTAGTACCGTAATTAGAGTATAAAATTCTAATTTTATTTCAGGTTTATTTTTCTTTTATTCATTTATTTATTTATTCAAAAGATGTTAAAATATTCGCGGTAGATTTTTGAAAAGTTTAGAACTCTTAAAAAAATTAGAATTTTTAAAGAAATTTCCAAACTAACCTCGAATTTATTTCCTTTTTTTCTTATATATATATATATCAATTCAATTACCGCCTTCAGCCATCAATATATACAGGGTGGAACGATAAAATTGTCGTCTTAAAGAAAACAACACTACAGTTTTATTTTAAAACTTTTTTTGAGAAAAAAATCAATTCAGGTAACTTGTTTATGTAGTACAGCTGACATCTATTCAATGTAGCCGCCTTCAGCCTCAATCACCGCCTCGATACCGATCCGGAACTGGGAGTATGCCTTTTCCACAAGCACCGGCGGGAGCTCGGCGGATGGCGGCGATCAAGCTGGCTTTGGTGTTGTGAGAGGTCATGTTGGTGATGTTCTCGACGTATGATCAAACGAAGTAGTACAACGTGTTCAGTTCGGGGGAGGAGGCGGGCAGTAAGAGAAAGGTACAAAGTCGTAGCACTCCTTCTGAAGCCAAGCCTGGGTCTCTTTGGACTTGTGGGCCGGTGCCGAGTCCTACTGCCACACCCAGGGTCTGTCACCGGCCACCTAATTGTACCAGGGGATCACCACACTCTTCAGCACCTCCAGGTACACTTTGGTGTTGACTTTCAAGCTACTTCGAAGATGTGAGGTTGCATGATGTGGCCCTCACTTAAAACCACACCAAAGACTACAACCGTAGCCGGAAACTTTGTTTTCATCAACCTAGGCTCGTCCCGGTTATTCGTGGAAATCCAGCGATGGTTCTGGCTGTCATAACTTGGATCGGTAGAGAGCATTAGTTGTACAGCGGCACATCTCCAATCTCACTCGTTGAACATTGTGTCACTTTCAGACATGATAGAAGGCTTCTATCGCTCTTGGTATTTGTACACAACTGGCCAACTAGTAGATGGTCTGCAACAACAAAAAAAAAAAGAAAACCGGTTTTCATTAAACGTAAATGGAATCATGTCTTTTCTAGGGTGACAATTCTATCGTTCCACCCTATATAAGGGAGAGGTCTCACCAAGAGTCGGCGAAACTTTCTAGGCCTCTCCGACAATGGATACGACCGTATCTTTTACAGAGGAGTATCCTCACAAAAAGAGGTGTCCTGGACACGATTCCAAAATTCGTCTGATTGTGAAGCTCAAGTTCTGAAATTTTGTAAAATATACAGTTACCATTTGGTTGAATTACTCCAGAGACTTACACTGTCTCGGAGTGGTAGTACCTGTCTTAGATAATGACAAATTTCATCATCAAGGCATGCTGACGACACAAATTCCTTTGATTCCCTCCCGCCATCCGTCCCTATCGGCCATCGATCTTGGTAAGTCCTCTAGACAGCACCCAGTGTCCGCATAGAGCCAACGATTGTAAGTTTTGCTGGCCAGCTTACATTGGTGTGTTTATGTGTCGGAGCTCTTGGAAAAATGCCAGTTATGTGTTCCTCGTTATTTCTCCAACGGTGCCTGACGTGTCTTGTTCGTCTTATTTGAATGGTTCATAAGATGAGAGGTAAGTGGCCGTACAGCCGCTGTTTAGTAGGGTGATGCTTCCAGGAATTATTCAAAAAAGCACACATCATACTTGTCTACTTCTTATCCAGTTTTTTCTCAAAGCGTTTCGTTAGAGTCCAAGTAATATGACAATACAGTAGTATTAACACTGCTACAATTAGGAAAAATTCCAATTTTGTTTTGTCAGAGATCAGATTTGCATTGAATCGATAACCTGTTAATGGCTGTCTGTGTTTTACCTATATGTGTTTACATCAATTTCAGCAGATGAGATATTACTACCAAGTTGTTATACGAGGTTTACCATTTAAAGAGGAGATTACATTATCGTGTTTATCTGAGTTCCCGTAGAGACTAATGCCTCTTGCTGCCCGCTCTAGGCTATGCAGTTGAGATTCAGCAAGAGGAGGTGTATTTGCAAGAAGTGCTCGATCATCTGCGTAGTCTGAATCAATAATTGTAAGTAGAGATACATTTTCATACCGTATATGATTAGAGAACAGTCTTTAAACTAACTTCGGCATAAAATTAACCAACAAGATTTGAAATACCATAAAATCAACAAAGCAGCCAACCAACCAAATAAGATTTATTTTATTTTTTTTTTTTTTTTTGTATTTTAGAAGATTCAAAATCATTACCCTAATATACGAGACATTATAGCGATAACGAACCTTTGACGAAATCTTTGAAAAATCTAATTGGTTGGTCATTCGGTTGATTGTCTTTTATGGCATATGAACCCTCGTAGGTGATTTAAAGTCAAATCCTGTTTATGTATATATGTATTGTATATATATATGATTTGTAAACGAACAGTTTATCGGTAACATTATCTTTAAATGAGCCAGGACACATTTGTTGGCACGCAGTTAAATTGTTTCAGGTATTGCTATTTAACACTAATAATTCCATTCAACATTAATTATTCATTCGTTAGCACTCAGATAGTTTCAAATATTGATTTCCAATACTAACAATTCCATATAATATCAATCCTTTGCTTGTACACTGTTAAATGGTTTCAAGTATAGAAAATTATTAAGTTGTTATATTTGACCCATAGATGAGACCCTAACAGATACTACCAATCCAGATCAGAGTGGACCTAGCAGTAATGGCAATTAAGGGAAACTCCACATTCTACAAAGTTCCAGGAATGGAGCCTCTCCATCAGACGCAGTTTGGTGTTATATCAGGACACTCATGGGTGGGGGTGAAATCTAACCCCTCTGCAAAGAGGCAGTCGGCATTGTCTACAGCTAAAAACAACATTTTTTTTATTTCTCATCGTACGAGGTGCCTTCAATAAGTTTCCAGACTTTTTTGTCGTATGGGCACTTTTATTGATAGTACACACATGAAACTCTAGTCCCCTTCCAAATAATCGCCTCCAGCTGCAATGCACTTGTTGTACTGTTCCAACAACTTCTTGAATGCCCCCTGGAAGTCCTCTTGTGTGAGCGTGTCAATGACCTTCGTCACAGCCTCTTTCCTCTCCTCAATTGTCTCATAACGACAGCCACAAAGGTTTTCCTTGAGCTAAAGGGATAACCAAAAATCACAGGGAGCAAGGTCTGGACTATAGAGAGGCTGAGGAACTGTCTTGATGTCCATCTTCGTCAAATAGTCTGTGACAAGGATGGAGTTGTGGACTGGTGCATTGTCCTGGTGGAAATTCCACTGACCCGATGTAAAGAGTGCTGGCCTCTTCTGACGTAATCTCTTCCTGAACTCCCTTAAACCTCAACATAGTATTCCTTGTTGACTGTCTGTCCAGTGGGAGCCCAGTGCATGTAGATCATTCCAGTGCTGTCAAAAAAAAGGATCATCAAAAGTTTGTAGGTGGATTTGCTCTGTCTGGCCTTCTTGGGTCTGGGAGAGCCAGCATGCTTCTACTGGGAACTCTGTCTTTTGGTCTCTGGGTCATAGAAGTAGATCCAGCTTTGATCACATGGCATTTTTT
Source organism: Sepioteuthis lessoniana (assembly GCA_963585895.1). Lineage (NCBI taxonomy): Eukaryota > Metazoa > Mollusca > Cephalopoda > Myopsida > Loliginidae > Sepioteuthis > Sepioteuthis lessoniana. The sequence goes on along the minus strand of OY757942.1, from coordinate 39,798,784 downwards.
CCAAGTTTAAAACAGAATTTTATAGCATATCGTTCTTCTAAAGTGTCCTCACGTCCAGATTGCATTTTTGAAATTCAATCAGGCTTTAATAGGGTGTATTCCAACTGCTGCTGTATCTGTTCATTTGAACCTGAAATCATAAAAATCGGTCAGTCATCTCATAAGATGTATAGCCATAAGTTACTGAATTTTCAAGAGTCTACGACAATTTTAAATGCCTGTACAAAAAAGTCTGGAAATTTATTGAAGGCACCTCGTAAGTTAGTACATTTACACTGATTTTCCTCATCTTGATTTTTTTATCACAAACGTTCAGCCGCAATACTTTCCGGTTTGCCATTTCTTGTACTTAGGAATGTAGGGGGTGAGAGCTTGTCATGAGAAGACATATCCTTCCTTTTTTATGTCATATCTGTTGCCTCTGCTTTCTATACTCTTGTAACTTCTTTTCTTACTTCTACGTGTTGAACCCGATGACCTTTCAATAGGCACGGTAAATTTCGACACTTTTAAATTTTATCATAATTATGTTTTTTTTTCTTGTTATAACCTATCAAGCCTCCTTGGGCCAGCGTTGTAGAGAAGAGCAGATTGCTCCTCATGTACAGTACCAATTTTAGGAAAGCTGAGGTGGACTAACAAAGAAAGATTTAATTAATGGAAGATGAAAAGACAGAAAGAAAAAATAGGCAGAGAGAGAGAGAGAGAGAGAGAGAGAGAGAGAGAGAGAGAGAGAGAGAGATCGAAAGCAATCAGATACCTCCATTTTAAAACAAGTTTCTTTATTTGATCACTAAAGCAATTCAAGAGGGATCACCTTGGCGTAGTCACTAACGTACTGGACCATGTCAACGTAGTAAGCAAATTCGAACTCCAATCGCGCTATGCCCAGTTGGCTGGGGCTGTAAAATATACCGACTACATTTCTGCCGACGGGTTAAGACCCCCACCGCAACGAGTATTCTGCATATGACACTAAAAAATCTGATGGTGAGGCTCTAATAATGCTGGAACTTTGGGGAATACGGACAACCACTTCATTGCCGTCGCTTCCAGCTCCACTCTGGCCCGGTGGGGAAGCACCTGATAGAGTCCTATCTATGGGCCAAACAGAACTAAACCGTGTATTTATGCTAAACTGAATTATTTGAAATAGAACTGTTTTTACATTTAACTGTGGATAAACAAAAACTATGTGCTTATGCTAAACCAAATGTGTTTAAATAGAACTATTTTTACTTATCTACATGTTATCTACAGAATGTGTTTAAAAATCATATATCTAATATCTGCATAAAAAAGATTTAAATAACCTAAAGTGGTTGATATGCCATAAAACCCGACCAGGCCAAATTATATATATTCAATATATATGTATAAAGAGGATTTGGCATTAATTAACCTACAATGGTTGATATGCCATAAAACCAAACCACACCAAGTCACATATATATCATCATCATCATAATCATGTCGTGCTGGTAGCACAGATATCCCTGACCCTCTCTCACCACTTTTCCCTATCGTTCACCGCCTCAGGCACGTCTTCTGGAAAACATCCCGTATCCTCACATATTTGCTGAATGTATGTTTGTGCTGTTCGTCCTGCTTTTGCACGGCCATGTGTGGGGATCCACAAGAGTACATCACTTATAAGTTCGTCCCTGCTTCCCCAGCAGTGTCCTGCGTGTCTGGTTCGTCTAACTTAAATAGTTTTCGTGATAGGAGGCAGGTGGCCGTACAGTTGGTGTTTTGTGGGGTGTTGACGTCAGGACTTGTTCAAGATTGCTCTCACCATTCTTGCGTAATTGCCGTCTAGCTTCTTCTCCAGCCGTTTTGTTAGAGTCCATGTAGTGCATCCATATAGCAGTATCGATGCGACCGCTGCCTGGAAGAAACGTCGTTTCATTTTATCGGTTAGGTCTGATTTCCATATGATCGATAGCCTATTGATAGCTGTCCATGCTTTCGTTAGCCGGGTGTCGATGTCTTTTTCGGTTGGTTGTATATACTCACTCATGTTAGTTTGTTGAGCATTATGTAAAACACACAAAACCGGAAAGTATTGCGGCTGAACGTTTGTGATAAAAAAATCAAGATGAGGAAAATCAGTGTAAATGTACTTACTTACGAGGTGCCTTCAATAAATTTCCAGACTTATTTGTACAGGCATTTAAAATTGTCGTAGACTCTTGAAAATTCAGTAACTTATGGCTATACATCTTATGAGATGACTGACCGATTTTTATGATTTCAGGTTCAAATGAACAGATACAGCAGCAATTGGAATACACCCTATTAAAGCCTGATTGAATTTCAAAAATGCAATCTTCCTAGGTAAGTGAATTTGTCAACTAGTTTAAGAGAGGTTCCGTCTAGAGTGGAGATGTCACCCGTTTGATTATAGCACATATATTCCGTTTTGTGTGCATTGACATAGAGGCCTATGCCTGCGGCTGCTCGTTAAGTATTTGGTATTTAATAACCTGCAATAGTTGATATGCCATAAAACCCAACCAAATCAATAGCGCAATTACATTCGCTTTCGGACTAATACCTATGGGAATAGTATAAACCCCCAATTCCCACCAACTACTTTTTAAATTATACCACTGTTATTCTTCAACAAGAATGACTTTGGCATTTAATAAACCACAAAGGTTGATAAGCCATTAAACGAAGAAATAAAACTAAACGTAAAACAATTCCATTGTGTTAAATTTTAAATTTGTTGGACTTGGGATTTTCATAGATGTAAAAGTTTTGACTTTTCCAATCAAATTCATCAGTTCTGCTATCTTCCTTTGTGCAAAAGTGTTTGTATGTTTATTATTTGTTTGTATATTTGAGTTTTTTTTTTCATGACATATCAACCTTTGTGGGTTATTTAATGCCAAATCCATATTTATACAAATAAACAGTTCTTTTTCAAACAATTCAGTTTAGCATAAGTACACAGTTTAGTTCTATTTGACTCATAGATAGGACCCTATCAAGTGCTATCACTCCGAGCCAGAGTGAACCTGGGAGTAATGGCAATGTAGGTTTTATGTTTGTTTGTGTTTATAGCATATCAACCTTTGTAGATTATTTAATTCCAAATCCATTTTTATACAAATTAACAGTTCTTATTCAAACAATTCAGTTTAGCATAAGTACACCGTTTAATTCTCAAAAACATTTTTATTTTAAGCTATTCAGTTTAGTCAAACAGTTCTAATTCAAACAGTTCAGTTTAGTATAAGTATAGTTTTTGTTTACACAGTTAAATGTCAAAACATTTCTATTTCAAACAACTCAGTTTAGCATAAGAACAGTTTCAATGTCAAAAACAGTTCCATTTCAAACAATTCAGTTTTGGATAAGTACACAGTTTAGTTCTGTTTGACCCATAGATAGGAACCTATCAGTGCTACTACTCTGGGTCAGAGTGGACCTGGGAGCGATAGCAATGAAGGGGTACTCTGCATTTCCCAAAGTTTCAGCATTACTGGAGCCTCACCATCAGATTGTTTAGTGTCCTATGCATGACACTCATTGATGGGTCTTTCTCCTCTGCAGAGATGCAATCAGTGTATTCTACAGCCCCAGCCGACTGGGCAAGACTTCGTATGGTAATGATATTTCAGTAATGATTGGTAATATATCGAACGTCTTGATGGTGAGGTTTAGCATACGCCGATTGCATCCTCTAAAGAAGGATAAGCGCACTCAAAAGGAGTGTCAAGGGTATCCCAATGAACTGGATTCTAAAGTCTTAGGTGCCACTTCTAAAGTCTCAGGTGCCACTGGATTCTAAAGTCTTAGGTGCCACTTCTCATAGTATCTCTCAGAATCCAATATAAGGGTCAAACACATGTTCGGAAATTATTTGGATTGAACAAGATTGCTTGAAGCCATATAGCTAAGTTCAAACAAATGATTATTATCATTATGACTGATCTAAGTCTAAGTATTTAAATTTTAATATAATAAAATATTATAAACGACACTAAATAGGAATGGAAAAAATTGTACTTACTTTTATTTTATATTAATTGATTTCTATACAAAATCATTCTTTGAACTTCTTTTAATACAATTATCATAAAAAAAAGTATTTAATATTGAATAGAATAAAATTATAAGGTTAAACTTATTTGAAGCAGAGGGTGTATAATCGAAGAATAGAACAGCATTTAATATTGTATAAAATTAATATTGAATAAAATAAAATTATAAGGTTAAACTTATTTGAAGCGGAGGGTATATAATCGAAGAATAGAACAGCATTTAATATTGTATAAAATTAATATTGAATAAAATCAAATTATAATGTTAAACTTATTTGAAGCGGAGGGTGTATATTCTTAGAATAGAACAGCTTAGACACTAGCTCTTCCCATCACTTTCACCTTTCATAGTTAAATTTTCCTAATTTAACTAATTTAGACAGTAAAGAATCAAATAAAAGTTATTTCTTTTGGTTAATGGATTTCTTTTAAGATTTATTGACGAGAGTTCTTGCTTATATTTATCAAAATCAAACCAAACAATTAGAAATCGATAATACAGAGCAAATATTTATCAAAATCAAATTCGTATGGCCAGTATGCAAACTTATCTTCCTGTCCACACTGTAAACCGATATTTAGTCGTATATATAAATGCAGTTGCATGTTATTCGTATGTAGATAAGGCTAACAGTAATAATAGTATAAAACAATTTTCTTAATAACTGAGATTCATATTTAAGAAAAACCCTAAAGGACCTGACGTAAATAACTGAAGGAATTGTGAAATTGGTGGTAACATAGTTTTGGTTACACATAGACGCATAATCTAATCATAATAAGAGTAATTTACTCAGCTTTTTGCTTAAAAAGGCTGTATGAATGGGGCACCCAATGAAACTCAAACTCACTCGTGAACGTTTGCTAGCCTAGCCTGCAAACCATTACACCACTGGAGGCGCCCTTCTCTCCATTATAATAAGATTGTTGAAGGAAAATAATGTATTATATAAAAACACCTGAAGTCATACATCTGTGTGCAAATTATTTGAATTAGATTGGAATAGTTGATACCATAAAACTCTGTGCAAATAATTTGTATTAAATATGGATACTTTATGCCATATAACTATGCTCAGATTAATTTTTATTGACAAAAAAGTACAATTAAAAATACAATGGGACATTGAAAATATAGTTATGATTGTAATCAGACATCTGAAATTGAATCCAATTTCAGCATTGAATAACCCATAAGGAGTTGATTTATCCTTAAACAAAAAAGCCCAACCAAATTTAATATAATGTCTTTTCGGTAGCGCTTAGAATACGCTAGCTGTATCCCAATGGTATGGCCTGGTTATGATACGAAATCGCATCTGATGGTAAGGCTCCAGTTCTGATGCTCTGGACAGTGTGGGGTACTCCTTCATTGCCATCACTCTCGGTTTTCGGCTGACCTGTTAAGGTCTCACCTATTGGACAAAAAGATTTGTTTAAAAAATTAATTGTACCTCATAAGAACGTGTGTTTACAAAAAATCCTAAGAAACAGGTACACAAAAACTTTAGATTTTGTTACATAGGTAGATATGAATATGGGAAATGTACATAGAATGTTCATAACTCATATATAGATAACAGAGGAATCCCGAAACACAAAAAACACTTACGACTTCTTAGTTCAGGTACGAAACTTTTTATTACCTTTGAGTTAAAAGGTTTTTCGACATAAGGAGAGAGAGACACAATCCTTCTATGCTGACTGCTTTTACATCATCAGCTCTCAACCCAACTAACGCGCGGCGCCCGTAGCGCACAAATTCGTCTGGCCACGACGAGCCCCGAAAGTCAACCTTTTTCTTCCCAGGCAGGAACTCAACTAACTGACTTTTCTCAAATCTCAGCCCACGCTTCCGGTCATGATGTCATTCACATCCCCGGTCATATTTTTTATCTGGGGTTTCTAGTTTGACATCTCTGAATGACACATCCGCTCCGCGTGCGCGTGAACACCTGCTCTCATGTTGCACCTAACTAACCCATGCGCTAAGCGAAAGGCTCTCAGCCTAACTAAACCGAAAGGCAAGATATATAAAACGAAATTCCTCGGCCATTATATTACAATATGAACGTACAATGAACGCTATTCTGTAACCCCTAGTCATAAAATAACTTTGATGTGATGACATTGCATTAAATTCAGTCCGTTAATCAATCAATTAATATTTATTAATTGATTTAGTTTTAAAACCAACCAAATATAATATAATGATGCAGATAGCGTTCATGTAATTGGTTCAGGAAATATGTCATAAGAAAAGAGACTTGAGCAGGTTCTGTTTCTGCAAGAGAAAGACAAACATTTCCTTAAAACGGAACATCCTTTTCCTCTATTTTTGGATTATGCACAAACAAGGAAAGGCAAGTAATCCGTAGTATGTGATGTGGAGAAAAAAATTCCAAATATGCTGTATCATATTTCCTTACATGCAATGGAAGAAGCAAAAAGTGAATTTGAAAGGAAACAGAAAGGAAAAATATTAGTACTTTTATGAATTAATTATCACGTTTGGTCATTTCAACGAGAACCTCGATGTTATTTCTGTCAAAAAGAATCCTTGTCAGAGATTACCAGATGTTTTTGTCTGTCATTCGATCTGTGAAACGATTCGTCACATACACAAAACTCAGTTTGAATTAAAAGTATGACAAATAATAAACAGGGATACAGCACCAATTAATTTTAGTTTGGTTTGGTTTGGTTTTCTGTCGTATCAATTATCGTTGATTATTTAAAGACAAATTCTATATATATATATATATATTTACTAATCTGATATTTACCAGCATTCACGGTACCAGAAAAAAAGAAAAAAAACCGCCAGGAACAAGAGATAAAAATATCTCGAATCACCGCCCGGGGGAAAAAGAAAAAATATTATAGGACAAAAAGAAAGAAAGGATCAACCTCGTCACACCCCTTAAAAAAATCAAGAGATGTGCAGTCAGTTGGTCAAAAGAAAACTAAAACCTTCCGTGAACACTGCAATGCTACAATTACAAGAGTGCTCAACACGAGTGTAGCCAATTATAAAATTAACTTAAATCGCGAGTTGGAAATCTCCTACTAAAGTTTCACCTTAACGCATCATCAGGAAGTCTAACACCAAGTTGGAGTTAGACTTCCTGATGATCCGTTAAGGTGAAACTTTAGTAGGAGATTTCCAACTCGCGATTTAAGTTAATTATATATATATGATTTTAAACACATATTTTATATACACAAGGTTAAAGGATCAAACAGTTCTATTTCAAACAATTCAATTTAGCATAAATCATTTGTTTGCACAGAGTTTAAATGTCAAATTTAACCTATAGATGGGACCCTATAAGGTGGTACACTTCCGGACCAAACTGGACCTGGGAGCGATGGCAATAAGAGGTATTCCGCATTTTCCAAAGCTCTAGCATTCCTAGAACCACAACGTAAGATTATTTAGTTTCATATCCAGGACATCCGTTGGTGGGGGGAGGGGTCGCTCACGAAAGGGAATCAATATTTACAAGAACTTGTGAGCCGAGAAAAACTAATGATTCGCAGCCAAATTTCATCTGGTTTATCCCGATGTCACACGACTCAATTGTCAGGCATGAACTCGACAACTTGATTCAAATCTGATAATTGAGGAAATAATTATAGGGCTCTGTTTCAGAGGTACATCCCATCAACCCTCTTCAGATATAACCTTCTACATTGTACTAAAGGATGAAGTGTCAGATGCCATAAAATAACGTTTAAAAGGTCGTCACAAATATAATTTGTTTGATTCTCATTAAGTATCCACATTCCGTCATCTTTACTTCTCTATCACTGAATCTCTCTCTCTCTCTCTCTCTCTCTCTCTCTCTCTCTCTCTCTCACACACACACATACAGACACACATACATACACACGTACACATGCACACACATTTATATATACATATATATGAATGACACATTTTCTAATATTCTCTGTAAGATTTTACTTTGAAGGACGTGGGTTTGACTGCAAGGGCTTAAATCGCATCTTTCTTTTTTGACACATTATTTAACATTATGATCAAGATTTGCTCTTAGGGACGCACCTTTGTCAGTGAGATTGTAAATCACATCTCTTTCCCTCTTTCTTTCTTTTTTGGCACATTATCTCACATCCCCTGCAAGATTTGCTCTGATTTTAGGGGCCGCAGTCCAGGCTCTTTTGTCAGCTTGAGAGCATCTAGTGATTTAGGATTTAACTTCGTCGTAAACAGTGGAGTGATGTGTTCATTCCATAAAATTGAAATAGTACAATGGATTCATTTGGGATTAATATCAAAATCGATGTCAGCTATAGCAACTGGAGAGAGTTGGTTGGTTGGTTGGTTTTACAGCTTATCAACTGTTGTCAGGTTACTTTATGCCGAAATTAGTTTAACAACTAAAGTCTCCAATTATATATAATCAAAAATCCATCTTCCCGATTATAACTCCCTAATTAATAACATGATATATACAATTATATACGTATGAAGAGTAACTTTACTAAAATTTGGCCTTATTACAAATAACTGATTGGTTTTAACGGCACGTCAACCCGCTTTGAGGTTAGGAAATAGCGCTGATTGTACATTTATATCTGTATTTTTTGTGTAATTGTTTCTTGATAGTTTTTTGCAAGCAGTGATATAAAATATTCTTATTAAATACGAACTAGGGAAGTCCTCATGGCGTAATGGCTAAAGTACTAGTCTGCAGTCTCCAAGCATGCGAGTTCGAACTCCTGTCATGCTATTATGTTCACTTTCGGAAAGGCCTGAACCGCTTTATTCTCCCGACTATGGCTTAAATAGTATCACTGCTGTTCTTCTACAAGGAAGACTTTTGCATTAAGTAACCCACGATAGTTGAAATGCCATTAAAACAACGAAAGCAAATTAAACCATTAACACAAATGATTTGCACACAGTTGTATGGTTTCAAGAATTCCAATCTAATACGATTATTTTTCAAACAGTTCTGTTTGACCTGTAGATAGGACCCTGACAGTCGCAACCATTCCGCGTCTGGGAGTGATGACAATGAAATAGTACTCTACACTCCCAAGATCAACAGAATTAAACTCTCGGAATCAAATGCAGTTTAGAGTTTTATCCTGGACACTCCATTTTGGAGGATCTCAGCTCTCTGCAGGAGCTACAATCAATGTTTTCGAAGTCTAACTGAAACATCGTAAATAATGTACAGATAGATGATGGCACAATAATGAATGAACAGACATGGTTAGAAGATTGGCTTGATATATAGTTTCAGGTGACTGTGTCGATTTAATCGACTTCCTTTAATTTCTAGCTTATTCTTTTTTTTTTTTTTTGAAAATGTTACTAGAGTTCCTCATTACATCAGTAGCCCAAGGATCTACTACATGTCACTCTTGCACAATTATATAAAACAGGAGGTAATCATTGCTTTCGTAGCCCAAGGATCTACTAAATGTTAATCTAGTATAATGAAAATATTACAGGAGGTCCTCATTTCACTTATAGCCCTATGATCTACTAAATATTGATCCGGCGCAATGAAAATATTACGGGAGGGGGTCTCATTTCACCTTTAACCCAAAGATCTACAAAATATTAATCCATCACATTTTAACCGGGACATTGGCTCAGCGGTTAGAGTGTTCGCCAATGGCCCGGGAGACCTGGGTTCAATCCCAGGTCGAGTCATACCAAAGACTTAAAAAATGGAACTTGATACCACCTTGCTTAACACTCAGCATTATAAGGTACGGTTCAAGGGTAAAGTGGAGCAATCCTGGGAATGGAGTAGCGCCCTCCCCTACACCTTGGTGTAGTAGCTATCGAAAAGGGAGCCTTCGGGTCACCCTCGACTATGGTCGCTAACTTTACTTACAAGGAAAATATTACTGTAGGCTCTCATTGCACCTGTAGCCCACGTATCTACTGAATGTTAATCTCGCACAATGAAAATATTACTAGATGCCCCACAGCCAACTAGTAAATACGGCCCTGCATCTTGCATTAACATTCTGACTTCTAATAGACCGAAGTAATGTAAAAAAATAAAATAATAATCCATTCATGGCTGCATATGAAATTAACATTAAAAGAGAATTAACTTTAAAAATAATATAATCATGCTGGTAGAATTTACCCGACGTTATTTTGAAACCATAAAAGCAAGGTAACTCCCTGCCGTTTATAATTCGTGGATTAGTAAAAGACAAAGAATAAATATGCATTTTAATGTTGAAAGGAATTCAAACAACGTCGGATAAATTCGACCAACATGATTATATTATTTTGTCTGTTCAATTTTAAAGTTAATTCTCTTTCTCTTTTTTTAAAAGTTAATTTCATAGGCACCCGTGAATGGATTATTCTTTCTTGTTTACTTTACTTCAGCCAGTTAGAAGCCAGCATGTTAATGTAACATGCAGGGCTGTATTTACTAGTTGGCCGTGGAGGCCCTCGTTACACTTGTAGCCCAAGAATCTTCTAAATATAGATCTAGCACAAGGAAAATATTACAGGAGACCCTCATTACACCTGTAACCGAAGAGCCTAGAAACATTAATCCTGTATTGCATAGCAACTTGAATTAGCACTTCTTTATTGACTGTATCTATTAAACGAGGACATTGACTTAAACTTGCTCTAATTCCTTGGATAAAAGAATTGCAACGTGACTTATATTGTACCAACGTCAACAATGCTATTTTTATTTTATTGCTTGTGGATGTTTATAAAACAAAAAGGAAATGACAATAACTTAACCCAGTATGGGTAGGCAAGTACCGCTAACAAATGGATTTCACAGTACCCTTCAGTAACTTTCGGCACTTCCAGCCTTAATAGAAAAAAAAACAGGTTGTTCAAGTGATTGATTGATTTTAACGGGATATCGACCCATCTGGTTTTATTTTGTGTCTAAAAGTTAATGATTATTTTTAGGAAAAGTTTCTTAAGAGGTTTCTTTTTGCTTATGGTTATATATATCAGAAAATCTAAGACGAATAAGTTCTAAACATATTTATTTAACCCTACCCAATACAAAGATTTAGCTCTTAAATGCCCGGGTATATATTGTATATATTTGATGGAAGAATAGATGCATGTGATATTACCATATTTACCCAACCCCTCCGCTCGGGCAGGATATGACACTAGGTCAATTTTTTTAAGCGGAGTTTAACAGGTTTGAATTCAGAGTTTTCCTTCTCCTAGACTAGTTGCCTCACCAAGGCTGAAGAACATAGTCTGTCCTACTATTTACCCATAGCTGGAGGGATAATAATTGGATTCATACCTTTCCCAAGGTTATTAGTGCTATGTGAAATGCAATCAGCCTCGTCCAGGATTTGAACTCGTGTCGCCGTGTCCATTTCCTACGACGATAACCATTACACCACGGGCACCTCCATGTGATATTACAATTAGAGTTGTAGGAACGGGTCGTGATTAAATTCTGGTAAGTTTGCATTAATGCCAATGGGAAAGATTCGAATCTATCATTACTCTTCCCAGTCATGAGTAAATAGTAGGGCATACTGGCTTGGTTTCATTTGGTTTTTTGGCACAGCAACCATTATAGGTCATTAATGCAAAATCCATTTTCATACATATAAACAGTTCTATTTCAAACAATTCAATTTAGTAGAAGTGTAGTTTTTGTTTACACACAGTTTAAATGTCAAAAACAATTCTATTTCATACAATTCAGTTCAGTTATAAGTACAGTTTCAATGTCAAAAAGCAGTTCCATTTCAAACAATTTAGTTTTGAATAAGTACGTAGTTTAGTTCTATTTGACCCCTAGATAGGACCTTATCAAGTGCTACCACTCCAGGCCAGAGTGGACCTGGGAGCGATGGCAATGAAGGGTACTCAGCATTCTCCAAAGTTTCAGCATTACTGGACCCTCACCATCAGATTGTTTAGCGTGATATTCTGACAATTGTTGAGGGGGGTCTTACCCCTCTGCAAAGAAGCAGTCGATGTATTCTACAGCCCCAGCCGACAGGGCAAAGGCAGACTAGCGTTGGTGAGGGAACTGTTCTTGGAGGAGGAAACAAGACTTAGTATCGCCCGCGTTAACACCTGCATCAATGTTTGCACCTAACTAACCCATGTGCTGAGCTGAAAGGTTCTCGGCCTAACTAAACCCAAAGGCATGAACCGAAATCCCTTGGCCATTACGTTACATATCCTAACATTTTCTTCTGCATCAATATGATATCTGCTCATGAAAATTGAATATATATATGTTTCCTTTTAGAAGTAAATCTTATGAGATTAAAAAATGCTTTAAAAATAAGAGCCGGATTTCCCGACAATGTAATGTTAAATAATACTTTGGCAGAATCTATTACTCAGCAGGAAGTGGAGAATAGTTTAAACCGGAGTCAAAGAACCATTGGGTCATTTGGTTTGATTGATATGCAATGATACCGGGGTCATTTTCAGAACATATCTTTAGTTGAACGAGAATTCACGCGATTTGAAGATCCTTGTAGTTAGGTATAAGTTAGTCTATAAGTAAGAAACGCTCGACTCGAGCGGTTGAAATTATTCATATGTATTCTTATCACTGACTCCTCATTTAGTCAGACAAGTGATTGGAATTTGAAAATTCACGAAGAAATAAAAGATAAACGTGCACATTATTCATTATTCTAGCAGAGAAGAACTCATAACAACGTGAGATGACGAGAGAAGACAACGAACAAGAACAAAGACGGCGACACGAAAAGAAACACCGAGTGACACGAGGTGGCTGACAAGACAATCAAAGGGAAGTGAAGTGAAGAGATGGGCGCTGGCTGATCGTAGCAAATAACCTGAATAGGTATATAACATTTCTCTGAAATGGTGTTATGATGATGAGCTTTCTTCCTAAAAAGAATACAGATTAATGGAACGCTGTGTCGGTTACAACAGAAATAATACAACAATAAGATGTTCAGTTTACACGGGTATTTCAGGATCAATGCGTCACAGAAACTCCTTCAAGCTTTGTAGCTGTTGATTTCAAACCCCTGTAAATAACACTCTGGTCATAATATCAGAGAATGGGGCACTGTGTGGTATTTGGGATATAATTATTCTTATGCTAAATATGTATCTTATATACCTGGAAATACGGTGTTCTTCACCCTGGATTTGATTTCTGACAATCAGATGCGTGAAAACTATTCTTTTCAGTCCTCCACGAAAATATTGAAGACTTGTTTATAAGTGTTTATATTTATAGACTTTCACAGCATTCCACCATCTTTAACTGCATCAATATGTTATCTGGTATAAAAATATAATATATGCATGATTTCCTAGCCAGTCAATCTTTTTAAAATTTGCATTTGAAATAAATACACTATTTTCCAGCATTTAAAACTCATGACTTACAAAGATATAGCGGAGAATGCTTCTGACTGAACTTCTTAAAGCTCTCAAGCTGTCGATTTCAAAAAATTTTCTAGTCATGATATTAGTGAATAGGATAGACTTAGTTTACTACTAAATTTGCTGAGAATCATTTCTATGTTAGATGTGGGTCTTATATGCCAGGAAATTCGTCATATGAGATCCTGATTATGACAACCGATGTGTCGAAACCAGCCTTACAAATCCTAAACAGATCTTTTGAGATAAGGCTTCCACATATTTTACTGCCTCTTTAATAGCAATATGTAATCATGTCAAATATTTTGTGAAAGAAGAAAAAAGTTTGCAGTGACTACTGTCGCGCCACCCACACCACTCATAACACTTCCTTCCCGAATAATGTGTGAAAGGTTCCGGCTAAGAGTCTGTACACATTTCTTTAGCCATTACGTCAACACAGTGTACGTGACAATATTTTTATGGAAACAAAATTAAAGGCTTGTAAGCAAGTTCATGTCTATGTAACAAACTAAATAAAGCTTCGTAAAAAAAATGAAGGCTTAAGTTTGCATGATTCACCATGGAAATATATTCGGGTTAACACCGAATGATTTTGGTTCGTTGGTTGGTGTTTTATGGCATATCAACTCTTGTGGGATATCTAATGCTAAATCCTGTTTATATATTAATTATATATATATATATATATATATATATATATATATGTGTGTGTGTTTTGTGAGCGAATAGTTTGTAGGTGTGCATTTTGAAATGAGTTAGACCTCATTTGTTCACAGTTAAATGGTTTTAAGTATTCCTATTAAATAGTAATAAGTCTACTTAAAGTTACGTAATGAATAAGGTACTATTTACCAACCCCTCCGCTCGGGCAGGATATGACACAAGGTCAATTTTTAAGCGGAGTTTAACAGGTTTGAATTCACAGTTTTCCTTCTCCTAGACTAGTTGCCTCACCAAGGCTGAAGAACCTAGTCCGTCCTACTATTTACCCATAGCTGGAGGGAGAATAAGGGGGTTCATACCTTTCCCAAGGGTATTTGCCCGAAAGTGAACGTAATAGCGCGACTGGAGTACGAACTCGCGTACTACGATTCCGCAGTGCATCGCTTTAACCATTACACCACGAGGACACCCCCCACATAATGAATAAGGTACCTATTCATTTGGTAAGGTAGAGTGAATATTTAGATTTAAAAAGTTTAACTGCTAGTTCGTTAATTTGAAGAGTCATGGAAAAAAACTGTCGTGATTGATAGAGCTTGATCCAAAGCTAACCCTTCAAGCAGTTATCTGATTGGTTGGTTCAGTCGTGGGAACAGGAAGTGAAATAGAGTATTTCAAATTAGTAGCAGGCACTGGAGAGAATGAACGGGTGCTTGGAATTATAAATTCTCCAGCTACGTGGCTGTATGGGACTTGAGGGAAATAAAGACGTTTAAAAAGTTGTTGTATCCATTTATTAAAAACTGAAATAGATACCAAGATGAACCCAAAGAACACCCCAGCAGAAAATCAGAGGGTCCGGAAGGCTAGACCAGCAGACAAGATTAGATAAGAAAATAAGACAAAAAGAAGAGGTATAAAACATTATGTTGATTGGGTACCGTTATGGTACATCAATATTGATCATTCGTTTGCACACAGTTAAATGGTTTAAAGTATTCCTATCTAATACGAAAAATTTTATTTAATATCAATCATTCGTTTGCACACAGTAAAAAGGTTTCAAGTATTTCGATCAAACACTAATAAATCTACTTAATATTAATCATTTGTTGACGTCGAGTTAAATGGTTTCAAGTATTCCTATCTAATACTATCAACTCTATTTGATATTGATTATTAGTTTGCATACCGTAAAAATGGTTTCAAATATTTCTATTTAACATTAGTAATTTAATTTATCAAGTATTCTTATCTAATACAAACAATTTTCATACAGCTGTATGATTTCAAACATCTAATAATAACAATCACGAGTAAATAATTCTACCTCTTTAAGTCCCATTTATGAAAATGGGACTTGAAGAGGTACAACCACTTCATCCTCCAAATAAAGAAAACATGTAATTTCTATTGAATATCTATTTTATTTCCGAGTAATTAATTATTACAATTATTACATAATTAATTTATAGGAATAAAGTTTCTTGAAGATTTACTGAAAAGAACAAAAACAGGTTTGGCAAATAAAGAAATAACAATTACAAACAATTGATAAATCAAATACGCCTTCTAAAATATTTTTAAAAAACGGTCCAACAAGAGATATGAGGTTCCTTTTTCTTTCTATAAAGTTCAGCCCGTGAGGCTTTGAATATGCTAATTGTATTCCCTGTTGAGGGATTAAACTTTTCCTTTTAGGAAAAAGAAAATCTTGAGTAAAGCACTAAACTATATCTCCAGTTCAGATCCATTGATCACAGGTCTACTCTGACTCGGAGTGGAAGTACCTGTTAGGGTCTCATCAATGGGTCAAATACACCAGTTAGATATTATTCGTGTACAAAAAAAAAAAAAAAGAAAAAAAATGAACCGTGTGCAAAACAAAGAAAAGACTTCTTTAGAAACAATTATACGAAAAATGTAAATACGAAGGGAGTGCCTATAATGTAGTGGCTAACCTGCTGGATTGCAACATCGTAGTAAGCGAGTTCGAACTCCGATCGTTCTATTACGTTCACTTTCTAACATAGGAAAATTTATGAATACTCCTTATCCTTCAACTTTGAGTTAAATATTTCCACTACAATTCTTATACAACTGAGTTTTACATGTAATTAATTCTGATGATGAGTCAGCAGTCTTAGAGTTTGGAGAAAGAGGCCTACCTCTTCATTACTATTAATCTCAGATCCACTCTAACTGGAGAGATTGTACCTGTTAGTGTCCCATCTCTGTGTCAAATAGAACTGTCCAGTCTTTTACTAGGGATTATTATTAATATTAAATAGAATTATTTGTTATAAATACCAATGCTCGGAAATATATATTCGTATGTAAATGATTAGTATCAAATTAGATAGGAATATTTGATAAATAGTAATTTACAAAGCTCTTTGCTTCGATGTGGCACAAGGCCGAATGAATGGGGCGCCTAATGAGACTCGAACTCACTCGTGTAGGTTTGCTAGTATAACTTGCTAACCAGAGGTGCCCGAAATATTTGATAATTAGAATCACTTATGTTAAATTGCAATACTTAAAATCATTTAACTGTATGCAAACCAATGAGCTCTAACTCATTTAAATGTAGTTACATACAAACTATTCGCTTAAAAATTATATATATATATATATATATATATATGATTAAATAATATAGGCATCCTTTGTCTACGCATTTTGTATTTATCCTCTCGAGTCACCGCATCGATTTTATGATATCCGGCTGGAATTGTTTAATAAACCTCCCATGATTAATTGATTCCCTAGTACTTTCAGTCCGACCTTGGGCCATCATCAGGGGTGTGTATATTGCAAAAGTAAAGTGACTTTTGCATGTATATTACTACTTCGTAAGGATTAAGATTTTATTTTTTATATTGGTGAGCTGTTGTAGCTTTTATTCATAAATTTGTTTCTATAAATAGCAGCAGTAGCTAAAGACATTTAAGTTATTATAACTGGATTCAAAATTAATTCTGTTGAATTTAGGTAGTTTCTTTCTGATGCAGAGCGCTTCGAGAATCTGTAATTTTTATTTGTTATATTGATATTCTAATATTCATATTTATGAAGGGAATCCCATATATAAATATATATATATATATATAATCATTAGATTAGACATTAAATTCCCGTGAAAGTTCATATGCAATTAAACAAAATGACCTAACCTAACCTAACCTAACCTTCTTCAAACATGGTTTTGGCATGAAATAACCCAGAAAGATTTGTATGCCATTAAACAAAGAAATCAAACCAAAAAAAAAAAAATGAACAAATGAACGCAATTCCCTAACTTCCATGCAAAACATATCCCTCGACGTTTTGCCATGCCGTTAAAATCAATCATTTATTCACTCATCTTTTTTAATATTAAAAATTGAAAACGCTTGATCTTGAAAATATCACGCGTTAATATTCATCAATGTTTCTGCTATATTGTATAATTCAAATATAAATTGAATGAATATGTATTAAGGTTACGGAGTATTACGTAGAATTTTTGTGGAATCGAAGAAAAAAGTCATCCTAACACTTAATTTAACCTGTCACAAGAGAAATTATTTGTATGCTTTTTGGCTGCTGGCTCGAAAATGGCACTGCTTATAAAAAGCTCGGGCAAAAGTGTATATTACTTTTCAGTAGGGAGATGGATATGAACAGAGTGTGATAGGCGGGTAGGTAGGTGCCCGTGGTGTAATAGTTATCGTCGTAGGGAGTTAACACGGCGACACGAGTTCAAATCCTAGACGTGACTAATTGCATTTCACATAACACTAATACCCTTGGGAAAGGTATGGATCCAATTATTCTCCCTCCAGCTATAGGTAAATAGTAAGGCAGACTGGGTTCTTTAACCTTGGTGAGGCAACTAGTCTAGGAGAAAGAAAACTCTGAATTCAAACCTGTTAAACTCCGCTTAAAAATTGACCTTGTGTCATATCCTGCCCGAGCGGAGGAGTTGGTAAATATATATATAATCATAGTTATATTCCTTATACAAATAGTTTACACACAGTTATATGGTTTCAAGTAATCCAATCAAATACTAATCATTTATATCCAATTATTTGGGGCTGTACTCGTGGTGTAATGATTAAAGCGAAGGAATCGTTGTAAGCGAGTTCGAATTCCAGCCGCGCCATTATGTTCACTTTCAAACAAATACCCTTTTGAAAGGTATGAACTTCATTATCCTCCTATCTATGGTTTAAATAGTGCCACTACTGCTGACCTTGTGTCATATCCTGCCCGTGCAGAGGGATTGGGATAGATAGATAGATAGATATTAACAAACAGTTCGATATATATCTTGTTAGCTAGATACGAACAAACTTAGATAGATAGATACATACATACATACATACATATATAAGAAACTTCCTTGAACGTCATGTCAGAACCATTAAAATCAACTTTTTTAGTTTTGTTTCTTTGTTTTTTAAGAAATTACTCATCAATATTTTTCTTAACTTTTTTCTTCTCATGACTAAAAAAAAAAAGCCAAAAAAAAAAAGAGCCCCCAAAACCCGAGAAAGTTGTTACAAGTGTCTTACCCTTTCATTGCCGAAAACATGATTATCCCTGTTCGGATCACATTTTACGTTTAAAGACGTTTTTGCCTTTCGTTACTGTTTAATAAATAAATAAATATATAAATAAATCGACTCCCATTGAGGAAGGGAAAGCTGGACGGTGATGAATTATTTTAAGCAGAGAAGTAAGGAACATAACTAAAAAGAAAGAGGCTCTTACTCGGGGCTTGTTGAGTAAAGATAGATGAAAATGTTTGCGTTAAAAGACGTTTTTTTCCTTGTTTGTTTAACCTAATTTTGAGGGACAGACATTTTTTTTTTTTGTGAAAGCGTTTATTATGTGAAAGAGAAAGTTATTTATTTTTGTCATTTACACACGCACACAAACACAATTTCTCTCTCTCTCTCTCTCTCTCTCTCTCTCTCTCTCTCTCTCTCTCTCGTGCGCGCGCACACGCTGTCTCTCTTTCTCTCACACAGACACTCACAACTTCTCTCTCTCTCTCTCACACACACACACACACAATTTTTTCTCTCTCTCTCTCTCTCACACACACACACTCGCGTGCGCACACGCTGTCTGTCTCTGTCTGTCTCTCTCTCACTCACACACACACACACACTCACAATTTCTCGCTCTTTCTCCTTCTCTCTCTCTCTCTCTCTCTCTCTCTCTCTCTCTCTCTCTCTCTCTCTCTCTCACACTCACACACACACACACTCATACACACACTGTCTCTCTTTCTTTACATACGCGCTTATGCAGTCTTATTGTACACGTACAGAAAAAAAACTGCTCAAGAAGATGGTAGTTTTATTTTCTGGCAAGCATTAACTTTACGAGGCTGAATCAGTCTGCTTTTAGACATTGTTATTATCTAAGTTTTGATTAAGTAAGAAGCCCAGAATTTATCTCTGACGTATTTAACTCGAGTGCTTTTAATTCAGATGATTTTAACTCGAGTGTATCTGTTAGCCACCAGCTTCGTCTATAGAAAAATAAAAGTAGAGCATATAATTCTAGGACTAAAGTTGTATGACTCCAACTGGTTAGGCTCCTAAGATTAAACATTTTCAGTTATTATTAATGTTTGACTAGTATTTCTTACATCTTATTTCTCTTGGTTTTTGTTGCAACTCCCGTACATAACAAGTAAAAATTAAACAAAAATCTCTATGGTTAAATTTGTATGACTCTAACTGGTTTGGCTTCTTTGATAAAACATTGTCAATTATTATTGACTTTTTAAATATTTATCATCATCATCATCATCATCATGTCGTACCGCTAGCACGGATATCCCTGACCCTCTCTTGCCACTTCTCCCTATTGTTCATCGCCTCTGGCAGGTCTTCAGGGCTACATCCCGTATCCTTACATAGCTGCTGTATGTAGGTTCGAGCGGGTCGCCCTGCTTTTGCTCGGCCACATGTGGGGGTCCATAGGAGTAAATCACTTATGAGCTCGTCCCTGCTTCTCCAGCAGTGTCCTGCATGTCTGGTTCGTCTAACTTGGATAGTTTTCGTGATGGAAAGCAGGTTGCCGTATAGTTGGTGCCTTGTGGGGTGCTGCCGCCAGGACTTATTCAATATTGCTCGCAGTATTCTTGTGTAATTGCCGTCTTGTGTAATTGCCGTCTAGGAGGTGCCCGTGGTGTAGTCGTTATCGTCGTAGGAAATGGACACGGCGACAAGAGTTCAAATCCTGGACGAGACTGATTGCATTTCACATAGCACTAATACCCTTGGGGAAGGTATGAATCCAATTATTCTCCCTCCAGCTATGGGTAAATAGTAGGACAGACTAGGTTCTTCAGCCTTGGTTAGGCAACTAGTCTAGGAGAAGGAAAACTCTGAATTCCAACCTGTTAAACTCCGCTTAAAAATTGACCTTGTGTCATATCCTGCCCGAGCGGAGGGGTTGGTAAATAGGGTAATTGCCGTCTAGCTTCTTCTCCAACCATTTTGTTAGCGTCCAAGTGGTGCATCCATACAGCAGTATCGACGCGACCGCTGCCTGGAAGAAACTGCGTTTCATTTTATCGGTCAGATCCGATTTCCATATGATCGATAGCTTATCGATAGCAGTCCATACTTCTTTCGTATTATTTCTCTTGCTTTTGTCGAAATTTAATTAAACACTGGATAGAATCTAATTAGACAAGTCAATATGAATTTAAAAAATTATGAATTCTCTTTTCTGGAATTGTACAAAATCATGATATGAAATATAAATAAGATAAAACATATTAATATTATTAATATTAACATATCAATATTATTATTATATATGATTTTATATCATATATAGTAAAAAGCTTGAATATATTGTTAGAAATTTTAAAAAATATATAATAAATTATATAAGATAATCAGAAAAAAATATGAAATAATATATAAAAAAATTCAGACTTACAAAATTTATCAATTATATAACAAAATAAATTAATATAAAATGCATATAAAATTCTACATAAGAAACTTATTGAATAATATGCAATGAAATAATTAAACAATATAATATTAAAAATAGAAATTATATATAAAACACATAAAATATATGAAATGAATATCTAAAATAATGCGTAAAACGAAATTACATCATAAAATATCTAATATATATATATATATATATATATATATATATATATATATATATATATTTCATTAAACATAATAGACATTTTATGCCTACATATTCAGTTTTGGATCCGTTCGAATTCCCGTATTACTTTTATCGTATTCGGGGGGAATTACATTTAAAAGCAAGCGCCATAATCTCCAACAGCAAAGACGTCCTTACACAGTAGTAATTTGCTAAAACAAAAGTTACATCACTTTTGTAACAGATTCTCCCCTGATGATGGCCCAAAGTCGGGCAGAAAGTACTAGGGATACATACAACTATGGACAATACATAAATCAATTCCCCCCGAATACGATAAAAGTAATACGGGAATTCGAACGGATCCAGAAGAGAATATGTAGGCATAAAATGTCTATTATGTTTAATGAAATTTGCATTAACGAAAAAATGCTGCCTATATATATATATATATATATATATATATATATATAAGGTATAAGATATATTATATAAACGAAAAATTGTTATATATAACATAATTTTTCGTTTAAGGGGTGGTTTAAAGTTTTGTAATGTTTCTGTATGCGGAAGTTTGCAGCGCGTATATAATGTGACCCAAACAGTCTAACCCGTGACAGGCACTCCCAGTGATTGGTGGTATTGTGGTAGTTAGTGCGCTGACACGTTGTACATTGCTTCATGCCGTATGTGATTTGAAAATCGCGCAGATGAACCTGAAACGGAATCTAATTCGGAACCCATCCTTCCCGATTTCAAACTGGGTTATAACGCTGCGTAAGAAAGCGAAGTCTTTTTGTTGTGCAAAAGTTGAAGGGCGCAGTCGATCACAGTACAGTAACCAGATGGTTCAAGAAATTTTACTCATCTTAAAAGAAACTTGATGATCAGACAACGTCATTAGAGCAGAAGAGGGTAGATTCCGACGATGTGTTCCAAGCCATAGATGAAAATCCGATGAGTAGCAATCGGAGAGTATCAGGCGAGTATCGGAGAGAATCAGGGTAGTTCGTCACCTTCACGACTTCATCAAAAGCCTTGATAATTTTTGTAATAATTACATAAAATCTGTTAGAAAATGTATACAATGATAAAATATAGTATATACATTTGAAAATTACAAATTATATAATATAAATTACATAAATAATTCTATAGAATGAGAAGTAACTGTAGACAGGGGGATGCGTGTTTTGAATCAACGCTGTGAATTATTTAATCCTAATTACCCAATCCCTCCGCTCGGGCAGGATATGACACAAGGTCAATTTTTAAGCGGAGTTTAACAGGTTTGAATTTAGAGTTTTCCTTCTCCTAGACTAGTTGCCTCGCCAAGGCTGAAGAACCTAGTCCGCCCTACTATTTACCCATAGCTGGAGGGAGAATAATTGGATTCATACCTTTCCCAAGGGTATTAGTGTTATGTGAAATGCAATCAGTCTCGTCCAGGATTTGAACTCGTGTCGCCGTGTCTAATTCCTACGACGATAACCATTACACCATAGGCACTTACAATTGTTTAATAGACGTTTTCATTACGTTCATCACACATAAATATCTTAAACCGGGAACGACGTAAGGTTTAAATTGTGACAGATCTATGGTTTAAAAAGCAATTGTGAGCATTAACTAATGTAGAGTCGTTTAGTCATTTTCTTCGGTCTATGTTCCTTGCTGTTCCACCTTCTTCTTGGCTGCTCTATTTTCTTCACAGGGGCGAGTAACAACGAACACCACTTTTATGTGCAGATGTTCTTTTATTCCTTATTTAAGATGTCATTTCATTAACGGCCGTACGAAGCCGAGAGCAGCACTTAAACATTGATGGAAGTTACGACCGCACAATTTTACTCATGTATAGACCTCACCTACTCCGAGCTAACTTATTCTAAGTTAAAAACTAATTCCCAACTTATAGAATTCATAGTCACATGACTTTAAGATTCCCTACTGAAAGCCAAGCTCTCAAATGAACCCAGAGGTTACTACCTGTTAACCCCATCTAGGCATAGCAAATCTATCTTTGAGTATAAATATTAACTTCTCTGTAAATAAACATTACTTTGTGCCAAATAAAAGATCCTGTCAATCAATCATTTAACATAACGTGACTATGATTTCACCTAGAGTTTGAGTTACTGCACGTGTTAGATCCAATTTAAGATCTCTTTTTGAACGACTCTGACTGGTTCGACTTTTTGATAAAACATTCTAAATTGACTAGTATTTCTTTCATCTTATTTCTCTTGCTTTTTGTTGCAACTTCCTCACATAGCAAGTAAAAATAAAGCAAAACGCTCAATAGCTAAATTTATATGACTCAACACAATATCCAAGGTCTGCACAAAATTGATCAGTTCATAGATGTCGAGTATTAGTTGGCTGGTTGGTAGGTTGTTTGGTTGGTTTTATGGCACGTCAGTTCTTGTGTTATCTGATACTGAATTAAATTTAACAATTATTGTCTCCAATTAGATACAGTACGAAAATGAGTCTTCCTAATCATTTTAATCTGGGATATACTTTATTATATCAATCAGATATACGTGGATTATTAAATAAGTTTCCAGACTTTTTTCGTATGGGAACTTTTATTGATAGTGCACACTTGAAACTCTAGTCCCCTTCGAAGTAATCTCCACCGGCTGCAATGCACTTGTTGTACCGTTCCAACAACTTCTGCAAGGCTCCATGGAAGTCCTCTTGTGTGAGAGTGTCAATGACTTTTCTCACAGCCTCTTTCATCTCCTCGATTATCTCATAACGACACCCTCTGAGCTAAGGAAATAACCAAAAGTCACAGGGAGCAAGGTCTGGACAATAGGGAGGCTGAGGACCAGTCTTGATACCCATCTTGGTCAAATAGTCTGTGACAAGAATGGAATTGTGGACTGGTGCATTGTCCTGCTGGAAATGCCACTGACTCGATTTCAAGAATGCTGGCCTCTTCTGACAGAATATCTTCCTGAACTCCCTTAAAACCTTAACATAGTAACCCTAACCCTAACCCTTTGGCCAATCAACTCTGGTGTATTGACTTCCTTACTCCTTCCACACCTCTCCTCATCCCTCACAGACTCCGTGCCTTCCTTGAATCTCTTATGCCACTCAAAAACTGATGCTCAATTCATGCAAGATGGTCGAAAAGCAGTATGAAGCATTCCATACATTTCTGTGGCATTTTTTCCAAGTTTAAAACCGAATTTTATTGCATATCGTTCTTCTAAAGTGTCCTCACGTCCAGATTGCATTTTCGAAATTCACCAGCTGTGACAATTAGGCTTTAGTAGTGTGTATTCCAATTTTTGCTGTAGCTTTTCCTTTGAACTTGAAATCATAAAAATTGATCAGTCGTCTCATAAGATGTATAGCAATAACATAGTGAATTTTCAAGAGTCTACGGCAATTTTAAATGCCTGTACAAAAAAATCTGGAAAATTATTGAAGGCACTACGTATCTATGCTGCATTTAATGTAGTTTGTTTCGTCTTTTTGAAAGATAGATTCTAGTCTTTAGAACCAGTATTTATTTGTTTTTGTAATAAAATAATGGTCATCATCATCAAAGCGTACCGAGAGCACAAATTCATTAGACTCTCTGTCTGTCTGTCTGTCTGTCTGTCTCTTGCCATCCTTTTTTTTCGGCCATTGTCTTTGGGAAGTCCTCTACACAGTATCCTGGGGCTAAACATAGCGGATCATTTCATAGATATCGAGTATTAGCAGGCTACTAAGTAATTTTTTGGATTGGCTTTATGGCACACCAAATCTTGTAGGTTTATTTGATACTGCGGTCAATTTAACAATTATTGTTACCAATTAGATACAATATTAAAATGCATCTTCCTAATCATATTGAACAGGCAAATACTTAATTATATCAATGAGTTTGAACCGTAGATGAGGACCAAGCAGGTACTAGCACTTAAGGTCTGATTGGTTTCTTTGTTTAATGGCATATCAACTCTTTTTACTTAAGGTCTGAGTAGGTGTTTTTGCGATGACAAGAAGAGGATAACTAGACCCTTCAAGTTATCCGTGGTGTAATGGTTATCGTCATAGGGAAATGGACACGGCGACACGGGTTCAAATCCTGGACGAGACTGATTGTATTTCACATTGCACTAATACCCTTGGGAAAGGTATGAACCCAATTATTCTCCCTCCAGCTATGGGTAAATAGTAGGACAGACTAGGTTCTTCAGCCTTGGCGAGGCAACTAGTCTAGGAGAAGGAAAACTCTGAATTCAAACCTGTTAAACTCCGCTTAAAAATTGACCTTGTGTCATATCCTGCCCGTGCGGAGGTTGTTGGGTAAATATGATAACTAGACCCTTCAAAAAACTTCAGATGCTGAGTTTCACTACCGGATGGTGTTCAGTGTCATACCTAGGGCGCCATGTTTTTGGGGTGGTGGGGTCTCGTCCCTTTGCAAGAATTCTAGTCGGTATAATGTTGGTCCTGCAGAAATTGTTGTATTATTATGAGTAATATGATTTTCTACGATATGCTTGCTTCTTACCGGTACAAATAGTGATAAGAATTGATAGGTGGTATGTTAGTCAATTAGAGAGGTCGAATGGGGCACCTCTGGTGGTGTCACGGTTAGCAAGCTAGACTAGCAAACCTACACGAGTGAGTTCGAGTCTCATTGGGTACCCCATTCATTCGGCCTGGTTGGGTGTCCTCGTGGTGTAATGGTTAAAGCGATGAACTGCGGAATCGTAGTATGCGAGTTCGTACTCCAGTCGCGCTATTATGTTCACTTTCGGGCAAATACCCTTGGGAAAGGTATGAACCCCCTTATTCTCCCTCCAGCTATGGGTAAATAGTAGGACGGACTAGGTTCTTCAGCCTTGTAGAGGCAACTAGTCTAGGAGAAGGAAAACTCTGAATTCAAACCTGTTAAACTCCGCTTAAAAATTGACCTTGTGTCATATCCTGTCCGAGCGGAGGGGTTGGTAAATAGTACCCCATTCATTCGGCCTTGTGCCACATCGAAGCAAAGAGCTTCGTAAATTACTATTAGAGAGGTCGAATAAAATTATTAATAAATTTATTGACGTTGGAGATGCAATATTCTGTTTGGGTGCAAGAATTCAAAAACAATATTGATTTGGGGCACGGTTTTTGATGAGTCTAGTGTTATTAACAAGAAGGAGGTTAACTGTTTTAAATTTTTTTAGTATGCCATAAATCTTAAGCATTTTAACCTATCAGTAGCTGATATTGATCTATGGTAAATGTTTTTAATTGAAGTTTCATCCTGTTTATAATTGAAATGCATTTAAGTACAAAATAAACTTGTGAGCGGGGAGCGCTTAGCATAATGCAATCGGTGACTCAAGTTCAAATAGTTGGCGTGGCTGTCGTCAATTCATTTTACGTTAATTTCCTTACGAAAAGCATCTGTTCTTCAACCTCGGCTATGGGTAAATAGTTGGACAGAGGCGTCTTTTCTCGATATTTATCGAGCAATTAATCTCTGAGAAAGAAAACTGTGATTTCATGCCAACGGAACTCCGCTTAAAAACTGACCTTGAGTCATTTCCTACACGTGGCAGAGAGATTGGAAAACGAGTCAAGGAGAATGAAAACTGAATTCATACCAGCTGTGCTCTACATAAAATTAGCCTTGTGACGAATCCTGCTCGTGACGGAAGAGATGGGTAACTAGGTATACTAAAATCGGTTAATGACATCTTATTTTTGTCATGTCAGGATTATTTCTGGTTTTCTGTTTTACGGAAATTCGTTAAGGTTTTTTTTTACTCATTTAAGATATCATGCGCTTAGAGCAACGGTTATCGTCGTAGAAAATGGAATCGATGGCCGGGTTTTAATTCCTGGATGAAGCTATTTGCTTTTCATTTCAAACTAATAATCTTAGAAAAGGCATGAATCTATTTTTCCTCAGGCCATCTCTGGTTAAATAGTTGAGTATACTATATTTTTTAGCCTTGGTTAAGCGACCAGTCTAAGAGAAGGAAAATTTTGAATTCAACCCGCTTAAGAATTGGTCTTGTGTCAGACACTACTGAGGGGGTTGGGGAATTATAGTTAAAATCGCTTATTAATTAAATTTTGCTTTGTCAGGATTATTTACGATTATCTTTCTTTAAACGAAAAGTCATTAAGGATTTTTTCTCGGCCACTTAATATATGGTAAGGGTGGCAAGCTTAATATAACGGTTTTTATTGTTAATTTGTTTTGTCAGGATTATTAATGTTATTTTCATTTTTTAAAAGAAAGAAGGAAGGAAGGTAGGACTAGACAAAAATAAAGCGAAGAATAAGAATAAAAGAGTGAGAGAGAAAGAGAAAGAAAGAGAGAGAAAAAGAGAGAATGAGAAAGAGAGAGAGAGAAAGAAAGAGAGGGAGATAAAAAAAAGAGAGAGAGAGAGATAAAGAACGAGAGAAAGAGAAAAGAGAGAGTAATAGAAAAAAAGACAGGAGAAGTAAAAAAAAAAAAAAAGAAAAGAAAAGAAGATTTAACCGAATGATAAAACTGACTAACATAATCATTCGCCCTCCGCTGGACGCGAGCATTTAGTAATTTGCTAAAACTTTTTTGGCTTAAATATGGCACAAAGCCGAATGAATGAAGCAACCAATTAGACTCGAACTCACTCACGATGGTTAGCGATTGAGTTCGAGTCTCATTGGGTGCCTCATTAATTCAGCTTAGTGCCACATCTTGTAAAAGAAAATGCTTAGTAAATTACTGAATGCTTAATCGCCGGCCCACCAAGGGTTCGCGTCGGATGGGTGTGTAATATAATGACCAAGGGATTTCGTTTCATGCCTTTGGGTTTAGTTAGGCTGAGAACCTTTCGGCTCAGTGCATGGGTTACTTAGGTACAACATTAACGCAGGTGTTCATGTGCGTGCGCGGGCGGAGCGGACGTGTCACTTAGAGATGTCACAATAGCCCGAGATGGGAAACAGGGTTACAGAGTGCAAATGACGTCACGCACCGGAAGTGCGCGGAGGATTTTGGGAGATTTTGAAAAAGTCAGTAGAGTTGAGTTGAGACTAGACACCGGACGAGAAGGGTTGACTTTCGTTTGCTCGTGGAAGCCTTGGGCAGGTGTCGCACAAGATGGGTGGGGGCAGATGAAAAAGCCAGAATAGAAAGATTGTGCCTCTCTCTCCTTATGTCGAAAAACCTTTAAGTTTCGTACCTGAACTGAGAAGTCGTTACGTGTTTTTCGAATTTCGGGATTCCTATGTTCTATCTTTATGGACATTCGATGTACGTTTCACACATAACCATATCATGGCTATGGTACAGGTGTTGTTGAGATGTAATCGTTTGGTCCCAGGGGACCATCTTCTCCAAGCAATACCTACTTTGTTGGGCTGAGGCGCCTCAATATGGGAAATGCCAAAGAGACCAAACATCTTTATGACGGCCACGCATGAGTCTCGATTTGTGCTAGACCCCCCCTACAATAAAATGGGCTTGTACCGCATTCTAGCTCGGTGAGAAATCAGTTAAATCACATTAATTTTACGGGCTCGCTTCTCCCAGTTTTTTGTTTGCAATCAAGCGTGAACTGTTTGTGTCCCCATGATTGTCTGGTCCCAGCGTGGGCCTTCCTCACTGCTTGGCAGGGCCGATTTTTATCGATTGTTACCTGAGGCGCATTTTTTGTGACGGCAACGCATGAGTCTCGATTTGTGCTAGCCCCCCCCCCCACAATAAAATGGGTTTGTACCGCATTCTAGCTCGGTGAGAAATCAGTTAAATCACATTAATCTTACGGGCTTGCTTCTCCCAGTTTTCTGTTTGCAATCAAGCGTGAACTGTTTGTGTCCCCATGATTGTCTGGTCCCAGCGTGGGCCTTCCTCACTGCTTGGCAGGGCCGATTTTTATCGATTGTTACCTGAGGCGCATGAGTATCGATTTGTGCATGCCTCCCCTACCCTGACAATTAAATAACCTAGTGTCAAATTCTGACTTGGTGGGAAATCGATTGAATCCTAACACATTAATTTCACGAACTTTTGCTGTATAGCCATAAAGAATAAAAGAATGGCACTTTCTTTTTACAAAAATATATGCGTCTTTATTTCTCTCGAAAGGGTCGAATCTTCTGTGATGTGTGTGTGTGTGTGAGAGAGAGAGAGAGAGAGAGAAACAGACAGAGACAGAGACAAATATAAAATTAGGACTTGAAGGACTCGGAGGATTTGGACACTTGGACACTGCTATATTGATCCATAACTTCTTCTTAGCCGCTATGTAGGACGCTGCCCGCTCTCTGACACTCTCCGTACTGACCGTTGCAAGACTGCCCGACTGACTGTATCTCACGTTGGCATTTGAATATATCATTTCACAATACCCACACATTTTCGCTCAACTACATGACTGCTTCCGCTATTTACACAGGTGTGTTCTGTGCAGACAAATCTCTTATTGACGGCTCAGTCAAGGGTCAATATGCAACACTTTCCCCCCATGTTTCCTGGAGACCACTTATTGTGAACGCCAGGTGGGTGTCATTTAGCTGATCACCTAGTCCCAAAAGACACTCCCAACCAAGCCATGCCTACTTGGCAGGGCCGAGGTCATCGCTTGGTACCTAAGACGACCCAAAAGGAGTATGCCGACGAGATCAAATGTTTTATGTGGCGGCCACATGTGTGTAAATCTCCACTTGGGTCAAATTCTGACTTTGTAGGAAATCGGTTAAATACCCATTAATAAAGTGCTGCTTTCCTGCTTGACAGAGTTGAATTTATCATTTGGCTCCTGAGGTGCCCGAAAACGGTGAATGTTGAAGGGTTTAAGCATTTTTTGTGACGGTTACGCATGAGTCGATTCATGGGTGCCTCCATAGTATGAAATAACATGGTGAGAAGTTGGATAAATAAAAATAACATTTTGGAGGGCAAACTAAATCATGTAGACGTTAGTAAAGATCTGGTTACAGAGTAAGATGCTAATTAAGATCAAATAATGATTATTTAATAATCACAGAAGATTTAACGCCGCCCAGTCGGCTGGAGCTGTAGACAGCACCTCTGTAGAGGGGTAAGCCCCCACCCACCCTCTCTTTTGCGCGTGGCCTCTTATTGTACAGGGTCCCGATGGCTGAGCAGTCCTTGATCTAGCAACCGAAGTGGTCATGTGACTTGCAACACTCCACTTGGGCCTTTACTGGGCAAGATCTGATCAATCGGCAAGCCCTCACACCGATATGATTGCCTCGACCGTATTCTTTAAATCGCTCTTGTGGCAAACAAGTATCTTACCTTAAAGGTGCTTGAAGTCAGGAGATGAGGGTTGATTGCGCAGAGATAATTATAGTTGAAACCACCCAAAATCTGTCCAAACAAATTATTAATATACGTAATAAATAGCATAATTAACGTTAAATAGCAATATTAAAAGAATTATTAGTGTTGATAGCAATACTTGAAATCATTTAACTGTGTACAACAAATGAAGACTGGCTCGTTTAAAAATAATGCTATAAACTATTCCTTTACAAATATATATACATATACATATATATATATATATATATATATATATATATATATATATATATATATATATATATAAAGGATTAGTTATTAAATAGCCCACAAAGGTTAATATGCAGTAAAACACAACCAAACCAAACAAAACGAGAATATAATGCAAATAACTAAGGGAATTGAGACGTCGATGGAGACTTAGTCTCGGTTTCATACTGACAGACACATAATCTCTGTTAAAATTAAAGGAATGTTGTACTTTTAGGACATCTGAACAGTCAAAGTCCTGTCAGAAATATTAGACAAACATTAATTTTTCTTCTTAAGTATAAAACATTCCTCAATTAAGGCAATTCATCAGTTTTTTAAATACTAATTTTATGGTTTTAGAACGTGAGGTTATGATTTCAATATGTTGAAATGATCTCTGACTTTTCGACACGGATTCATACCAGTTATATTTGCCTTGTTTTTATTATTCCCAAAAAATTGGATTGATTGACGGATTAATATTAACGGCATGTTAACCAGTCTGGGTTTATTTTATGACTAGAAGTTAGGAAATTACATACGTTTATTAAATTCGGATGATTTTTAAACAGAACTATTTGACACACACAAGGGAGACTAACAGGTACTACCAATCCCGGTTTGCGTGGACCTGGGAGTAATGGCAATGTAAGAGTATTCCATAATCTCCAAAGCTCCTGGACTGGAGATGGAGTTCAGTGTTATATCTAGGGCACTTCCTTTTTTTTTGTAAAATATTACCCATCTGTATAAGATTTTAGTTTGCAGTTCTTAAAGTCACATAGAAATTCTTCCACCTAAGAGGACTTTACCCCGATAAGAATTTTCAGCCATGATGATAAGGCAACTCAACTAAAAAAAGTAAAGTTAGTGACCTTAGTTGAGGGTGATCCGAAGACTCCCTTTTCAATTGATACTACACCGAGGTATAGGGGAGGGCGCCTCTCCATTCCCTGGATTGCTCCACTTCACCCTATAATGCTGAGTGTTAAGCAAGGCGGTATCAAGTACCTTTTTTTGAGTCTTTGGTAAGACTCGACCTGGGATTGAACCCTTGTCTCCCGGACCATTGGTGAACACTCTACTCATTTGGCCTTACTCTGACATCACTATCTCTGACACCATTGCTGCCCTCCTCTCAAAGAATGTTTGCTTATTCGTGTTTTCTTAGGGCATTGATAGGTGTTGCAGAAGAAACCATTAGCACAGACTCGAATTTCGTAGTTAGAAAACAGAAATTCCAATCACTTTCATTTTATCCCTCCACCTCATGTCCTATAATACTTTTTAGTACTTCGATGTGTCATATCGAGTGATTCTCCTTTTTCAGGTTCCATAGGAGTGTTACTTAGCTGTGTTCATTTTCACTCCAACTAATACTTAGAGATTGTATTTAGTTACATGATACTTTTAGCAAGCAGTGATACTTAGTCTGACTTATACGGCTGGTTTCAATTCATAGTTTTCTTTATTCTAGACTGGCTCTTTTACCAAGGCTCTAAGGGTATCTCGTGGAGTAGTTGACGTGCTACTCTCTGACAGTGTCATAAGCGAGTTCCAACTCAAGTCACGCTACTACGTTCACTAAATATACATATACATATATATGTATATATATATATATATATATATATATATATATATATATATATATATATAGTCATCCACAGACAGACTGTTTCGTTCAATCAGAACTCTTCAGTATGGCTAGACACGTAGGACGCTCGAAGCCAGGATCGAAACCCGTCCAACTTTACGTTTGACTTAGTCTCAGACCGCTCAGATTGATTCTTTTATAAAATTTTCAAGTGAAGACGTTCAAGTCTTCTCACGAGTCTTCTTATGTCTTGGTCAAGTTGGTAAAAAAAAAATGACCCCATATTAGCCTAAGCGCTTTCGACCATTTCGCTGGTCATTTCGAGGGGTTGTGTCAGATCGTTTGTTACAATGAGTTTTATATATATTTATTTGGAGTGGTTTACATTAATTTGGAGTGGGATTTTTTGAGTTTGTCAGTGTCTTTCTCAAATGTTGTGTATAAATTTACATGTCCATTTCGAGAGTGTCTCTCGGAAAATAACATAACACCTAATAGCTATGTTGAATAAAAGTGACCACACGACCACACCCTTTCGTCGCCTTACCTACCACATCTTCGACATAAGTGCCATAAAACAGCATCTAATGACAAAGCATAACAAAGACACAGACAAACTCAAATCCTCACGTATAAGAAAGATCCTAATTAACAATACAACAATCATATATGAAAATAACAATAAAAAACCGTTTACAAATTCTCGAAGCAATAACAATTGAAATAAAAAAAAAAGCTACGATAAATACAGTAGCATTCACTCCAAGTATAAATATATTAAACGTATTCACTAAATAACCACCCATCTTAACAGAATGAACCAACCCCATCTATAGTTTAAAAAACACTCTAAATAAATATAAACCACTCCAAATAAATATATATAAAACTCATTATAACAAACGATCTAACACAATCCTTCGAAATGACCAGCGAAATAGTCGAAAAGCGCTTGGGCTAATATAGGGTTCTTTCTTTACCAACTTGACCCAGAAGTAAGAAGACTCATGAGAGGACTTGAATGTCTTCACTTGAAAATTTTAAAAAAGAAAAAAATCTGCGGTAATAAACCGAAAAAAAATGACCAAATTCTAAGGTGCATTCTTTTGAGGAAAAGTTTTATATTTCCAAGTGTAATATTCATTTATTCCAAATATTCACATACAAACCTGTTGGCGAGCTTAGAATACATTGACTGTATCTCTTGCAGAGGGATAATATCCCACCACCCAGAGAAAAGGGTGTCCAGTGGATGATACAGAACTTAACTGGTGTCGAAAATACGTTTAAAAGACCGTTTTCAAATTCTTTGTTTCTGAATTTTTTGCCATGACAGAAATGTTTTAGTAAACAAAGCAAATGAAAATCTGTCGATGCAAAATGTATTAAGTGTGAAGGATGTGCCAGAACCCCCCCCCTCTTAATCTATTCATGGATTTGTTGGGCTACAGTCATTGACACACTCATTAGATTTTTACGATAATATTTAAAGAAATTTATCTTACATCACACACATACACACATATATATATATATATATATATATATATAGTAGGGATATTGGGTTGTCTAGTTATGGTTGGATAATCGGTTTAGAAGGAAAAACTCTGAATCCAAAACTTGAGGATTGTTGTTTAGGAAAATCTGTGGGATATAGATGTATCATTCTTCTCTCAGCAGCTTATCCAAGAAGTATGGCTGGTTCTACACAAACATTCACCTACATTTACCAACTACAAACAAATACAATGTGTCAGTAATTCTACAGTTCATATCTTTATCTGAACTCTGATGCCCTCATACATCGAGATCAACGGGAAAATCCATCATATCTATCAATCTATTTATCTACCTATCAAAGTAAATTAACATAAAGATCAACTTATATTTGTTTTTATATCTACTCATAACTGAAACGTAATTACTTTCTGAACAACCTAAAATAAAAAAACATACACACATATCATCATCATCATCTTGTCGTGCCATCAGCAGGGATATCCCTGATCCTCTCTCGCCACCCCTCCCTACTGTTCATCGCCCCCGACAGGTCTTCAGGGCTACACCCCGTATCTACACAGAGCTGCTGTATGTAGGTTCAAGCTGGTTGCCCTGCCTTTGCTCGGCTATGTGAAGGGGTGTACGGGATTACATCACTTATGAACTCGCCCCTACTTCTCCAGCAGTGTCCCGCATGTCTGGTTCGTCTAATTTTGATAGTTTTCGTGATGGGTGGTAGATAGCCGTATAGTTGCTGTTTTGTGGGGTGTTGCCTCCAGGACTTGTTCAATATTCCTCACAGCATTTTTGTGTAGTTGCCGTCAAACTTTTTCTCCATACGTTTAGTTAGCGTCCATGTAGTGCATCCATATAGCAGAATCGACACGGCTGATGCTTGGAAGAAATTGCGTTTTATTTTATCGGTTATGTCTGACTTCCATATGACCGATAGTCTATTGATAGTTGTCCATGCCTTTGCTAGTCGCGTGTCGATATCTGTCTCGGTTGATGAGACACTGCTTCCTAGGTAAGTGAACTTGTCAACTAGTTTCAGATAGCTACCGTTTAGTGTGGAGATGTCGCCTGTTTGATTAAAGCACATATGTCCCGTGTGTGCATTGACAGGGATTCTATATGGATACAGCTGAAGATCCTTCTTTAAGATTCTTCGCAACGATGTACGCGAAAGACCAAGATCTTAGGAACGTTATCTGGTAGACTTTTTTTTTTTTTTTGGACTCCTTCCAACAAAATCTCCCACCGCATCCACATTGTCAGGACATCTTGCAGTCAACTTCCTGCCAGATCTGGGATTTTCTGCATTCTTGTTGAGGTTGTTTACTGACCCTGTGGCTTGAAATTTGTGTCCCCAATGATAAATTTGGTTTTTTCTGGGGATGATTGTTAAAGTTAAAATTCCTACGAAATGTTGCTTGCAGTTTTGAATGATTTTGTCTCCAAATAAGCGAAGCAAAATATTTTTCCTCTCTTATACAAGGCTTTGTGATCGAGTATTAATAGTTGTTGTAGTATACTATTTTTATATCGGAAACGAAAAAGAACACAACATTCTTATTAATAGTTATTAGCAGATACATGGGTCCCAAGTAAATTGAGAAACGCTTTATATATATATATATTTATATTCACAACACCTCTGCAACAAAAGGGATGTGAGATAAGGTCAATGATCAAGATGAACACAAGTGGTTTTAATTCAAAGTTTTCCTTCTCCTAGAATGGTTGTCATACCAAAGATTAAGAGTTCAGTCTGCTCTACTATTTACCCATAGCTGAAGACAGAATTGGTCGTACCTTTCCTAAAGTTATAAGTGAAATGCAAACAGCCTTATTCAGCATTTAAACTCGGGTCGTTCATTTCCTACAGCGATAACCGTTACACCACGAACGACTCCACACACACACACACATATATATATATGGCTTTAATTATGGTGAGAAAATTAACAGTCACCAAGTGTTGCTGATTCTGTGTCTATGCTATCCTAATTCAGATGCAAGTAAAGTTAGTGACCTTTGTCGAGGGTGATACAAGGGCTCCCTTTTCAATAGCTACTACACCGAGATGTAGGGGAAGGAGCTACTCCTTTCCATGGTAACACCGATATTGAGCACTACTTATTCATTAATTCAATTAACAACATTATATATATATATATATATATATATATATATATATATTCCCATATAGCTTTTCCTCCAAGAGTTTCGTTAGAGTCCAAGTGGTAACAGATTGCAAGAATTCCCGTTTTATTTATCTGATTTCAATCTCGTTGATAACCTGTTAATAGCAAATCTTCCATTACCTCTTCGTATATAAACATCGCTTTGAGTAGATTTGATATAGCAGCCGAGGTGTATGAACTGGTCTACTAATTTCAGAGTCACTCCACAAAACAGCAGCCGTATGATAACTTACCTCCTATCTCACAAACCATAACGAACAAGGCATGTTAGCTACGGTTGGTGAAGGAAGGATAAATACGGAAGAGACGTTCCCAATGAACTCCAACTCATTAACACAACTCATAAACACAACATTCATCGGCGTTGGGTGGACACAGGATACCGTCTGGAGGACATACCACGAGCGGTGTCCGATAGGAATGGGTTGTGAGAGAAAGTCAAAGGAATCCGAGCTATCGGCTCACCACGATGATGACAGTGATATATATATATATATATATATATAGACAGATAGATATAGATAGAGATATAAATGAAAGAAAACGAATCGAAAAGATAACGGATATAGAAAGGATTTCAACGCGAATGTTATACACGTGTAACCACCATTCTCGTGTAATTACGCAAAATCAAGAAACGGTTGCTATGACATCTAACGGCCTTTTTTAAATCACAAACTGCACCAAAATGAAGATGAACGAACGTCCAATGTAATGTCCGCTTTTAGTTGATCTTGTGTATACATAGATATATATTTCTTTTAAATACCCTATCCGGTGGCAAAAGCTGCTCGGTAGCGCCAGGAGGGGCAGTACCGTCTTGAGCTACCGAAACTGTGTTATCACCCTGGTTGGCAGCTGATGAGGCTAGCGTATCGCACGTGCTTTCACACGTTGTATGATGAAAAAAAATAGATATATATATCGCTCGTAGTGTAATGGTTATTGTCTTACGAAATGTGCATGGAAACTCGGGTTAAAATCCTTTACAAGGCTGTTTGCACTTCACATAGCACTAATACCTTTTGGAAAGATATGCAACCAATTATTCTCTCTTCAGCTAGGGATAAATAGTAGAGCTGGCTGGGTTCTTTAACCTTGGTATGACAATCAATCTAGGAGAAGGAAAACTGAATTAAAAACTTGCTAAACTCCGCTGAAACATTGACATTGTGTCACATTCTGTTAGTGCAGAGATGTTAGTAAATACACACACACACACACACACACACGCACACGCATATATATATAAAATATGTTTATATATACAGTAGCGAGCAGAAAGATCAGAACGATGTTTGAAAAAAGTCTAAATGTGAAATAAATTTTTATTTTAAAGCTTCATAAAACATTTTTTCAAGGAAAAAAATGGATACGAAGGTAAATTATATAATTCCAAAATATAAAGCTCAATAAACTTATTTTGATAAAGTTATAAGAATAATTATATAACAGTCGAAAAAAAAATGGATGATCAAAAACATCTGAACGATTAATTAAATCCGTAAAATTTAATGATTATTTTGTATAATTAAAAAAAAATTTAAGGTGGGAATATAAAATAGAGTATTTTACTAAATTACA
Organism: Sepioteuthis lessoniana; assembly: GCA_963585895.1. Lineage (NCBI taxonomy): Eukaryota > Metazoa > Mollusca > Cephalopoda > Myopsida > Loliginidae > Sepioteuthis > Sepioteuthis lessoniana. Next base: position 39,761,121 of record OY757942.1, on the reverse strand, counting down.
CAAGCTCTTCACTGACTCTTGCATTGTGAACATGGTGAAAAAATCTGTAACATCATTGGAACTTAGAAAACTAATTGTTAAGTTACGTAACGAAGATAAACTCTCGATTGGGGACATTTCAAAGACGGTGGGGAAATATAAAAGTGTTATTCATAGTATTTTAAGAAAACTTGAGGAAACTAGAACATGTGAAGCCAAGAAACAACCTGGCCGGCCTAGGAAAACTACTGCAAGGAAAGACAGATGGATTGGTAATGAATCACAAAAGGATCGATTTGCGACAGCAACCGCAATCTCTAAAAGAGCTAATGCTAACTTTGCCATTAAAATACCAAGACACACTATTTCTCGAAGACTTAATGAAATAAATTAGAACAGTCGAGAAGCTTCTACGAAGAGTTACATTTCTAAAAAGAACCAAATTAGCCGACTGAAATTTGCCTCTGAACATGTCATATGGACTAAAGAACAGTGGGATTGTGTTCATTTCAGCAATTGAGTTAAAATTTAATCTGTTCGGTTGTGTTGGGAGAAGATTCGTTCGATGCAGTCCTAAGGAATAATTATTCGTCTCAGTGCACTAAAAGCAGCGTTAAATTTGGAGGAGGAAGTGTGATGGTGTTTAGCAGGATTTCTGTTGCTGATACAGGACCTCTTGTCAAGCTATACGGTAAAATTAACACAACTGTATACAAAGAGATATTGAAGAAACATGTTATACTGTAATTAATCAACTATCTGTATTTATGCAAGGTAACGCTCCCTGTCACACGGCGAAATCTGTTAAAACATCTTTCTAAGGAGGATGTTACTGTTATGGAGTAGCCTGCTCAAAGCCCTGACATGAATCCTTTTGAGAATGTTTGGAAGTTACTAAATGAAAGGGCTAAAGAAAATAATCCAAGTAACGACGAAGAACTATGGACTAATTTAAAAGGTGAATGGGAGAAAATATCCGTTGATGAATGCAAAATTCGCTCGTGTAGCTGTTACTGAAAGTAAAGGTTTACACATCAAGTACGAAGGAATTATGAATGTTATTTTCATTTAGATATGATATATTTATTATAATAGTTTTGTTTTGTTAATCCTTCTGGTGTTTTTGATCATCTATTTCTTTCCGAATGTTATATCATTATTATTATAACTTAATCAAAACAAGTTTATTTTTATATCCTTAATTTTCCTTGATGAAATGTTCTATGAAGCTCAAAATTAAAAAGTTCTTTCACATTAAGACTTTTTTTTAAACATCGTTCTGATCTTTATGCTCGCTACTGTATGTAGAGAGAGATACAGACAGATAGACAGAAAAACAGACAAAGACAGACAGAGAATAGGACAATAGATTACTATTTGCTGAATTCGCTTAAGTCTGTTTCATAATACACGGAAAAAAAATAAATCTCTCCAATATTTCAATTGAGACGAGGTTATCTCCCTTTAAAATTTGCATTCAAAATCCTGACATTTTCGTTGGATTTGAATATAAGCAATAAATATCCGCGAAAAATATGTGATTACCACAGCTTGTAAATCATCCCGTAGACCCCACCAGAAAAAAAAAAAATCCTACAGAACAGGCTCAATTTTTTCTTGGAATTTAAGGAATGTTACTTCAAGATAAGAAATCACCTCATTTTGTGACAAACAGAATGAACAACCAGAATAATCAGCTTCGTAAACGCGTCACACCAAAAACTCCAATCAGATAACAGCTTGCCAAGTACATTTTTATTCTAACACCATTTTTATCTGATGGCACAGTGGCCGAATGATTAAATCATTGAACATGAGTAGAAATAAACAAAGATTGTCTTTGTAGTTTACTTTATTCAATAACAGATGTTCAAAACACGTCCGTATCCCCTTTCTTATTCATGACATCATAGTAATAATTTCAATTAGGGATTGAGCAAGTAAACCTTATTACCATGTTTTGGGGGATCATCATCATCATCAAGGTAAGACGACAGCACTAGTTCCTTTAATTCTCTCACGCCAACAGTCCCTATCGGTCTGGCCCAGTCGGCCGGGGCCTTAGAATGCACCAACTGCATCTCCGCAGAGGGGTGAGACTCCCACAACGAGTGTCCTGGATATGACACTAAACAATCTGATTATGAGGATTCAGTAATGCTGGAGCTTTGAGGAATGCAGAGCACCCCTTCATTGCCATCGGTCCCACGTCCACTCTAGTCCAGAGTGGTAGGACCTGATAGGGTCCTTCTATCTACGGGTCAAATAGAACTAAACTGTAATTACACTAAACTGAATTGTTTAAAAATTAACTGTTTTTCCATTTAACAGTGGCAAACAAAAAACTGTGTATTATGCTAAACTGAATTGTTTAAAATAGAACTGTGTGTGAACAAAAAACTGTATTTATCCTAAACTGAATTGTTTGAAAACTTTATCAAAATGACTTAATTCGGCGTTTATTGACATGAAAAGGGTTGATACGCCGTTAAACAAAACCAACCCTATCGTTCATCTCTCTCTCTCTCTATATATATATATATATGTTCAACAACCCCTTCGTACAAGCAGGATGTGAAACAAGGTCTATTTTTAATAATAATGAAGATGAAGACAATAGTTCAATTATTCTAAGTGATCAAAACTAGCAATCTTTGTGCTGGTTTGAAAATTAATTCTATTAAGTGTCAACATAGAATTAATTTTCAAACCAGTGCTAATGTACTTAAATGTCTTTAGCTACTGACACTATTTATAGAAAACCATTTAAAAGCAATCGCTATAATCTTCAACGGTAAAGACGCTCTTACATAGTAGTAATATGCAAAAACAAAAGTTACATCCCTTTTGTAATAGATCCTCCCCTGATGATGGCCCAAAGTCGGGCAGAAAGCACTAGGGATACATAGAACTATGGACAATACATAAATCAATTCCCGCCGAATACGATAAAAGCAATACGGCAATACGAACGAAATTTTATCAAACATAATAGACATTTTCTGTCTAGAAAATGTCTATTATGTTTGATAAAATTTATATATATATATATATATATATATTGAGGTGTGATGATTTTTTGTCGAAATTATAGTCATTCTGCATTTCTGAGTTATCCGATAGGCATGGATTTATGACACGTATATATTCCATAAATAAATAATGGAATATATACTTGATGATGAAGATAGGGAGATTTGATCTTATGTTTTAGATATGTTCAAGGAGAATGTCACGATATTAGCATATGGTTTGGTACCCAACTTAAAGCAAGGATAGAAAGTTATCAGAAGAGATAAATTATCACTTCTAATGGATATGCTCTCTTAGAAAAAAAGTTGTTTTTTATTTAGACGCCCGAAATGTCTAATGCGGAAATACCGACAATTTAATCTGTAGAGATTACGAAGGACGGAGGAGTAAGCATCATTGTGTTGGGCACCTATTGAAACGTTGATTAATCTCCAAACTGTTTTGTACTGTCTCGGCGATTGTTGCTTTCTTTCTACAATAAAATGCACAAAAAAAATTGTGTGCAATGCTCTAAGGATAAAGAGACTCATGTGTGGTAATTTTAAGGAAGAACTGGTCCTCATTTTACCGCCAAAGACTAGAAGGTATAAATATGTGCCATAGGACCAACGTTTTGTGCTGTAAAGAAAGAAGTCCGCATAAAAAGAAATACTCAAGCTCGAAGGTAAGGGAAGAAAATATAGCAGTCGTTTTTATTCAGCTATGATCACTGCAACTCGAAAAGTTCCTTCTTCTCCCTTCCTCTCGATGGTAACGGGATGTGCGTGAGAGCTGGCTGTTTGATACACGCCTGTCACAGTAAGTAGGTCGTAGCAGCCTGGGATATGACGAGTCGGGGCCTCCGGAACCTTTAACGCACCCGTTTTGATAACTGCCTTCAACTCTGCCAAAATCTCATTACTTGTTTTCTTATCTAGAGATTTTGGAGAATAAATCGAAGATCCTCGAATATTCGATGTCACTAGTGAAACACGTGATGATACATCTGTCATTATTTTTAAAATCACGTCTAACTTTGCAGGTCATTCCGCCCGCACGCGCTAGTCTCGTGACACCTTCACCGATTGACGACAGCGCCCGTCCGTAATATTACAAATAGACCCAATCCCCACTATAACTCAGTAGGAGTCCAGCAGCCTCATAGCCCAGACAAACGAAAGTATCAAGCTCAAAGTTTCACGACGGTAAATAAGTTTTTTATTCTAAGAAATTTCACGTCAGAGGTTTCCATTAAGTGTATTGCTTGAATGTTGTAACGAAATTTGTGTAATGAATTCGTAACGGAATGTAGCTTAATGTTCCATAGTCAGATACGGCTATGTGTGAAACGTACATGGGATGTTCATAACATATATAACATAGAACATTGGAATCTCGAAACACGAAAAACACTTACGACTTCTTAGTTCAGGTACGAAATTTTTTATTACCTTTGAGTATAAAGGTTCTTCGACATAAGGAGAGAGATACACATTCTTTCTATTCTGGCTTTTTCATCTGCAATCACGTGTGACACCTGCCCAAGACCTCTGCGAGAAAGCAAAATTCAACCGTCTTCTCCCGAGGCAGGTCTCAACTCAACTCAACTGACTTTTTTCAAAATCCCCAAATCCTCCGCGCGCTTCCGGTGCGTGGCGTCATTCGCACTTGCTAGTCCCGTTTCCCATCTCGGGCTATTGTGACATCTCTGAGTGACACGTCCGCTCCGCGAGCACGCGCGTGAGCACCCGTATTAATGTTGCACCTAAGTAACCCATGCACTGAGCCGAAAAGTTCTCAGCCTAACTAAACCCAAAGACATAAAACGAAATCCCTCGGCCATTATATTACATTAATATAGTAGCAGATGTGTATTCTAAGTACAGTGATAAAAAAGATAATGCTAAAATGAATAAAAATAAAACAAGTAAACAGCAAGATAAATAACAGGAAGATGAGTTGAAACAGACGTTGTCTTTTTTTATATATTATTTCTTTCGTAATGAGTAACACTTAATAAAAGATATAAGTATTAATTATTTCAAGTGGACCATGTTGAGAAAAGTTTTACTACTTCTTTAATGTTTATTTGCGTGCTTGTCCTGACTTTCTAGAAACCATGATACAAATGGGTGTTTATTTTTGATGACACACGTCTGTTAGGAACCTTTACAAAGCGATAAATTTTCTATACTCTTTTAGTTGAACTGAATTCTCATTTAACAGTGAGCAAGTGTTACGTTATGTTAGGAGTGGATGGCGCTGCTTAGTTTAAATAAATAAATTGAATCACCGGTCCCCGCCTCCACACACAAACAAAATGAATTCTTTCAAAAATCCTGACAGTGTAGCGTCCATCCTTTGAAGTTCATGCTGGACAGTCATAAAATTTAGGTGAATTTTTTAAGTAGTTAGGGGAGATACCTCTCGGATAGCAGGTCAAAGAGTATTCGAGGCAAGGCAGTATCCGACCGTCAGAGAAAGTGGATGACCGCCATAGTGTGTGTTTCAACAATGGAGAGCGTATCTGACCGTCAACCTAGACAGACAAGAAAGTTTTGATCACTCAAATTGAAGAGTCTAGCAACTGGTATCAGAAGATAAACACAAGAAACTCCTAATTGCCCCCCTCTCTCTCTCTTTCTCTTTCTCACTTTCAAAACAAATCTGTTGGAGTGTCCCCTATAGATGGACTCGTCCTCATGTGACATATACCTACCGAGCTCTCTACTGCGCAGTTGCAGTCTCGGTCCTGTCTCAGCGAGCCGTTACCAAGAGCGGTAATATTCCTGATTCTTAAGCTGAGGAGGGATTTCTCCCAGCTATCGTTTGTGTATGTACTATTTGCCTTCAATATATTTCTTATCACTTATTTCTGTGTTGTGTCATCATTTGAACCTCCGCTTGACCGTAACACAATCGTATTTTGATTAATTTTAATCCAACTATTATATTAACTGTTGGCGTCGGTGAGTCTTAACGTGACAAGAGAAATATCTGACATCCAGAAAGAAGTCAGGAACCTGTTTGCTTCTCGGGAGACCAAAAGGCGACAAAAAATTAACTGTATAAAAGACACGTAAAAAGCCACTCTTAGAAAAACCCACACCCAACATTGTAGTCCGAAGTGGCTATCCATCACATGCCCCTCAAAGGACAAGGCACTCAGTGATTTGTCACCGCGAATACTGCTGTACAGAAATAGTACAATCTCCACGCAAAATTTATCGTATTTTGGTCACTTACCTAACTCCGGATTATTAAAACGTGACTATGAAAACAGTACTCCAAAATTTTCCCTGTCTTTTCCGTACAAATAGTTTCATTTTATCACGATTTTCATGAGCAATATATTTTACTGGGAAGTACCTATACCTTTGCATCTAATTACGTTACTTCGTGTCATTTCGTACTTTCCAGGGCGACACTTTATTATGTCAGCATTTATGGTTCAATACAAACTTATATAGGCTGTATCGAAGTAAGACTTCTAACGATACTCTATCGGGGAATTAGAGACTTTCTTTTAGAAGTGCAGCAGGGGGGGATTTGTCGGCCGTCCCACTATCATGACGAGTGTGGCACTAGGCCTTTTTTAAGGTAGGTCTGGGCGCAGGACTGTAGCACAGACACCTCCAGCAGCTCCAAAAATGCCTCGGGCCCCGTCGGAATTCACCTAAAAAGGGGGCGCCTCAGGCGTCAGACGATAAACCTAACTTCTCCAAGGAGGGTCAAAGCCTGCGGGGACGGCCTTCTGACGCTCGGGGTAAGTCCAATGGCATGACACACCCGACCAGATCCGGCCAAAGTGTAACCCATCAACTGGATTCAGCTGATTGAAATCAGTGCAGATGCAACTTTAATATCCAACTCGATTTCAGCTCGAAATATTATATACGAGGATCATTAAATAGGTTTCCAGACTTTTTTTGTGTGGTCACTTTTATTGATAGTAAACACATGAAACTCTACTCCCCTTCAAAGTCATCTCCTCCGGCTGCAATGCTTTACCGTTCCAACAATGTTTTACGGTTCCAGCAACCTCTGGAAGACCCCATGGAAGTCTTCTTGTGTGAGCATATCAATGACCTTCGTCACAGACTCTTTCATCTCCTTAATTGTCTCATAACGACAGCCTCAGAGCTTAGGGAATAACCAAAAGTCACAGGGAGCAACGTCTGGACTATAGGGAGGCTGAGCAACTGTCTTGATGTCCGTTCATCTTGGTCAAATAGTCTGTGACAAGGATGGAGTTGTGGACTGGTGCATTGTCCTGGTGGAAATGCCACTGACCCGATTTGAAGAGTGCTGGCCTCTTCCCAAGGAATCTCTTCCTGAACTCCCTTAAAACCTCTAACACTTTGGCCAATCAACTCTGGTGTATTGACTTCACAGACTCCCTGCCTTCCTTGAATCTCTTATGCCACTCAAAAACTCATGCTCGATTCATGCAAGATGGTCTAAAAGCAGTC
>OY757942.1:39711158-39748658 GCA_963585895.1 Sepioteuthis lessoniana | reverse complement strand
ATAGCTACTACACTGAGGTGTTGGGGACGGCGCTCCACTTTACCATTGATACATACCTTATAATGCTGAGTGTTAAGCAAGGAGGTATCAAGTACCATTTTTAAAGTCTTTTGGTGTGACCCCGGTCTCCCGGACCACTGGCGAGCACTCAACCCAATAGGCCAATGAGCCGGTAGTTTAGTATAAGTACTGTTTTTTGTTTACATACAGTTAAATGGAAAAACAGTTCTATTTAAAGCAATTCACTTTGGCATAAGTTTAGTTCTATTTGATCAATAGATAGGTGTTACCACTCCGGACCAGAGTTAACCAAGGAGTGATGGCATTAATGGGGTACTTCGCATTCTTCAAATCTCCAGTGTTACTAGAGACTCACTATCAGATTGTTTACAGTCATGTCCAGGACACTCATTGCGTTGCATACATATATATACTGGATACATACCGACCCAATGATAACAGACACAGTAATAAATGACGCATGATAAAGACGCAGGAAGGAAGACGCAAGAAGACTTCTTTAGAAAAATATTCACCTCTCACTTTATTGCAAGGGTTCGAAAGGGTTGTTCAAGGTTTGCATGTGAGAGGGTGCTGGGGACCGAACATAAACTTCATATTTTGACCCCACTGTTATGACCGTCACGTTGTGTCTTTCTTGTTCTCCTGATGTTGGGGGTCAACTCCATCGGGGCTTTCCGAGGGCCCCCTCGGTCGGGTGTGGCTTTCCCTACCACATCTGGTCTCTAGCTGTCTGGAATTCTACTGGCAGCTACTTTGGCACCCAACTCAACTCAATTATATAATAATTCAACGCCCACACGATCGCCCACTGGATCTTTGAAATTGAACGTTTAATCGTCATCAAGCGGAAATAACTGTCATGCAGTTCACAGGTCACTCTCTTCCGGTGCATCACTGTAGTGGCACCGTGGGACCTTCACCTTGTCCCATATTATAAGCCTTAATCCGCCCACGCGATCTCTTTCGATTACTGGCTATTGGAATATGTCACTTCCTTCCGGTGTATCACCTTGGAATAGCATTTTTGGACCGGTTCGAAGGTCAAAATATAACAATTGAAGCAATCGGTGTATTCTGTAGACCCAGCTGACTGGGTATCAAGTGATATGCTTTATACTATATCAATACAGGTCAGCAACAGCCTAAAGTTATTTCTTGAATCTATGTGAATATATCTTAACTATTTGGCATCGAAAATGTAAGCTATGAAAGAAAAATGGTTTTAATTGGGGTATAGCTTATAAATTTGGTTTGGTTTGGGTTGGTTTGGTGTGGTTTCTTTGTTTAATGGTATATCAGCCTTTGTGAGTAATTTAATACCAAAACCATCCTTGTAAAAAAAATGTAGCGGGACTATTTAACTCATAACTAAGAAGATAAGGTGGTTTATACTTTTCCCAAGGGTATTAGTCCAAAAGATAAGGTAATATCACGACTGCAGATTGAACTCGCCTACAACGATGTAGCGGTCCAGCATTATAACAACTATAACACTAGGACTCTCCCTTGTGAATTTGGTGGATTGGATCAGGCAGTATATTCGGGTAAAATCTATTTCAGGGGTTGTTCATTACAACATAAACTAGATCTAGTTAAGTAAAACCAAGGTAATTTTTTTTTTATTTCAACATTCCCAAATATACCTTGAGCATGATAAAAATCCAACTCAGTCGGCTGGGGTTGTAGAACAAACCGACTGTATCTCTACAGAGGAGTAAGACCGCACCCACCCCCCAACGAGTGTCCTACATATGACATTAAACAATCTCAATCTAGTCGGGTAGGGCTGTAGAATACAGCGTCTGCATCTCTGTAGAGAGGTAAGACCCCCACCTAAATGACTTGATCAGTATGGTATTGAATCTGAAAAATCCTGATTAAAATGGAAAGCACCTGTAACTATGGAAGGAGAAGAATCGATGAGAGTTGAGAAAAGTCTTCTAATAAAATGAAGATAGAGAGGAGAGAAAAGAGAAACGTGGTCAACACATTGTTAAAGGCTGACTAATGAAAAAATCCATCACTGAATTAAAAGCTTAACAAAACACTAACCGCCAAACAATATTAGTATCATTATCATCTAGCTCATAAAAAAATTATTCAGTAACACTGAAATCAAAATCACATATTGATACTAAAAGTGTTGTTAACACTCAGCAGGCTTTAGATGTGCCGTGGCGTAAAGGTTATCGTCGTAGGAAATGGACACAGCGATTCGCGTTCAAATCATCGATTAGACAGTTTGCATTTCATATAGCGCTAATGTAATATAATGGCCGAGGGATTTCGTTTTATGCTTTTGGGTTTAGTTAGGCTGAGAACCTTTCGGCTCAGTGCATGGGTTACTTAGGTGCAACATTAACGCAGATGTTCACACGCGCGCGGGTGGAGTGAACGTGTCACTCAGAGATGACACAATAGCCCAGATGGGAAACGGGACTACATAGTGCGGGTGACGTCACGCACCGGAAGCGCGCGGAAGATTTAGGGGATTTTGAAAAAGTTAGTTAGTTGCGTTGAGTCCTGCCTCGGGAGAAGACGGTTGACTTTCGCTTGCTCGCGGAGGCCTTGGGCAGGTGTCGCACAAGATGGGGGGGGGGAGATGAAAAAGCCAGAATAGAAAGAATGTATATCTCTCTCCTTATGTCGAAGAACCTTTAAACTCAAAGGTAATAAAAAGTTTCGTACCTGAACTGAGAAGTCGTAAGTGTTTTTCGTGTTTCGAGATTCCTATGTTCTATGTATATATATATATGAACATTCTATGTCCATTTCGCATATCCGTATCTGACTATGGTACACTAATACTCTAGGGAAAAGTGTAAATTAAATTATTCTCCCTCCAGTTATGGCTAAATAGTAGAGCAGACTGGATTTTGTAGCCTTTTTTAGGCCACCAGTCGAGGAGAAAGAAAGCTGAATTCAAGCCAGTTAAACTTCGTTTAAAAATTCACCTTGTGTCACATCCTACCCGTACGGAGGGGTTGGGTAAATACATAAACTCATCCGGCAATATTTCAAATGAGATGGGGATGGCACTACATTGAAAACAGAGGGCACCTCTGGTGGTGTAATGGTTAGCAAGCTAGATTAGCAAACCAACACGAGTGAGTTCGAGTCTCATTGGGTGCCCCATTCATTTGGCCTTGTGCTACATCGAAGCAAAGAGCTTCGTAAATTACCATATTAAAAATAGAACGAGATTTACGAAATAAAATCATGTGATTCGCACTTAATCGGTTTCGTTTCCAGTTTCTTTATTTAACGGCATATCAACCTCCGTGGGTTATTTATTGCCAAAACCAAAGTTGTAGAAGAACATTTTTTTGCTTTGGTTTCTTTGTTTAATGGTATATCAGCCTTTGTGGGTTATTTAGTGCCAAAGCCATTCTCCTAGAAGAACAGTAGTGGTACTATTTAACCCATAGCTGGGAGGATAAGGGGGTTCATACCTTTCCCAAGGGTATTTGCCCGAAAGTGAACGTAATAGCGCGACTGGAATACAAACTCGCTAACTACGATTCAGTAGTCCATCGCTTTAACCATTACACCACGAGGACCCCACCCCCAACCAGAAGAACATTTGTGGTACTATTTAACCCGTAACTGGGAGGGATAAGATAAGGGAGTTCATTCCTTTTCCAAGGTTATTAGTTCAAAAGAGAACGAAATAGTACGGCTGCTGGAGTTCGAACACGCTTACTACTATGTTGCAATCTTGCATGTTAACCACTACACCCTGAGCACTCCCCCTCCCTACAGTAAATCGCTTATATTGATGCTAAATCCACTCTGATTATTCTTCTAACACGTCAAAATTTTACACAATGTACAGCGTATACCACTGGTAGACCCGTTAAAAGATCTAGTAACTTTCTACAAAAAAACTCTTTGAGGTGCGCTTAACTTAACGGTTATCGTCATTAGAAATGGAATCGGCGACTCGATTTCGAATCCTGTACGAGGCTGTCTGCGTTTCAATTCACGTTAATACTTTTGGAAAAGGTCTAAAATCCATCTCTTATCCCCCAGCAAGGGGTAAATAGTAGACTGGGTTCTTTAGCTTTTTGGTTTAGTTTGGTTTGATTTTATGGCATCTCAACATTTGTCGGTCATTTAAAGCCAAATCATGTTTCTTCGAACGAATTGAGCACTCTGGTATCCAGTAAGATACAAAATGTAAACAAACTAACGCTGCTACTTAATACCTTATAATTCCCTAGCTGATGTGGTTCGCTTGTTGGCTGATCGGAATGATACTAAGTCTAACGTAAAGTTGAGCGGGTTTCGCTTCAAGCGTCCGGCGTGTCTAGCCACACTGAAGAGTTGTGATACAACTAAATAGTCTGTCTGTGGATGACAATATATATTGAATATATATTATTTGTTTGAATGTGGTTTTATGACATATCAACCATTGTAGATCATTTAATAACAAATCCTTTTTATACATATATATAAAATATATATGATTTGGTTGGGTTGGGTTTTATAGCATATCAACCATTGTAAGTCATTTAGAGCCAAATCATGTTTATACATATATATTTATTGGATATATGATTTGCGAACATATTTTGTTGATAGAATTTTTAAAAGAGCCTGAGCTTATTTTTTTTTTTTTTTGTCCACTGTCGAATCGTTTCATGTATTGCTATATAACAGTCACAATTTAACATCAGTCATTTGTTTGCACATATCTAAATAAATATATCTGATATCTAAGAGAGGAGTTTATCGGTGATTTCCTCTCAAAATGAGTAAGAATTAATTTGTTTGCACACTAGTATCGCTATGGTGTCTGCATAGTTAAATGGTTTCAATTATTGCCATCAAACATATAGAAAAAGCTTGACAGCAGCTACACAGGAATGCTGTGAGCAATATTGAACAAGTCATGTAGGTAGCACCCCACAAACCAGCAGCTGTACGGCAACCTACCACCCATCAAGAAAACTATCAAAATTAGACTAACCAGACATGCAAGACACAGCTAGAGAAGTAGGGACGAGCTCATAAGTGATGTACTCCTGTGGACCCCTTCACATGGACGAGCAAAGGCAGGAGGACCAGCAAGAACCTACATACAGCAGCTCTGTGCCGATACGGGATGTAGCCCTGAAGACATGCCGGGAGCAATAGACGATAGAGTGGGTGGCGAGAGAGGGGCAGGGATATCCGTGCTGATGGCACGAAGTGATGATGATAATGATGAATACATATAATTCTATTCAACATTAATCATTTGTTTGCCGACAGTGTTGTGGTTACAAGTATGATGTATCACTGACAATTCAATTAAAGATCAGTCATTTGTTTACACACGGTTAAATGATCAAATTGTCCCATTTGACCCACGAATAGGCCCCTATCAGGTGATACCACTCTGGGGTAGAGAGGACCTAAGTGCAATGATACTGAAGAGGTACTCCGCATTCCCCAAAGCTCCAGAATAACTGGAGCCTCATCATCAGATTGTTTAGTGTCATATGCAGGACATTCGTTGAGGATGGGGTCTTACGCCTCTGCAGAGATGTATTTGGTGTATTCTACAGCCGCAGCCTACAAGGTTATTTTTAGCCTTCGTTAGACAAACAATTTAGAAGGAAAATTCTGAATTCATACGAGCTTTAATTCGCTTAAAAATTGGCCTTGCGTCACATTCTGATTGTGGAGATGGTATTGGGTAAATATATACATGCAATATAGGCGTATTTGGCACAGTAAAAAAAAGTAAAGTTGGCGACAGTAGTCGAGGGCGACCAGAAGGCTCCCTTTTCAATAGCTACTACACTGAGGTGTAGGGGAGGGCGCTACTCATTTCCCTGTATTTACCCTTGATACGTACCTTATATTGCTGAGTGTTAAGTAAGGAGGTATCAAGTACCATTTTAAAAGTCTTTGGTATGACGCGACCTGGGATTGAACCCAGGTCTCCCGGACCATTGGCGAACACTCTACCCACTACGAAACGGTAAATACATCCACATAAAAGTTTAGCTCATGAATCACTCAGTGGGTCTTTAAAACAATTGATGTCATTAGGTTTGGCACTATATTGCATCTGACGATAACGCTCCCGTTGCAGATATTTTGGGAGTTTTGGAGTACCCCTTCAGAGCCTTTACTCTCAGAACCACTTTGGCTCAAAGTGGTAGTAACTATTAGGGTCAAACCGATATGGGAAATAGGTTTGTTCAAAAATTACTCGTATTCAGTAGGAATACTTGATGCTATATAATTGTAAATCATTTATGTTAAAAATAGTTACTTGAAGCTATAATTCTTTACAAAGGATTATCACCAGTTACTTGAAACCATATAACTGTGTGGAAGCACATGACTGTCATTAAATAGTAATAATTACTTGAAACCGTATCATTATTGATATTAGATAGGAATAATTTAATTAATACAACTGTATTTAAATGGTTGCCAAATTGTATTAGATAGAAATAATTGATATGATATAAATGTGCCCGTGGTGTAATGATTATCGTCGTAGGAAATGGACACGGTGACACGAGTTCAAATCCTAGACGATACTGATTGCATTTCACATAGCACTAATACCCTTGGGAAAGGTAGGAATCCAATTATTCTCCCCCCAGCTATGGGTAAATAGTAGGACAGATTGGGTTCTTCAGCCTTAGTGAGGCAACTAGTCTAGGAGAAGGAAAACTCTGAATACAAACCTGTTAAACTCCGCTTAAAAATTGACCTTGTGTCATAGCCTGCTCGAGCGTAGGGGTTGGTAAATATGGTAAAGATGGTTGGGTTGGGTTGGGCTTTGTGGTATATCAACTATTGTCGGTTATTAATGCCAAATCCTCTTTATATATATATATATATATATATATATATGATTTGCAAACACATTTTGTTGATAACATTGTTAAACGAGCCTGAGTTCTTTTTTGCACACAGTTAAATGGTTTCAAGTATTTCAACACAACAGTCACAATTCAACATCAGTCATTTGTTTGCACATAGTTTTTTCTAATTGGCCTATAGAGAGGACCACTTAGGGGCTACGACTCTTGGTCAGAGTGGACCTGGGAGCAATATCAATGAAGGGGTTCCCCACATTCACCAAATCTCCTTGCCATCAGATAGTTTAATGTCATAAACAGGACACTCGTTGGGAGCAGGGTCTTACCCCTCTGCAGAGATGCAGTTAGGTGCATTCTACAGCCCTAGCTGACTGGGCTATGTGTGCAAATAAACAACAATACAATAAATGTAAATATAAACCTCTCAACATAAGCCGAAATGGGTTGACGTGCCGTTACAATCAGTCAATTAACCAGTCTTATTCTATTAGCACAAAATAGCCTTAGACAGATTGAAATGCCGTAAAATCAATCGATCTACATTGTGAAAAGTTTCATAAAAGGAATGGCCGGCGATGATTTTTGACTCCGCAAGCTAAAAGCAAAACAAATATTATTAAGTATTACTTATGTTGAGCAAAGTGATACGGAACTGAAAATGGATTTTTTTCCCCTGGAAGTGAAGTTAGAGGATTGATTTCTGTGCACAAGTTTCGAGACAACCTTGACCCTCTTAACCTGGCGATATAGGTTCACTCGAATTAGCTATACATAACATTTTTGGTCTAATAGAGATGAAACCCATGTCAATTTAATGAGCTACGTACTACGTAGTCCTTCACGAAATGTGACACGGAACCGGATGTCTCAAATTGCATCACTTGCTTTCTCAACACATTCACTTTTTCAAACGGATCTAGTGACGTAAACAATGTGAATGCTAAGAGGTGTGACCATGATATATCTGTGCTACAAAAGAAATTTCAAGACCAGTGCAATCGAAAAACCATGTGCAAATACTGCTGCTGCTAAAAACTAACAACGAAGCTCATGTGCAGATGTCTTAAATATTTCTAAAGTGATGAGATATGAACAAAATTTATTTATATTTTCAGTTACTTTTCATATTCAAATTTTCCTGGAACATAAATAAACCATCATCTAATATAATATTTGCATTGAAAATGAATATATTACAGCTTCGTACATAAATTATCGACTATGTGCCAAACTAAGTGATGTGAATACAGTATTGATATTGCCTGTTTTTTTTTTACCAGACTTTCTGGCGTTCGTGCAGGGCAGTTGTTTGCTAAATATGATACTTTTGCTTCCGGGGGCCATCCTCACTGGTCTTCGTCAGCTTTCAGGACTAAGTTTATTACTTGGTGCCTGAGACTCCCCATTAGGGGAGTGCCGATGGGGTCAAGTATTTTTGCACTTGCAACGCATTCATCTCGATTCGTGTGCGGCCCCCGCCGTAAAACAGCCTTGTGCCATATTCTGACACGGAGGGATATCAGATAAATCGCAGTATCGCACATAAATTATCGACTAAGTGCCAAAATAAGTTATGTGAATACAGTATTGATTTTTCCCTGTTTTTTGACCAGGCCTCCTGGCATTCGGGTCCGGGAAAGGTATCAATGACAAGCATAAATTCATATTGCACTAGATCTTCGAATCTAGCGAATCTATGACCAGTAAGGTCACCTGGCATACGTGCCAGGATACTTCACAGTGACTATCATAGTAAACATTACACTTAGTGATCCTACGACCAACATTGACCGGCAGTGATCTCCCCTTCCCCTAAACCACCATGATAAAAATATCTTGTCAAATCCTGCCAGGTGAGAGGCACTAATAAAATGTCGTACAGTATCTTCCACAAATTACTACACTACTAGTAATTTTTCATATAAGTAAACTTTCTTGGAAACCAAAGATACCTAAATTTTATTATCTCTTGGAACAATCTGCAAAAAAAAACGGTTATTATTAGAAATTATTTATTATCAAACTTCACAGTATTAAAACTCTGACCAAAACGTTCTGTCAGCTTAGCTTAGTATACGCTGAAATGTCTTCATGACAGAGAGGTAAGACACCCATTGCTAAAAACCGGGCGTCCTGGGCATGACGCTAAACTGTATCTGGAGCTAAGTCACCAGTTCTAAAGTTCTGACGAGTATTCCCATTACTCTCAGGATCACTCGGAGCGGTTATACCTGTTATAGTCTGATCCATGGATCAAATAGATCTATTTGCAAATTATTTGTATTTGATAGGAAAACTTGATATCAGATAATCGTATCCAAAAAATTTCTTAAGAAACTATCCAATAATGCAACGTACGTAATTCTAGGCATAAAAAACCTATGACAGGTTGACATACCGTTAAAATCAATCAATCATTCATTAAACAAAAATAAATCTTTTAGTAGGATATTTGCTGTGAACATGAATATACTACACCCTCACCCATAAATATACTACACCCATAAAGAAGCGACCATGTGCTAGACTAATATTTTTTGATCCATGGCAAAAGGGAGAAGAGATGGATTCATGCCATTCCCGAGATGATGTATACCATGTGACCGCAAAGAGCCCCACTCGAAATTTAAACTCGGCTCGCCGGTTCCATTTTTCGCGCCAGTAGCCATTAAGTCACACTCATGTCCTTCTGCTGCAAGGTAAAGTGGAGAGGAATAGAATTAGAAAGATTATGATGCGCCAATATTTCTAGTGTGTTTGACCTCCAAGTAAATACGCAACTTTTTCGGTCAAGAGACACGATGACCTTATATATACGCACAGACACAAGATAGATAAGTTTAACTTTGATACGGAGGCTTGGAAATGTTAATTCACATTCAGTTGGCAGAAACAAACACGTTATTTACAATTCATAAGAAAAACGATGGGTATTTATACTCCCACGTGAGTTTACGAGTTATCACGATTAAGCATTTAAATCTAGTGTGAATTCGAGGGAATTATATGTATGTACAGGGTCTTTTCAACCGGGACATTGGCCCAGCGGTTAGAGTGTTCGCCAATGGCCCGGGAGACCTGGGTTCAATCCCAGGTCGAGTCATACCAAAGACTTTAAAAATGGTACTTGATACCACCTTGCTTAACACTCAGCATTATAAGGTACGGTTCAAGGGTAAGGTGGAGCAATCCTGGGAATGGAGTAGCGCCCTCCCCTACGCCTTGGTGTAGTAGCTATCGAAAAGGGAGCCTTCGGGTCACCCTCGACTATGGTCGCTAACTTTACTTACAGGGTCTTTTAGGGAAGTCAACTAACGATTAAGAAAAACATAGCCAACCAAAGCGCCTTAGTCCCCTTCAAAGAATACATTTATTTACCCAACTCTCCTGCCTCGGGTAGGATGTAACATGAAGCCAATTTTTAAACGAAGTAAAGCTGGTTTCCTAACCAAAGCTAAAAAAACAAACAAACGACCCCTCAATTCACTCATCATCATCATCATCATGTCGAGCCACTAGCACGGATATCCCTGACCCTCTCTCGCCACTTTTCCCTATCGTTCATCACCTCTGGCAGGGTCTTCAGGGCTACATTCCATATCCTCGCATAGCTGCTGAATGTATGTTCGTGCTGGTCGTCTTACTTTTGCCCGGTCATATGTGGGGGTCCATAGAAGTACATCACTCATGAGCTCGTCCCTGCTTCTCCAGCAGTGTCCTGCGTGTCTGGTTCGTCTAACTTGGATAGTTTTCGTGATAGGAGGCAGGTGGCCGTATAGTTGGTGTCTTGTGGAGTGTTGTCGCCAGGACTTGTTCAAGAATGCTCGCAGCATTCTTGTGTAATTGCCGTCTAGCTTCTTCTACAGCCGTTTTGTTAGCGTCCATGTAGTGCATCCATACAACAGTATCGATACGACAGCTGCCTGGAAGGAACTGCGTTTCATTTTATCGGTTAGGTCTGATTTCCATATGATCGATAGCCTATTGATGGCTCTCCATGCCTTTGTTAACCGCGTGTCGATGTCCTTTTCGGTTGATGAGACGCTGCTTCCTAAGTAAGTGAATTTGTCTACTAGTTTAAGAGGGGTTCTGTCTAGTGTGAAAATATAACCTGTTTGATTATAGCACATATCTCGGCAAGGATTTAAACTCACGTTTCAGATTCCATTGCCTACGGGGCATCCCCGTGGTATAATGGCTAACGCGTTCGACTGCGACATCGTCATAAGCCATTTCGATCTCCGGTCGTTTACTTTTAGACTAATATACTTTGGAAAGCTATGAACTTCCGAATCTTCGCCTCCGCTATGGGTTAAATCGAACGACTGCTGTTCTATGACAAAAATAAATAAATAACCTACGAAGGTTGATCAACAAAAAAAAAAGCAATCCATTTTCTGCAACGATAACATTTACATTAAACGATAGGTCTTTTTGGCGTAGTGGCTAACGTGCTGGACTGTTACATTGTAGTAAGCGAGTTCGATCTCTAATCGTTCACTTTCGGACTAGTATGCTTGGTATGAACCCTCTTATCCACCAGAAATAGAAGTATCAGTATCGCAATGAACTGCAGTTACAACTAGAACCCGGTGACTTCACGATTTGTCTAGTAAATAAGTAAGTTTAAACTTATTTGCATATACAATTTAAATCGTTGAATGTTAACGGGTTCATTTTGTAACATTTTTAACAAATATTTTGAAGAAAGGAAAACTTTGTGGTTTGTAGATATTTTTTTTATCTATAATAGCAATTTTAAAAGACAGGAAATTTCAAGTGACTAATTTCTTAGTAAAATTTGACTTTCTTTTTAATAAGTTTAGAATACACGATTCAGTATGAAAGTGTTTTTTCATTATTATTGGGAATCCAATACCAGCATTATCTGGTTGGCTTTCACTGGGCTATGAGTAACAGCATGTCTCCTCAAGTTTTCAGGACCCTGCTGAGTATTCTTGCCAACCTTAACAATATTGTGGTCAGTCTGGTCGCTTATCCTCCTCTAATTTCTAGTCTCTTTTTCAAGCCTTTGATACCGTTCCAAGTACGCGTATTACAATTGGTATCACTGTCACTTCCATGTTTCCCAGCTTATTTGGCAAAATCTAATTATTTGTCTATCTTTTCGCTCTCTTTCATTTTTATTCAGTGGTCAGGCAGGAAAGCAAAATCTACTTGATTGCAAGTTCTTTTTTCTTGTTAAAACTAGGGTCTGGTTTTTTGGCTGCGATCAAGGAATCAAGTGTACTCCTTGCGAGTTTTTCACACCAGCATTATATGTTTCAAAGGATTCTAAGTGACAGCAAGTTTCCTCGGGGCTCCAGGACTTTACTCAGTATTTTAATCGATCTTAACAATGCCGTAGTTTGGATGGTCACGATTTCTCCTCCGATTTCCAATTCTTCCAGCTCCCTTTCTTAGTCTTTGGGAACCATTCCGAGGGCGTTTGTTACAATTGTTATCACTGTAACTCTTAAGCTTTCTTAGTTCTCGGGCAAGATCTAAGTACTTGTCTCTCTTTTTGCTTTTTTCGATTTTCACTCTGTGGTCTGCTGGGACAGCAAGCTCCACTATTCGACAGCTTCTCTCACTTGCTCTTTTTTTGTTTTGTTAATTATCACAAGGCCTGGTGTTCTGGTTGGGATTAAGTATTCTAAAGGATCTAAACGGTGTTGTGGTCTGGATGGTCTTGATTCTTCCTCTGATCTCTATTTTCCTCAGTTTCTTTTTTCATGTTTTTGGGGGCCGTTCCGACTATAATCGATATCATCATCTTGTTCCTCTACTTTTTAAGCTGTCATGAGTCATTTTGCTTCTTTTTTTTTTTTTTTTATTTATTTTCGCCCAGTGGTTCTCTGGATCGGTAAAATCCACTAGATACCAAAGTTGATTTTTTTTCGTTTTTTTCGCTGGTTTTTTTTAGTGGGGGGTATCAACTGAAACTAGTTCTAGTCTTCTGATCTGGGTTGGGTTTTTTTTTTCATCCTGTTGTATCTAATTCCTTCAAATGTGTACATAGACTCTGCTTAATGTCATTTCAATAAATTCTTCTTAGAAAGGTGTCTAAATTTGCACTAAATTTACACTTTCCACTTCTTCAACAACATTCGTTCATTGAAAAGACTCGTATTTTTGAATGGGTCGTATGTGAATGACATAAGACAGTAACCATCACACTCAATTGGAGGTGCCCGTGGTGTAGTCGTTATCGTCGTAGGAAATGAACACGGCGACACGAGTTCAAATCCTGGACGAGACTGATTGCATTTCACATTGCACTAATACCCTTGGGAAGGTATGAATCCAATTATTCTCCCTCCAGCTATGGGTAAATAGTAGGACAGACTAGGTTCTTCAGCCTTGGTGAGGCAACTAGTCTAGGAGAAGGAAAACTCTGAATTCAAACCTGTTAAACTCCGCTTAAAAATTGACCTTGTGTCATATCCTGCTCGAGCGGAGGGGTGGGTAAATAGTACCATCACACTCAATCAAACAATCTGCAAGATGTTGGTTGCTTGGCTGGTTGGTATTTTATAGCATATTAAACCTTGTAAGTTATTTTGTGCCAAATCCTATTTTATATATATATATATATATATATATATATATATGATGTGTTCGCAAATAATTTCTCGGTAACCTTGTTTTAAACGAGTTCTTAAAACTAATTTGTTTGCACACAGTAAAATAGTTTCAATTATTCCTGTCCAACACTAATAATTCTATTTATCAAGCAGTCTTATGTTAAACAAATAATTTGCACACAGACGTTTGGTTTCAAATAACTAATAATAATCCTTACTAAATAATTGAACAGTTCTATTTGACCCATTGATGAGATCCTAAAATGTACTACCACTCCGAATCAGAAAAGACCTAGGAGTACTCCACATTCCCCAAAGCTCTAAGACTGGAGCCTCACTATCAGATACAGTTTAGTATCATACCAAGGTTCTTACCTCTGTTTAGAAGTGCAGCTGGCGTATTGTACAGCTCCGGCTGACGGAACAGCTTAAATGTACGATATCTGGTAACTAGTCTACATGCTCCAGCAATTTCGGTTCTCCAGTTAGTGAGGGATTTATAAATGCAAACTAGTAAATACAACCACACCTCCGTGGATCTTTATGCTTTTATTCAGGGAATGAATAAAAATTTACTTTTATTTATTCTTTGGGGGTCTACATGGACCACTTTAAAAAAACACTGGTCTAGAGTGTAAAAGCGTTCGTTAAGAGATTCTAGTCGGATTTTACTTGAAAATTACGAGCTCAATCCTTGAACTCAGGTTGAGAGGGAAGTTAAGTGATATCACAAGGGTGAAATAATTACTAGGGTTAAATTGCGACGAAAGAAAATTAATTTCATGAGCTGCAGAATAAGAACACTCTATTTGTCTACATTATAATTTCCGACACACTGCAGATTGCTTTACACATCTTGGTTACTATACTCGTAACGTTTCGACCGCTGTACTCTCCATCCTTTTTCAAGTGTTTTTTGTTGTATACTATTTGGCTATATCTCTGAGATGAGACGTTCTTATTATTATCATTCGCTACACATTACGAACCGCTATGCACATCCTTGTTGCTATACTGACAACGTTTGGGCCGTTATATGTTTCGGCTCTCTGTAGCATATCCAGATATGAATACGTGAAATAGACATATTCATACCGGTACGTAAAACGTTCATAATGTTCATAACGCACATATAGATAACATAGGAATCCCGAAACACGAAAGACTTTACGACTTCTTAGTTCAGATACGAAACTTTTTATTACCTTTGAGTTAAAAGGTTTTTCGACATGAGGAAGAGAGAGGCACAATCTTTCTATGATGACTTTTTCATCTGCCCCAAACCACGTGCGGCACCCGCCGCAAGGCCTCGGCAAGCTCCGAAATTCAACCTTCTTCTTCAGAGGCAAAAACTCGACTCTGACTTTTTTTCAAATCCCCAAAATCCTCTGCGCACCCTTCCGGTGCATGACGTCATTCACATCCTGCGGTCATATTTTCTATCTGGGGTTTCTATTGTGACATCTCTCAATGACACTTCTGCTCCGCACGCGCGTGAACACCTGCGCTCATGTTTGCACCTAACTAACCCATGCGCTAAGCGAAAGGTTCTCAGCCTAGCTAAACCGAAAGGCAAGATATATAAAACAAAATCCCTCGGCCATTATATTACATCTCTTCAGGTGCCTTTTGTAATTCTCAGTAACCTTTCTGAAATTTCGAACCCTTTATTTGAATCATGAGGGTAGACTGTTCTCATAACACCATCTATGCCTTGCAGGTGGCTCGCATGAGCCTCTTTTTTACTTTTTTTCATAGCTACTGAAAACGGGACCAAGAATTGGACTCACAATTTCTAGGCGGTAGTTCGCTCGGATATTTGCCTTGACATATTTCAGCTATATATCCACCTTCTCCAGGTGAAGAAAACTTTCAGGCATGTCTCCACCTAAAGAAGGTCGGTAATACAGCGACCGAAAAGTAATGAGTATAGCAGTCCGCCTTGTGTAGAGAATAATGAGAGCAGTCTACCCACTGTAAACAAAACAAAGGATTCAATTCGACAAAATACATTTGAAGCGGTCAAAAAGTAGTGAATAAAATATTTCTCGACGTGTCGCATGAACAACCGATCTCAGAAATTTAGACAAAATAGGTCAATGTAGTGACCTACTTATTGATAAATTGACGTTTTCATAAATTGACGTTTGAATTAAATTAAAGATTAGTCAATCATTTTGATAATTTTCATAGACGTCAACACGGGCAACTTGGTTTGGTTTAGTTTGGTTTTATGGCATATCAACGATTCCAATGCCAAATCCATTTTGACACATAAAAAAGTTCCATTTCAAACAATTCAGTTTTGCATAAGTACAGGTTTTTGTTTACTCACAGTTCTATTCCAAACAATTCAGTTTAGCATAAGTAAGCAGTTTAAATGTCAGAAACAGTTATATTTCAAACTATTCAATTTAGTCAACAAACTTAAATGGTTCCAAGTATTGCTATGTATCACTAAAAATTCAATTAAACATCTGTCATTTGTTTATACACATTTAAATGTAAAACCAGTTCTATTTCAAACAGTTCAGTTTAGCATAAGTACACAGTTTAGTTCTATTCGACCCATAGATAGAACCTAATCAGATGCTACCACTCTGGGCTTGAGTGGACCTGGTAGCGATGGCAATAAGAGGGTAGTCTGCATTCCCCAAAGCTCTAGCATTACTGGAACCTCACCATCAGATTGTTTAGTGTCATATCCAGAACACTCATTGAGGTGGGGGCTTACCCATCTGCAGAGAAGCAGCTGGAATATTACGCAGCCTCAGCCGACTGGGCCATACATAGGCAACTGCTGTTGAACACACACATGCATGTGCATTCAAAAACACTTCACATTATCTACAAGCAAAAGTTTCGGTGTTATGAACCTTTGTCATTTAAAAACGTCCATGTCGTGGAAACACTCCGACTCTCCGGTAAAGAAAAAGTTCCTGGCACAGCATTTAGTAATGAAAGTCATGCTGAGAGTGTTCTGGAACAGGAAAAGAGCTATCACGGTTGATTTCCTTGAAAAAGACGCAACTGTAAATAGTTCTACCTATTTCCAACTCCATTGGTAATATTTCAGTTTATTTACGGAATGGGCCTTAATATATAACACAGTATCGTTCCCATTGGAATAACCCATAAAAATCACCCTAGTTGCTTTTAAAGACACTTGTTTGAAACATTCAAAAGTTCTCATTTTGGTCTGGTTTTCTTTCGTTTTTTTTTTTCTAGAATTTACATTCAAACTTTCATTGACATCTACCTGTGCCACTAATGTTGAACACACGAGCGCACACAAACGTACATACACGCACACACACATACACTTCACATCACATTCAAACGATGAATTAAAATGTATTTATCCTTCAGTTCAATTCGACGTCTAATTTTGAATGTTTGGCAATACATAGATCTACCATTTCATGGAAGAGTGGACCTGGAAGTAATGTCAATTAAAGGTTACTCTATACTTCCCTCTTACCTCCCAATTTATCGGTTATATAGTGCCACTACTCTTTCTTCTAGAAGGATTGCTTTGGCATTAAATAGCCTAAGAAGGTTTATATGCCATCAAACAAAGAAACTAAACCAAACTATATTCACTCCCCAGATCTTCAGAACTGTAGCCTCACCATCAGGTGCAGTCTACTGTCATACCCAGCACATCTCCTTTTTGACGGGGTCTTACCCCTCAGAAGGGGATGCATTCAACATATTCTTAGCTCTGCCGACTGGGTGGGAGATGTGTTAATTGATTAAAAAAAACAACAGGTTTTTTTAAAAACACTATAAAAATCTCTAATTGTAATTACTTTTTTTATCTATTTCAGATTTGTTCAAGCTTCTTCCGAAGTCGGTTGGTCTTTTTTTCTGAAATAACCTCACTTCAACCCTATCCAGACTGACGTGCATGTTTGAATTTCGTCACCAGTGTCATCACTGTCATTAAATCATGTTTTCACTGAACGCTGCCTGTCGCCTGGGCAAGTTTTACTGTAACGGTCAAGTAAAACTTGTCGTCCTAATCGCAATTATTGCAGTCGGTCTTTATTTTCTATTATGAACATTTTGAATGAAAACCATCGGTACAATTTTTTAAAAATACGAAGAAAGTGAGAAAGGGATCAATATGGACGCCAAAGGATGAAAAAGCGCATTTTAACTTCAGCCGATTTTTTTCATTTAGATAGATAGATAGATAGATAGATAGATAGATAGATAGATATGAACGGACAGCGGAAAGATTAATAGATATGAACAGATAGTAGAAAGAAAGAAAGAAAGAAAGAAAGAAAGAAAGAAAGAAATGACCAGGCTGAGATAGATAGATAGATAGATAGAAGTACGGAAAATGAGATTGACTTGTTTCGCTGTTGGAATAGCGTTCATGGAATGAATCCATTATTCTCCCCAAATGATATCTGAACGTAACAAGGAAGAAAAGTCATTATTTTAATTTCAATTTTTATTTGTTTACTTTCCTTATCCTAAACCCTTCCCCCATAAATAGATATGAACAACTTAGAACAGATAATCTTAAAAGCTCATTTGTTTTCATTAAATCACAGTGTTTATTTTTCCTCACCATTTCCTTCGAAACCCATTCAATTATAAATTCCTTTCACGATGCAATTAGCACTGCCTTGTCGCTTTGCTAAACTGTAATGGGAAATAAACAAAACTAGTTATCGCTTATCTCTTCCTTTTATTTATTTATTTATTTTTTTTTTTCAACTGGTTTGGAGACAGACTTTCTTTACATAAAAAGACCAAATTCTAGTCTCAAGTCTACGCATTTCTTCTATATTCCTCCCATAAGGTTGTGCGCATTTGGTACTGCTTTTTTTGCATTTGAAAATAAACTATGCAGATTGTCTACGTGCCGATACCAACATCGTTCTTACTTATATGAAAATGTTTTTGTAGTTTTGCCTTACACCAGAACATACAATTCAAAATATTTAAAAAGAAATACAATATTCAATTAGAAATTTCAGATATCAAAAATATTTTTTAATCTAAAAATATCGGCAACAAACTCATAAGTATTCGTGAAATCTGAATATATATATATATATATATATATATATATATATATATATATATAAATTTTGCTCAACTTAGTATAGAGCACTTTTTTTGCACTTGTAGCTTAGCTGCATATACAGTGGGTTTTTTTCTTCTTTTGACCTATCAATTGCGCATCTGTTGATTTTTTTCAATTGGTGTCACAGGATTGGCCTTTTCTTTCTTTTTTTTTCCAATATATATAATTTTTTTTCCTTGACAGTGATTCGTTGAATATTTTTATCTTCGATTTACTTGCGGGTTTCTTTCCCTTACCGTAAGTGCTAGTATTCAATAAGTTATTTAGTTATATATATATATATATATATATATATACAAAGTAAAGTTGGCGACCGTAGTCGGAGGCGAACCGAAGATTCCCTTTCCCGAATAGCTACTACACTGAGGTGTAGGGGAGGGTGCTACTCCTTTCCCTGGATTCCTCCACTTTACCCTTGATACGTACCTTATAATGCTGAGTGTTGAGAAAGGAGGTAACAAGTATCATTTTTGAGTCTTTGGTATGACTCGACCTGGTATTGAACCCCGGTCTCCCGGCAAACACTCTACATACTAGGTCTATATGATTACAAAAGTCAGATATGTTGATTACTTGTTAACCTGAGGATTGAAAAGCGAGAAACTCTGAGTTGTGAGATTTTATACTGATTTTTATCTTATCAAAAAATATATTGTTATATTGCTCGGCGTTTTCGTGGATTGAGCACTGTAAAGATTTCACATATTAAAAACTCTTTTAGCGTTAAATTTTAATTTTAATTATAATCTTAGATAGATAGATAGATAGATAGATTCGAATATTTCCTTTTTTTTTTTGTTCTCAGCTAGTTTAGAGTTTAGGTCATCATTAAGTTTTATGAACAGTAGGATGGGGGGGGTAAGTTTGAAAATAGATTTTAAAAGACTTGATATACCACAAAAGAAGCGACTGAAAATGAACTGATGGCATACCGAATCGATTCGTTGAATAAAAACTATGCTTTGATATCCAAGTATCTTCAACTGACCATTATATCATCTCTGCTATCGTAAACACCGGGCAGTAAGCTCTCCATTTGGAAGCTATTTGTTAAGCAAGAACGAATGAATCTTTCGAATTACCCATAACTCTTTTAGTCAAATAATTAACTTTAAATGCGATTTTAGAATACAGAAATATCTCCACTGTTAGTTTCCCATATTTTTGTCCGTATCTAAAATTTTCTACTCAGACAGTGGTGGACAACAAATTTTCTACTCAGACAGTGGTGGACAACAAATTTTCTACTCAGACAGTGGTGGACAACAAATTTTCTACTCAGACAGTGGTGGACAACCTAAATACAAACGCACAAAATAATATTCAATACTAAAAACTTTGTCAATGATGAAAATATTGTTCCAACAATTGGTCCTAACCACAGACGCATAAATCCAGTGTGTGTAAAATCTGAAATAGTTTTCTTACTGAGTTATATGCAGTATGCAACTGAGAAATCACACTAAATGTTTCCTGGATATAAACAATCAACTCCCCATACGAAAGCTTTCCCTAAAACGAATCATGATAAAAAAAAAATTTACCGACATTAAATGAGATATGCCTTCTTCAAAATGAATCCCTCTGTTCATCTATCTTTTTCACATCTTTTTCATTTTATTTTTTGGATGTGTTATAAATTTTGACACACAATTTCCATGAGGAGCAATTTAAATTCAATACGCACCAAATGAACTTCAAAGCTTTAACCTTTGCCAAGGATGTAAGATTCCATGAACTAAAAAATGGTCCTAAACACAGGACACACAATTCAATCTTACAGAGACTCACAACATTGAAGGAGCCATTCCATGGGACACACAAATCGATGTTATAGAGACAAACAACATTGAAGAAACCATTTCATAGAACACACAAATCGATCTAATAGAGATTCATAACATTCATTGCCATCACAGTGGACACCAAATTCTACGAAGGTGCGGAGAAATGTTGGCCAGGATTTGATCGCTAACAAAAAACTGACTTACAGTTGGACTGATGCCATCTTTGCTTATTCAAGTATTTTGTCTGTGATGTATCCATAGGCCGTGTGTTTGATTGTTCAAGGTTAGTTAGTTGGTTGGTATTTTATGACCAATTAATTTTTGTTGCTTATTTAAGAACAAAACCAGTTCATATATGTAAAATAATGTTGACGACCGTTGTCGAGGGCGACCCGACGGTTCCCTTTTCATTAGCTACGATACCAGTCTTCCAGGCCATTGGCGAACACTCTACTTCTAGGCTAATGGACCGGTATATATATATATATATATATGTGTGTGTGTGTGTGTGTGTGTGTGTGTGTGATGGCAAACAGTTTGTAGATAACTTCATTTTTAAACATTTTGTTTGCTTATTAGTTTGCGCACAGTTAAATGGGTTCAACTATTCCTATCTAACACTAATAATTCTATTTAATATCAAGTATTTGTTTGCACACAGTTAAATGGTTTCAGGTATTGCTATTTAACACTAGTAATTGTACTTATCAAGTATACCTATTTAAAGCAAAAATAATTGCCCATATTTTCAAATAACTAATATTAATAACCCTTCAGAAATTATTGAACTGTTCTACTTGACTCATAGATATGACCCTAACAGGTACTATTAATACGGTTCAGAGTGGACCTCAGAGTAATGTCAATGAAGGGGTACTTCACATTCCCTAAAGTTCCAAGACTGGAGCCTCACAATCAGAGGCAGTTTAGTATCATTATCAGGATATTCATTAGGGGAGTCTTACACCTCTGCATAGGTGCAGTCGGCTTATTCGAGAGTCTCAGCCAACAGGTCGGTTAACTGTTCAACATGCCGCTGTCTAATATTAATATTACTGAAAGGGAATCTTTTCTTTCATTCTTTCTCTGCAAACAACAGTTTTTAAAAGGCCAAAAGTCGCAAAGTTCAGTTCTTGCTAAAAATAATTTTTAGAAATAATCTGCTCCTTTAAAAAATTTTTACTCTAACCTGGAAAGTCTAAATGGCAGATCATATTCTTAAAATACTTGTCTCACAGTGGAGGTGAAGACAAAAAATATGATTAATTTAGATATTCAAAGGTTGGGTTGGATTGGTTTGGTTTTATGGCTCATCAACCATTGTAGATTATTTAATACCAAATCCTCTTTATTATATATATGATTTATTAAATATTTGATTTGTAAACACATTTTGTTTATAACATTTTTAAATAAGCCGGACGTCTTTTTTTCACAAAGTTAAATGGTTTTAAGCATTTCTATCAAACATGAATAATTCTATTCACAATTAATCATTTTTTGGTCCACAATGAAGCAGTTACAAGTATTCCTATTTAACACTAATTGTTCTATACAATATTACTCAATCGTTTGCACACAGTTAAAGGATTCTAAATATTGCTATGTATAACTAACAATTCAATTAAACATCAGCCATTTGCTTACACCGTTAAATGATTAACAATTCAGTTTAGTATAAATTTTAAATGACAAATAGTTCTATTTGGCCCCTAGATAATACCCTATCAGATACTACCACTCCGGGCCGGAGTGGACCTGGGAGCAATGGCAATGAAGAGTACTCCACATTGTCCAAAGCGCTAGCGTTACTGGAGCTTCACTATCAGATTGTTTCGTGTCATCTCCAGGATATTTGTTGGGGAATCCCTACCCCTCTGCAGAGATGCAGTCGGTGTATTCTACAGCCCCAGCCGACTGGGCCAAACATATTCAATGAAAACCCTGTTGAAAAATTCTCATCCCTGTGAAGTAAACAAATCAAGTACAGGGTGAAACGATAAAATTGTCGTCCTAAAGAAAACAACACTACAGCTTTATTTTAAAACTTTTATTGAAAAAATTAATTCAGGTAACTTGATTATGTAGTAGAGCTGACATCTATTCAATGTAACCGCCTTCAGCCTCTATCACCGCCTCGATACGGATCCGGAACTGAGAGCATGCCTTTTTCACAAACGTCGGCGGGAGCTCGGCGAATACTCGGCAGATTGCGGCGATCAGGCTGGCTTTGGTGTTGTGGGAGGTCATGTTGGTGATTGTTCTTGACGTATGACCAAACGAAGTAGTCCAGCGGGTTCAGGTCGGCGGAGGAGGGGGCCTGACTGAGGTTCTTTGTCTTCTCAGTTAAGATCCGGCTTGTCTGGCACCTGTAGGACCTACACTTCAAGTTCTCCTTCACACATGTATTCACAATTGTGTGTGAGATGTCTAAATCTCTGGAAATCTGCCGAATAGGCCACTGGGGAGTTTCCTCAATGATTGCCTGGACCTTTTCGATGAACTCTTTGGTCCGGGTCTTCCTGGCGGTGTCCTTCCGCTCCACCACCTCCTAAGGTCGTCCGATGCGTTCAGCTGTGCCCTCAAGCGTTGAACCGTCCGGATTTGCATTTTGAGGGTGCTGGCAATGGTCCTGTTGTCATAAGTTGGATCGTTAGAGAGCATGAGTTGTACAGCGGCGCATCTCAGATCTTGCTCGTTGAACATTGTGTCACTTTCAGACATGATAGAAGGCTCCTATTGCTCTTGGGATTTGTACACAACTGGCCAACTAGTAGATGGTCTGCAGCAAAAAAAGAAAACCGGTTTTCATTAAACGGAAATGGAATCATGTCTCTTCTAGGGGGACAATTTTATCGTTCCACCCTGTAGATGTTTTTATCCAGATCACTTAGTTTTCTTTGGTTTCTTTATTTAATGACATATCAACCTTCTTAAGTCATTCAATACAGAAGCAATTCTTGTAGATAAACACTAGTGATACTAATTACTCTATATATGAGTGGGATGAAGGGGTTCATGCCTTTCTCAAGGGTATTCGTCGGAAAGTGAACGGAAAACGAGAACTCGGTTACTAAGAAATCGAACTCCAGAATGCTTGCCACAACACCGCGAGGACCCTCACTCCAGATGAGTAAGTCAGTGCCTAAAATTTTCCGGGACCTGATATGCTAGTTCTTCCTATGTGATGTTGATAAAGAGAGGCAGAAAACGCCTATTGGGTAAAAATGTCACTTTATTAAAACGGTTCACCACCTTAACTGCAATAATCAGATAAAATATTATTGTTATATATTGACTCTCGACCGAGCCGTCTATCAAGAGATGCACCTGTGTAAATAAGTGGAAGAACAGCGGAAACAGGTGGACGTTAAACAATGATATAACCAGGTGCACAGACGGTTCGAGTCAGTTGGAGACAAGGTTCCGAAGTGAGAGCCAGTGGCAGACAGAGGGTTTTGGGCCCTCAGTGACCCACGTTTGAGCGAACCCAGCCAAGATGAGGAAGAAGTGCAGCTATGGTCGCGAGAAGAAGTTGGGTCAATATAACAGTCTGTCCCTGTCTCAAGCTCATCTCTCACACACAACAACAATCACCCTTTCGAGAATAAAGTGTGAGAGATATATTTTTATAAAGAAGTGTGTTCGTTCGTACATTGAAGTTCCGATATTATGTTTGATTATGTTTCTGTTTATATTTGTATGTACGTGGCTATACAACAATATTACATTTGCGTCAATTTTCAACCGTTCGCAGATTATAAATACGTTAAGAGACACATGGTAAAATCGTATTTCAACGAATATGATCAACTTTCTTCGTTGTCTAGCTTGCATAATAGCATGAAACTGGTGATAAGAGTTCAAAGACAGGCAAGAACGATCTGTGTTCCCTTCATGCTAAAAAAAACTCGGGAAAGGCATAAATCTACTTCTCCCTTAAGATCTGTGTAAACAGCAAAATGTTTAGAGGCACTTTAGTCATAAAACATCTTCTTAGGTGTTGATTAAGCGAAAAATAAATAAATAAAAACAACGTAGAAGGAAAAAGAGAAATATACATTTCCCCGGATATAATTAATCCACTTCATATACGAATTTCAAATTCAATGTCTCTTATTCCATCTTTTCACATTCAACATCTCAATTAATAAATCATTTCAATGTTTTTTTCTTTTTGTTTTTCAGGAATGGAAGGCATTCTGAGGCTTATTTTGAGGAATAGTAGCTCTTTTTTCTTCCATCTTTTCTATAAAAAAAATTGAAAACCTTTCGCGTGGAGTTTTAACTTTGAAACCGAAAAATAAATGAATTATCAATTCCAAAGAGTACTGCGTCTAGAAGATAAGAGCCGGCTTGCACCTCGTTGAAAATTCTCGATCTGATCATCATCCGATGATGTGGAGTGTTACCCAGATTTGTCATCCTCTTTATGGGATCTTTCTTACGATTTGGAACGCTGGTACCACTAGAGACATTGTGTAAATATTAGCCTCACCACCACTACACGCCGATTGAAACTTGAGAAAAATCTCTGTAAAAATGTCCCTGATTTGAAATAGAATTTCCCACATTCTTGGATTTAAAAGATGATAGCTCTATACATACGTTTAATCGGGAACCTTCAGTTCTTATATTAACCAAGGAGGCGTTGTTGTGTGTTCTGGTTTCATAGAAAATGCCGATGTTGCTGTGACTCATCATTTCAGTTGTGAGCGCGCGAAAATGATGTACTTTCAATTATCAAGCAATTATAAGATATAAAACATTTCCTTCTGAAGCAATGAGATTTTAATACAATAGGTGATATAGCTGGATTACAATGAATGATGACCTATACAGATCTGTTGGAGCACAGGTTCCTAAAAAAGGGCTGTAATAACAGTACTCAGGAACTATGCACACAGTGTATCCAGATTAAAATCACCAACGTCCTTCAGATCATTGGAATTTTATTCTCTCTCTCTCTCTCTCTCTCTCTCTCTCTCTCTCTCTGTGTATGTGTGTGTATTCTGCTCGTGGATCATTAAACATTGTGAAACTCTAAAAATTAAGTTATTGCATTGCTTTATAGTTTTGATATTGAGAAATTCTGTTTTATGAACAGCTGTTCACACAGGTGTACTTTTTAATTGACAGTGTTTGTTGTATAATAAACATATTAACTTTGTATGGGAAAAAAATAGCCACTTTATCAAAACTGTACACTGCCCTTGTCGTAATTGTCAGATATTGCAAAATGTACGTCAAATAACTAGTCTTCAGATGACTTATACGCAGAAAGACATGTTAAAACCACTTGGTTGATTATCTGTTGTAAAAAGCTATGTAGAAGGAAAAAGAGAAAAAGACAAAGAACTATCTATTACCCATAATTCGTTGTGCCTATGGTAGAAGCATGCTGGAGCAATGACGTCATTGTTCGTCGCAGAAAAATGGACTTGGACCAAGTTCAAATAGATGAACATGTTACGCGCATCACTTCGCGCTAATGGAGTCCATCTTTTCTTTCCCAGTTATTGTTAAATAGCAGGATAGGCTGGACTCTCTAGTCTTGTGAGAAGGCAAACCGTGGGGCAAGCAACTCTAACTCATAAAGAACTTCCTACTGAAAGAGAAGTATTACCACTGGAGTGGTGTGTCTACCTCTCGATCGACGATTAAAATTCTACAAGTGTTTAAGAAAGAAAGAATGGTGGGAGCATCGGTACATCATGTCGCCAAAAGAAAAGAAATCGTCATATTGTTTCAAATGTGTTTAAGTTCAGTAACACGTTTAAAAAAAATAAAACAATCATTTCTTTCTTAAAATCTAGTAAAAATATTGTTTTTAATATCTGAATTGAACTGCATTATGTCCAGTGTTAGAAAGATTTTTAATATTTTGCAGTGATTCTATAATATTAGTCACATTATGTATGTGGTATACTTTAATCGGAGACATTCTTATATATATATATATATATATATGTAAGATTTATGGCTGAAATTCTGGTCGGTCAGATACAAATACTTCTTGTTAGCAATACAAATACCGGCCACCCGTGTTCTAAGGGTTAAAATTCAAATGGAGCCCCGAGTTATATAATAAACGATATGATAAATACTAAGTCATCGGTGCTCGGTGACTATTATTTTCTCGCCAATGTCATCATCAGACGAATACTGATGATTGCATAGGCGAGAAACTAACAGTCGCTCAACGCTGATGACTGCGTCTACGCTATACTAAATTAGAAATATATGGTCTCTCACCGCTATTAAGCAATCTTTATTTATGAATGTAGCAAACAACATATTCAATAGAGCATCTCAGGTAATGTAATTGTTAGCAAGCTTGTATTAATAGACAATTGTTCGTGATTTCGATTCCCACGGGTTGCTCCATACTTCTGGTTATGTGATACAAATAGGCTCAGCTTAGACACACACATGCACACTTACACACACAAACACAAACACACACAAATATATATATATATTTGAATAGGTCCACAAATGAATTCGAAAGGGGTACTTTACGTTTTATTTCATATATATATATATATATATATATATATATATATAAAGAGAGAGAGAGAGAAAGAGAAAGAGAGAAAGAAAGAAAGAGAGGGTCCACACGTGTTTCCGACTTCCTGGCCTTCTTCAGGAGATTAATAATGCGTTTGCTTTGATCGGGGCGGGTCTTTTTAATTCAAATCTATTTTATCTATTTCATTTTATTTTTGTTTTTAATTTTGATTTTATTTATCAATTTGTTTCTAAAAAAATTTTAATGCATGAAAATAAAAATGAAAAACAACGAATAAATAAATTCAAATGAAAAAGAATCACACTCCAATCCAAATAAACACATTATTAATCTCTTAAAGAGGACCACAAAGTCGGAAACACGTGTAGCTCATATATATATATATATATATATATATATATATATATATATATTAAAGATGGTTGTTGTTGGTCCAAAGAAAGAATAAGGGTATATTTTAAAATATGAAGTTTCACGAAGAGATTCGTATTTTTTGAATTTATTTATTTTCAGATCGCCCGATCGACTCTGTAGAGTAAAAACTTATTCGGGTGATTAAAATAATTCTTCTAGTCACCCGGCGGTCGATCAAAAGTCGCAATGAAAATTATCTCTTCAAATACAGAAAAAGGAAAACTGGTTCTTTTTACAACCCCAAAGTATGTCAAGTTACTTAGAATGACCGACAAGGACATTAGTGAATTCTTTGGTTTGCGCCTGGTGCCTGACGACCGTCTGGTTAAAGAAAAGAGATTCGTATCTCCAAAATATACTGCAATTATCAAAAGAATATCTGACCGATGGATTTTAGAGTGAACAGCCCTTCTCTCTCTTGGACGTTCGGTTATTGTAAACATTCGTATAATTAATGCTCCCACAGTGGAACCTGAATGTCTCTGTTTTCCAGTTTGAAGACGCACACTGATTTTGAAAAATTCATTTGGAAAAAATTATCCTTGATTTAATATCTATATTCGCTCCTCGATTACGAAAAGTAGAAACTAACATTTGAAAGACAAAAAAAAACGCATACTTCTATCAACCAAGCACTAAAAAAGAAATTATATAAGTAAAATTCATATTTCTCTTTTTATTTCTTACCTCCTAGAACGGCTGGATTTGTAAAATTATTATTGACTGAAAATGGAGTCGGTCAAGTAAAATGATTTTGGGACGAGTAAATTTTCCCTCACTCTCGACCGCCGGTAGAGTGATTTCTTTTTCGAATCTCAAAGGCTATATATATCATCATCATCATCATATCGTGCTGGCAGCACGGATAAAGTGGTTTGAGTGTGGGTCATGGTTATCTTTCGATGGCTGTTTTGTTCTCTTCTATAGAAGCCACTCTTATAGAGGAGCAGCAGTAGTTCCCCGATCGAACTGTCGATCTTTTCGCTATATATATATATATATAATTAAAACTCAAAGTACACATTCTAATTCATTTGTGGACCTATTCTTTTCAGATATTCATTTTCTCTCATTGGATCAACAAAAAATTATATATATATATATATATATATAAACAAGGGTGGGCTGAAGAGTTCATAGGCCGAAAAATTCACATGATGACGTCGTATCTGCTGTTGATATCGTTTTTGACCAATAATATCCAAGCACGGCAACCCAGATGGAAGAAGTGCGTGGACCGCAAGGGAGTTTATGATGAAAAGCCTCATTTGGTCACTCTCTATGATGAGAGTATCTTGGTCAGCCAATGAGCTTTTCAGTCATCGCCTGAATATATATATGTATATATATATGTATTCAAGCAAGTTTTGTAAAAGACGATGGGACACTGTTTATTATGTCTAATTCTATTTTTTCAAGGTTCCTGGTTATTTTCCTAGTCTCGGGATCTAGATGCTAAAGGAATTGTCCGATATCTTCTGCCTAAGCGCTTTTAACTATACTTTTTCTCGTCATCAGGGGTATTGTAGTTTTGAGTTGACTGTTGAGTTTTTACTGTTTTAATAATTTCTAGCATTTCGTTTTGAAGTTGTCGGTTGGAACGTTTTTAGCGTTTTGTTTTAAAACGTTCGGTTGGTAAAAGGTTTACTAATAGAGTTAGTGATTTTTAGTTATTAAGATAATTACTATGACAATATTTTACAAAGAACTTACCAACATAAAACAAACACTTGTTAATAACAATTTTCCTGATAAACTAGTTGATCAACAAATCAAACTATCCTCAAAACATTAACAAAATAATAACACTACCAACAATAACAACACTAATTAATCTATATTACAAAAATTAAATGCGCTATCACTACAAATTAGACAAACAAGCAATAACCATCATTATAAAAAAAGACACATTAAACCTATCGAAAAACAAAAACAAATAAAACTTATCATATATTACACTAAATTTAAAACATCAAACCTTATCGTTAAGGATACCACCAATTCTGCTAAACCAAACCAATGTAGTTTATAAATTTATATGTCCATTTCGAGAGTGCCTCCCGAAAAACAAAAATAATTCTTACATTGGTTATACAACCGCAACATTATCTCGTCGTCTTACTTTTCACCTTTCTGAAAATAGCGCCATAAAACAACATTTAATTATAAAACACTACAATAGCACTAACCAATTTGCATCTTCCGATGTAAGAAAGATTCTTACAGATTACACAATAATTATATATAAAAACAACGACTACAAATCCTAGAAGCAATATGCATAAAAGATTAAAAAAAAACAACTTAAAATAGCATTTACCACAGGCACCAACATATTAGATATTCTTAAAGCGCTTGGGCAGAAAATATAGGGTAATTCCTTTGCCATCTAGATCCCGACACTAGCAAAATAACCCAGAACCTTGAAGAAATAAAATTAAAAATAATGAACCATGTTCCATCGTTTTTAACAAAAATTGCTTGAAAAATGACTTACAACCTAAATATACACTCTTCAATAAATATATATATATATATATATATATATGTGTGTGTGTGTGTGTGTGTGTGTGTGTGTGTGTGTGTGTGTGTGTGTACGTATGCATATTGTCATAGACAAACAGACAGTTTCGTTATATCACAACTCTTCAGTGTGGCGTGATATATGCGTATGTACTCTCTGTCTCACTCGCTTTCAACTTTTTCTAGATAAGTAGGGAAAGTAACGACAAAATAAAGCTGATGTAAATTTTCAAATGTTGTTTTTAATTAAACAAAAACGAAATCTAATTTACGAAAATCAAGAAAGGCCACGTGTTTTAAAAGATCGAAAAACTTGTCCGTAAAAAAGAAACCAAAAAACCAAAAAAGAACCTTTTATCAAGTGTATATTTTCCGTATTCCAACATTTGTATGCTGGAATACTTAATCATCCGTATTTTCGGTTATATTCCCAAAGTTACTCATTCCCTCTTCCTTCTACTTATTTCGCTGAATAAATTCTTTGTTTTCGCCAACAGACGTTGTCTTT
Source organism: Sepioteuthis lessoniana (assembly GCA_963585895.1). Classification (NCBI taxonomy): domain Eukaryota; kingdom Metazoa; phylum Mollusca; class Cephalopoda; order Myopsida; family Loliginidae; genus Sepioteuthis; species Sepioteuthis lessoniana. Next base: position 39,718,340 of record OY757942.1, on the reverse strand, counting down.
TTATTTCTATTTTCTTTTTATTTCGTTTTTTTTTTTTTGTTTTGCTTTTTGTTTTTTAACTTTTTTACTTTCAAAGAATCATTGTTCTTTTTATTTCCGTCCCATCGGAATCCCATTTTCGGACAGTTTTTCATTTTTTTATTGGTTTGCTTGTTTGTTTTTCCTTAACTGTAAACATTGTCCCATATCAAACGAAAAGCTATTTACCCCGTTTAGTCCAGGTTAACTCGAAACCGAACTTCTTTAGACTTCATTTTTCCGATGCAGCTACGTTGGGGAACGAAAAAAAGTTTTAGCCCGTTTTATTATTTTACAAACTGAGCACCCGTTTTTTTATGAACATAGTAAATTACATAACTGATAAGACATCTCTCACAGTGTAATGGTTAACAAGCTAGGATTAGCAGACTATTCTTAGTGAATTTGATTCCCACTGGTTGCACCGTACTTCTAACCGTATACCACAGCTAAGCTAAGCTTAGTAAATTATATATATATATATATATATATATATATATATATAACTGAAGTTGTAATGAAAAGTTCATTGATTGAAAAGTTCATATGATGACATCATAGCTGCTGTTGTCTATTTTAACCAATAGAATCTTAGCACAACAGCACCGATGTAAAAAGTGTGTGAACTACAAAGGGAGTTGAAAAAGCTTATTCAGTCACGTTCAATGAAAGTATCTTAGTCAGCCTATGAGCTTTTCAACCGACTCTCGTTGATATATATAAATGTATATAAAGATTGTTATTCGTGCAATGAGAGAAAAGTAAATATTTTAAAATGAAATAGTAAAAGATGCCAAATTTGAAATCATTTGCAGACCAATTCATTTATATATATGTATATATACATTAACAGAGGAGCGGTTTGGTCCAGTACTCGGTATACTGGGACACACACACACACACACACACACATAATTTAACGCCAGCGTGGTAAGTGAAATGGTATGACTGCTGCTCAAAAACATACCTCCTAACCTCTCACCGCTACGATTCATCCTTCTTCCACACCTATATATATATATATATATATATATATATATATATATATATATATATATATATATATATATAATTTAAGTGAAAGAAAACTCAACCACGGTTAAATTATCATTAGAGATTAATTTCTGCGAAGAATATAATCTTCGTCTCTTCAGATGACTTATACGATTAATCTGAGGGTGAAAACTGCAAATATGGATTACAGTATATATATATATATATATATATATATATATATATATATATATATATATATATATATATATATAACTGGGTGAAATTTATTAGTAAGAAAATAAAACTTATTTCAGTAATTAATAGAATAACATTGCGGGGGAATTTACGTAGTGAAGGGGTCTTTGCGGGGTCTTGGGTATTAGTGCGTATTTAGAATTTTTTTGTTTTTGGTTCTTTTCGAGCATTCTTGAGTTAATGATAGCGGAGATAGCTGTAACCCCCCTCCACTTCTCAATGAGATGTTTTAATGGAAGTCAGAGTTTAATGTCTTCTATAAACCTGAAACATTTTGCCGAGATTATTAAAGTAATTGATAATCATTAATCACCGATCTATGCATCTTTTTTTTTTTCAGAAATCTCCCCTGGAAAAATATTTTTTCTTTGTTCTCTCGGGTTCATCTTGACGTTGCCACATCACATGGCACGCTGTGGCACCGACATAGCCGCCCCTCCATTTTGATTATACACAAGTAAATGATCAAACAGTTCTATTTCAAACAATTCTATTTAGCCTAACCCATTTGTTGGCACACAGTTTAAATGTCAAACAGTTGACCCATAGATAGTGGTAAGTTGCCCTGTTGGGTAAGTTGCCTTGTCGGCTTGGGCTGTAGAATACACCGACTGCATCTCTGCAGAGGGGTAAGACTTCCCTAACGAGTGTCCTGAATTGACACTTAATAATCTGATGGGGAGGTTCCAGTAATGCTGGAGCTTAAGGGAATGCTGAGTACCCTTCATTACAATCGCCCCCAGGTCCACCCTGGCCCGGAGTGGTAGAACCTGATAGGGTCCTGTCTATAAGTCAAATAGAACTAAACTGCGTACTTATTCTAAACTGAATTGCTAGAAATAGATCCGTTTTGATATTTAAACTATGTACTTATGCTAAACAGAATTGTTTGAAATGGAACTCTTTTAGAATGCTAAACTGAATTGTTTGAAATAGAACTGTTTTGGACATTGAAACTGTACTTACGATAAACTGAACTGTTTGAAATAGAACTGTTTTGACAAAAACTATACTTATACTAAACTGAATTGTTTGAATTAGAACTGTTTGACTAAACTGAATAGCTTGAAATAGAAATGTTTTTGATGATTAAACTGTGTACCTATGCTAAACTGATTTGATCGAAATAGAAATGTTTATTTGTATGAAATGGATTTGGCATTAAATAACACATAAAGGTTGATATGCCATAAAACCCAAACAAACAAACATACACTCGAGTAAGAGTGGACCTGGGAGCGATGGCAATGAAGATGTACTCTGCATTCCGCAAAGCTCCAGTATTACTGGAGACTCACCATCAGATTGTTTAATGTCATATCTACGAGTCTTACCCCTCTGCAGAGATGCAGTCGGTGTATTCTACTGCTCCAGTCGACTGTGCAGTCTCTAACAACGAATAGGAACGAATATGATAACACAAAGGAGATATTGGAGAGCCCGAGGCGTTTAGACGACTGATTGAAGAATGTACAAAAGTCACAGGTGAGGAGATCCTATTTACCCAACCCCTCCGCTCGGGCAGGATATGACACAAGGTCAATTTTTAAGCGGAGTTTAACAGGTTTGAATTCAGAGTTTTCCTTCTCCTAGACTAGTTGCCTAACCAAGGCTGAAGAACCTAGTCTGTCCTACTATTTACTCATAGCTGGAGGGAGAATATTTGGATTCATACCTTTCCCAAGGGTATTAGTGCTATGTGAAAATGCAATGAGTTTCGTCCAGGATTTGAACTCGTGTCGCCGTGTTCATTTCCTAAGACGATAACAATTACACCACGGGCACTGACAAAGTCAGGTGAGGAGATAGGAGCCAGCGGATCGTAAAGTAAAACCCAATTTATAACCATATAACAATGAATGATCGGTTGAGTAAAAGCTATGAAACATTTGTCACTAGTAAATTTATATCTGACTTTATAAGAGGATTTTCATGGATATTGTTTACAATTTTTGCATCCTTCTTCATTACCTTTAAAAAAATCAATCATTTCAATGATTTTAGGTGATTTCTATTCCCATATCCTTCATAATGTACAGCATGTTTCAGAAAAATCAAAATCATTTCTAAATCTAATCATCATCATCATCATGTCATGCCGCCAGCACGGATATCTCTGACTCTCTCTTGCCACTCCTCCCAATCGTTCATCGCTTCTGGCAGGTCTTCTGGGCTACATCCCGTATCCTCACAGAGCTGCTGTATGTAGGTTCGAGCTGCTTTTGTTCGGCCATATGAGGGGATCGATGGGAGCACATCACTTATGAGCTCGTCCCTGCTTCTCCAGCAGTATCCTGCATGTCTGGTTCGTCTAACTTGGATAGTTTTCGTGATGGGAGGCAAGTGGCTGTATGTATCACTAACAATTCAATTAAACATTAGTCATTTGTTTATACACAAGTAAAAAACGCAGTTTCTTCCAGGCAGCGGTCGCATCGATACTGCTATATGGATGCACTACATGGACGCTAACAAAACGGCTGGAAAAGAAGCTAGACGGCAATTACACAAGAATGCTGCGAGCAATCTTGAACAAGTCCTGGCGGCAACACCCCCCACAAGACACCAACTGTACGGCCACCTGTCTCCTATCACGAAAACTATTCAAGTTAGACGAAATAGACATGCAGGACACTGTTGGAGAAGCAGGGACGAGCTCATAAGTGATGTACTCCTATGGACCCCCACACATGGCCGTGCAAAAGCAGGACGACCAGCACGAACATACATTCAGCAACTATGTGAGGATACGGGATGTTGTCCTGAAGACGTGCCTGAGGCGATGAACGATAGGGAAAAGAGGCGAGAGAGGGTCAGGGATATCCGTGCTACCAGCACGACATGATGATGATGAAACAGTTTCATTTCAAACAATTGCTTTGTTGGGTGTTGGTTTGACCAATTCTTTTTCAAATTATCTCAAATTTTAACAGCATGTGTAGAAATAACTCAGAATTTTATGTTTACGCTTTATGCATTTTTTCAATTTTAGGTATTCAAATGCCATTCACTGGAAAAGAAAAGTTTTTTTAATCATATTTATATTAACTAAAAAGGGTGTATCAGAAAAATCGATATCATTTCATGATCAAATAACTTGACCAATTCTCGTTCAAGTTATCCCAAATCTTAACAGTATGTACAGAAGCAACTCATATTTCTATGTTTAAATGCGTTTTCTTTCCCCAGTGACAGACATTTCTATATCTGACAATTAACAAACCTGAAACATTAAACAAAGTTTTTTAGTTGTTTCTTCATATGCCGTTGAAATTGAGATTGTTAGAATAAGAATGGGTCAAGTTATTAGCTTCAAGTATTTCTATTTAGTACGAATATTTCAAACACATTTATATAGTTTCAAGTATTCCTATCTAATACTAATAATTTATGTACAATGATATCATCATCATCATCATCATCATGTCGTGCTGGTAGCACGGATATCCCTGACCCTCCCTCGCCTCTTTTCCCGATCGTTCATCGCCTCAGGCAGGTCTTCTGGACAACATCCTCTATCCTCACATAGTTGCTGAATGAGAGAGAGAAGTTGAAACACAAGAAGTCAAAGAGAGAGAGAGAGAGAGAGATAGAATTTGAAACACAAGCGGTCAAAAGGACAAAGAGAGATTAAAACACAAGAGGTTAAGGTGAGAGAGAGAGAAAAAAAAGAAAGGGAGAGGTTGAAATACAAGCGGTCAAAGAGAGAGAGAGAGAGAGAGAGAGAGTGTGTGTGTGTGTGTGTATGTTTTTCAATACCCTAGCTCGCTAAGTGTACCTGTAGCCACGCATAGTTATTCTTGACTCCATGTTTTGAGTTTTTTGTTGTTATAACTCCTATACATGGACTCCTATTGTGGACACACTAGTGTTGGCTCGACAGCAAGTAAAACAGACAAGACATTCTAAGCACTCCTAGTGAAGTAAGGACAAACTCACAAGTAACATTCTCTTATGGACTCCTATGTATAGGACATACCAGTGTTAGCCGAGCAAAGTGATCGGCTAACACTTACATTCATTAACACTGTGAGGGTACAGGCAGCACTCTAAAGGAAGTCATGCTGTCAGCAAGCCTTGATGATGATGATGATGATGATGATGATCATCGTCATGAGATGAAGCCAGAACGATTGGCTGACCAACGAGGAAAATATTTGAAGAAGTAGACTTTGTGAATGTGAAATAAAAAGAGCAAATGGAGAATAATGATAACATGTTAAGAATGTTTATTTAAATTTGAGGTACCTTCTGGATTGTTTCCAATTCAGTCCAGAAACTAAAGAAGCACATTTAAGTAAACATTCTTAGATAGATGTGTATGTTTGGCAATAAAATACATGAAAACTAAAGAACGTATAGCCACAGATGACTTTTTGAAATCTGGACCCTTTTCTATTTCAGGGTCCTTTACGCGAACCCATGTATAGATAAATAAATAAAAAACTGAAGTTGTCCGTAGTGTAATGGTTATAGTCGTAGAAAATGGATATGTTGACTCGAGTTCAAATCCTGAACGAGGCTGTTTGCATTTCACATAGCGTTAATACCTTTCAGAAAGAAAGGTATGTATCCAACTATTCTCTCTTCAGCTAGGGGTTAATAGTTGGGCCAACTAGACCCTTTAATCTTGGTATGGCAACCAGTCTAGGAGAAGGAAAACTCTGAATTCAAATCACTGCTTACAAAATTGACCTCAAGAGAAAAGCCAATGTAAATCATGTGGTGAGAGAGATGAAACAGTTGATAACATAATAAGAGAATGCAGTTAACATGATACAAAAGGAATACAGGAGCAAATAGGACTGGGTTGGAAAGGTGATCCACAGGGAATTGAGCAAGAGAAAAAAGTTTGACCATGCTGACAAACGGTGTATGTACCAAGAACGTGTCCTTGAAAATCAAACGCAGAAAACTCTCAGGGACTTTGAGATACAAATGGATGACCCAATTCCGGCTTGAAGGTCATCTGGACTTACGGTTGGTTTGTTGTTTTGTTTTACGGCATCTCATTGGCCTAGTGGGTAGAGTGTACGGCAATGGTTCGGGAGACCTGGGTTCAATCCCAGGTCGCGTCATACCAAAGGCTTTAAAAATAGCATTCGATACCTCCTTGCTTAACACTCAGCAATTTAAGGTACGTATCAAGGGTAAAGTGGAGCAATCCAGGGAAAGGAGTAGCGCCTTCCCCTATACCTTGGTGTAGTAGCTATTGAAAAGGAAGCCTTCTTGTCGCCCTCGACTAAGGGAGACAACTTTACTTTTACTTTACGGCATATCAACCCGTTTCAAGTCATTTAAATCATTTTCATAAACGTTCCAAACAATTCAGTTTAGTATTAAGTATAGTATTATGTTTACACACAGTTAAATGTAAAAACAGTTTTGTTTCAAACAATTCAGTTTAGCAGAAGTACGCCGTTTAGTTCTGTTTGATTCATAGATAGGACCCTCTCAGGTAATACCACATCAGGCCAAAGTGGACATGGGAAAGATGACAATAAAGGGGTACTCCAAAAGCTCCAGTATTACTAAAGCCTCACCATCAAATTGTTTAGTGTCATATCCAGGACATTCGTTGTGGGGGGTCTTAGCCCTCTGCAGAGAAGCAGTCGGTGTATCCTGCAGCCCTATCCGACCTGGCCATTATATTGAGTTATATATATATAATATCCAGTCAGTGTCCAAAGACAGTAGGTGTAGATAATTCTTTACATATATATCAGGGTAATCATATGAGAGTGCTCAATGTATGGCTATTGTTAATTCCCTATTTATTCTCTAGGGTATTACAAAATTCACGAATATATCATCATCATCATCATCATGTCGCGCTGGTAGCACGGATATCCCTGACCCTCTCTCGCCACTCCTCCCTATTGTTCATCGCCCTAGGCAGGTCCTCAGGACAGC